>LPNX010622995.1:78486-195995 GCA_001517045.1 Pseudotsuga menziesii
TGGGTCAAAGACAGAGGGGAAGGTCATTCTTTCTATTAGTCCTCGTGATCCTCAAAAGGATCCCTAAGTTGTTCAGAGGGTTGCCCAAAGGCCGTGTATATTCCACTGAAGATCAACGACGATTCCTCCCTTTAATTTCAGCGAAGGTTAATCATTCCACTGAAGATCAGAGGTTCATCACTGCCCATGGGTCAAAAAGAGAGGGGAAGGTCATTCTTTCTATTAGTCCTCGTGATCCTCAAAAGGATCCCTAAGTTGTTCAGAGGGTTGCCCAAAGGCCGTGTATATTCCACTAAAGATCAGAGGTTCATCACTGCCCATGGGTCAAAGAGAGAGGTGAAGGTCCTCTATTAGTCCTCGTCCTCGTGATGCTCAAAAGGATCCTTAAGTTGTTCAGAGGGTTGCCCAAAGGCTGTGTATAGGGCATAACCAGTAAAGCTCACAAGTCAACAAGATATGATATTATATCTTAATTTTGATTATAGCTTAGATGCGTGCTTAGATGTATGAGTGGGTTTAATGGTTAAGAGGATGTGTTTCTTCTTAGGAGGTCACAGGTTCAAATCCAGAGGGGAATTTTGATTACAGCTGAGATGCGTGCTTTGATGTTTGAGTGGGTTTAATGGTTAAGAGGATGTGTTTCTTCTTAGCAGGTCACAGGTTCAAATCCAAAGGGGTATTGTATGTACACTTCTGTAGACTTTAGCAGTTAAATCACTGCGCAAAGGGGGTTCCTTGTCCCAAAACAAGGGGGTCTCATACACTAAATTGGTGTCTCGCTACCTTGAAAATAGATTATTATTATTATTATTATTATTATGTTGCTACATGTATACACTTCCTAGTCTCATATGGTTGTTGCCCAATTGACTTTACAAGTTAATAATTACATACAGTTTACATCCCTACCCAATTGAAACTTTCATTAGAGACTTTCCTTGCAAACACCAACCCACGTATATCAATCCGAGTTTTTGACTCTGCACCACAAATCCCTTGCTAGACTTTTCTTTCCCCAGAGGACTAAGAAAATAGCCTTGTTTTTTTTGTTAGTCTTCCTAGCCATCCTAGACACCTCTAATAGACTTTTACATAATGATCCCTTCGTCCAGTGCACATGCATTTTTTATTTTTGGAAGTAAAGAAGCATCCCAACCCTTTGACACCCTAAATATTACCCAACAGTCACGATGGATGTCTCACACCCAAGAAAAGATTGACCCTTGATCACTTTGCCAACCAACTCTACTCTTGAGTTAGGATTGCTAATACAAGTATTGATTCCCATCTTGAAGACTTGCAAAGATGCATTTCTCTTTTACAAGCTTCTACACCCAAAACCTTCGAAAAGTGTAAACCCTCACTCAAACAACCACCCCCTATTAAACTCTCCAATCTCCACCAAATAGTACTTCAAAACCCTTTTCATCTCTCAATGATATTATCACCAAATGATGAAATTATCCTCAATAAACTATGCAATCCCCAAAATTATAATGAAAAAACATTTTAAGTACACCGAAGAACACTTTAAAACATCTCACAATACTCATTCCTGTGTAACACATCCTCCTACTCACTACTCATACCCCTAGTGCTACTCTACCCCTCTCTTTTGATGGTCTAAATTATGTACAATGCTACCAACATTTGTCCCAATGGCATAACCAACTTACAAATTTCCAAGATGAGCCCGCATGGGATGATGAGATCATTGTCACCTTTGCTACACACAACGCCATGAGTATATTGCATCCATCGTGGGTATAAACCAAACTGTTGAATTCAAAGACACTTGCACTTCTATTGATTTCTTAAGCACAACCATTATCAATGGGTTCATCCCTAACCAACGTGACACTAATGAAATCCATATGTCACGACTTATGAATGATACTAATACGCTTTAGGATATGATTTAGAGCTTTTCCCTTCCAAAGACTCATTTCTTTTGAAGTTTAGCATTTTCCATTGCAGAAAATGTCATGACATGTACGACATGCAAGGAAAGCCTCACTCAATTTGTTCAATGGTAAATATTGTTGATGATTGTTGACTTGTTATTAGAGAGCTACACATTCATCACAAAAATGTATTTAAAACACATCAAATAAATTCAGAACTTTTAAATGTAAATTATTTGTTCTTGATATTGACTTTAACTATCATAATTCAATGAATGATAAAAAAAACTTTCTAACACTTCTTATTTTATTTCCATAGCTCATCTCAACCAATTGCAATTGATTACATTCATTCTAACTTAGGAAGTCTCTAGACTCTTCCCACTAGCGAGGAAAGAATTATTTCAAGCATTGCTTCCATAAACACTACATACATAAATATGAATGTTTCCTCTACAAAAAGGAGATTTCATTGATAAATGTCTTAGCAAAGCTTCCAAAATCTAGTTCTTTTATGAAGATTTTACCAATTGACATTCAAAATTCATGGGATTATGTTAAGTATGATCATGGATTTGATTATGGATGTTATGAACTTTATTAATATATTGACTCATATGGATGCCGATGAGATTGTTGAAGAAACAACATTTCAAATTCAAAAGCTCCGGGAATCCTTGACCCCACCAAAGTAAAAGATTAGTTTTTTATTATTATGATTGGATCAATTTCCACCACAATTATGCACTTGTAGAGCTTACTACATTAGTAGCTCGCACTCGCTTGACTTCATCCAAATCCATAATACCCTCAAACTTTCTTCAGGCTCTAGAGAGGATTGGAACACATAGTCATCTTGATCCAACTACTGTCAAAATTACATAAGATTTGTACATCTTAGGTACTATACAATTTGAAACAAAGTTTCCATATACTTTGCATTTTCTTATTGATTGTTGATGTTCCTGAAATATTGCAAATAAATTGGCTATTCCTCAACCCTCTCTATAAAAAATTGCTTCTCCTCACACTAATTATGGCCTCCAAAAAAATTACTTTGGGAAAAAAATTAAAATATGATAGTGAGAGGGCATGACAAGGTTTGCTTACATATGCTCATATTTATGTGGAGATCAACCTTAGTAAATGTTTTCTAGACAAAATGTTGAACTAAAACATGAAAACTACAAAATCATTCAGAGTTTGGATTATGAAAATTCAACCTTTAGGCGTTGGCATTGTCATTACACAAATCACCTTCAAGAAATTTTTCCACAAAGCTAAATAAAAAATGGTAGTTTTTCAAATCTAAAAGTTGGCAGCCATATTATCCCTCTTCCCACCTAAAATTTTAGGGACAAAAGTTAGCCCATGGGCTAATTTTCATGGTTTTTTTCCAAAAAAATATTCGTCATTTTAAATTTTTTTTAAAGTGATTTGCCAAAATTCAATAAGATTAAAGTTTTTTACTACAAAAATAGCAAAAAAATCCTAAAACTATATAAATCTTTTAAATAATTGAATTTATTTTGAAAATGTTGCAAAATTATATTTGGAAGTTTGATAATTAGTAAGATTCACCAAAGTTTTTACACTTTAAGAAAATTATGGATCTTTAAAATTTTCCATACTCCTTAGTCATAGGATGAAGAAGAGGAGAGTAAGGAAGATTTCCACATTAATAAGGTGGAGAAAATAATTAAAGTATAGTCTAAAATAAAGAGTGGTGCTATAAAACAACCTATGAACTTTTTTTCTTCAAGGATGGTGGTATCTATAAATACTTTGTTATGCGGAATGAAGAGAGAGCGTAAATTTAAGAGTTCTAAATGAAATAAAGATCAAATTCCTTTGATGAATAATAGATCTTTTGCAAATGACCTATAGATTATAGATAATAGTTGCAGATCCATTATCAAGAAAATGGATCAAAGAAAAATATAAAGAAAAAAAAAAGATAATTTAAGAATTTCTTTTAATGTTAACTCATTCCAAATAAAATAAAAATAAGTTTTTTAAAAATCCATTTGATTGGTTTTCTCCAAATACTTTTATCAAGAAAATGGATCAAAGAAAAATATAAAGAAAAAAAAAGATAATTTAAGAATTTCTTTAAATCTTAACTCATTGCAAATAAAATAAAAATAAGTTTCTTAAAAATCCATTTGATTGGTTTTCTGCAAATACTTTTAAAACATGTAGAAATGTAATTTTCTTTCTTTTTGTTTTAAAAAATCATAAAAAAATGTTCTACTTGTTCCTATGTCCTATCAAGTGTCATCTATCTTCTTAAAGTGTTTGAAAATTGAGATGCACCAAATTTATTTTTTATGTTAACCTGGTGAAAGTTTGGATTTGGTAGCATGCGTAATATCATATATATGTCCTTTTTGGATGGGCTTACTTTATGTGGGTTTGTTCTTTATTGGTGTATTAAGGGTATGTTGTTGGAGTTGGTATATGATGATGTCATTTTTAAAAATTTTAAGATATATTTAAATATTTATTATAATTTTAATATATATATTTTTTCAGAATATTTTTAATTTTTTTTATCATATTTTATTAATTATTTATAATAATTTTAACTTGTATATAAATTAAAATTTCAAAAGAAAATTTAAAAAATTAGAAACTCTAATAAGAAGGTATTGCATATCTGCACCAGTGGTCTAGTGGTAGAATAGTACCCTGCCACGGTACAGACCCGGGTTCAATTCCCGGCTGGTGCAAAACGATTTTTCTTTTCTCTTCTTTATTTTTGAAAAAAAATCCCACGCGAAGTCTGAATCGGAAGAGGGTACAATAATTTCGAAGTATATTGCTTTCGAAAAATCTCACGCTGTGTCCTCTGTAACTAAAGCTGATCGCAAGAGGGTTCAATAGAGCCTCATATTGGTACTAGAAATACAAAGTTCACACACAGTTCTGTCGTTGTAGTATAGTGGTGAGTATTCCCGCCTGTCACGCGGGTGACCCGGGTTCGATCGCCGGCAACGGCGAGATTTTAATATACTTTACCAATCGATATTAAATTTAACTTTCTGTTTTGATAGATGTTTAATCCAGTCATCAATCACTCTTCACGCTCGCCAAATTCAATACAGCACTTCCCCCTTTGAAATGAAGGGCATCATTGCAGAGAATGGAGTATTGCCAAGGTTTATAGATGTCAAATTATGGTTCTTGATAATTTTTTCAACTGAAAATTGCCTCTGCATCGCAGATTTGACCCATTAACAGGAATGGACACCTTGACCTGTGGGGGCATTATACCATTTTCTTTTCTACATTTAGCCAATTGAGCCACTCATTGTGGTCAATAAATCCATTTAGTTATAAGACGAAGAGAAGAGGATATGCATTTAGATTGGAACCGGGATCGAAACCCTATCTCCTTGGGCGAAAGAAACTTTAGCTCAGTCGGCGTGGAAACCTTGACTTTCAGGTGGTATGATGGGTAGGTTCTTTTCTCACTGGGATTCTTTGTTTTTTGTGTTTTTTTCTTTGGTCTGTCGAGAGTCAAAGTCACTAGAGTTCTATCTGTCTGCCAGACAGACCTAGTACCAACTAGTTTAAAAAGTGGGCACTGAACATGGTGGCGACTTTGTCACAACGGACGCTGGTAGGGCATTTTGAGTTTTTGAATATTTCTAGGACGACCATCTTGGCTCGGGTTCATGAGCACTGGAAAACACTCCTTAAATCAGTCCCTAAGGTCTTAATCTTGGTTAATGGTTTGGTTTTGTTTCAATTCTTGTATGAGGAGGACCGACGAGTTATTGAAGGCCAGTATTGGGTTCTAGGTCAAGGCTCTCTCGTGCTCAGTTGGTGTCGTGTGGGTTTCGACCCCTGGATAGAACGACTGCTAAAGCGTCATCTTTGGGTCATTTCACCTAGTTTCCCGATTCAGTTCTAGAATTTGAAGGGATTTATGGGAATTGTGAACACCATTGGCAAGTTTATCTTGATTGAAGATGATCAGCTTCTTGGCTTTGAATGGCACTCTCCTCGGGTGTTGGTAAAAATGGATTTGTCGAAGGGGCTTTCTGCGCAATTGGAGGTCATCTGGGAAGGTGGTGTTTTGTTCAAAGGCTTAACTATTGGAAGGTGCCCTTTAGGTGCCACCTATGTCGTAATACTGCACATTCAAAAGCTCGGTGTCCTACGAAAGGAGTTACTGAAGCGGCTTCATCGACAGTGGATATGTCTATCGCTAAGGACCAGGTCGGGCTTGACAATGATTTTTCCTTTCCTATTCCTCTGGACAAGGATTCAACCCATTCTTTCATGGGTAAGTTTGCTCAATTTGTTCTGCTTCTTTTAAAGTTTATCTTGACCATTGATATTCTTAGTTCTCTGTTGGTACTGGATGTTGGTGGGTCGGAAGTTGTTATGTCGTTTGGTCTCAGGGATGGGTCTCCTAAGTCCTTTCTTCCTTCCTTTGTTGCAGGGGAGGCTAGGGGTGATCTGTTGGGAGATTTTTTGTTTGCTCCTGAGGTTTCCACCCCGATAGATCTGGAGGGGGACACTACAACACCCCTTTTTAGTCAACATGATTTCCCTCCTCTTCGGCCTGTCTCGGCCCCTTCACTTGATATGGCCCTTTCTCCTTCTTCTATCCAGGATCTGGATTTTGAGAAGGAGTTGTCTCTTCCTTCCTCTCCGGTTTGGTATGCTTCCTCTCCTCCCAATTCTGTTGATCATGCAGTCTCTCTTCCTATTCTTGCTTCCCCCTTATCCATCTATGCGGTAGAAGAGTCCACTAGTACGAACATTTTCCCTATTTCCTCGATTAGAGCTGCAAATGTCTCTATAAGGAAGTCGAGGAAACAGAAAAAGGGAAGTATGAAAGGCGTTAAAGATTCTATTAGGGCATCTTCTTTTGTCAACTCGGGGGTGGCTTCTTTGTCTGAAAGAGGGCTCCCCCTAGTTTTGCATTTGTTTCCTTTCTGTCTGATCAAGCTCTTAGAGATTTAGCGACCGTTCCGCTAGTGTCTAGATGAATTGCATTTCCTTTAATGTGCATGGGCTTGGCAGTGGCCCGAAACGAGCTACCCTAAAAAGGTTATTGGATCTTCTTTTTCCGACCATTGGTATGCTACAGGAAACTATGTCTACAGGGGCTACTACTTGTGATTTCTTCTTGTGTTTGAGACCCAGTTGGCGTGTCAGTGCCATTGATGCATTGGGTCATTCTAGGGGCACTTTGGTGGCATGGAACCCCCTCTTGGCTGACCTCAAAGCTTATAATTTTTATGCAGGTATTCTGCTTGCTGGCAACTTCAAGGCCTTGTGTGCTTAGATGTATAGTATGTTGCTACATGTATACACTTCCCAATCTCAAATGGTTGTTGCCCATTTGACTTTACAAGCCAATAATCATATACGCTTTACATCCCTACCCAATTGAAACTTCCATAAGAGACTTTCCTTGCAAACAACAACCAATGTATATCAATCCGAGTTTTTGACTCTGCACCACAAATCCATTGCCAGCCTTTTCTTTCCCCTTAGGACTAAGAAAATAGCCATGTTTTTTTGGTTAATTTTCAATAGACAAAATACTTACATCCCTTTAACACTTTGCCAACCAACTCTACTCTTGAGTTAGGATTTCCAATACGAGTATTGATTCCCATATTGAAGACTTCCAAAGATGCATTTCTCTTTTACGAGCTTCTACACCCAAAACCTTCGAAAATTGTAAACCCTCATTCAAACAACCACCCCTTTTGAACTCTCCAATCTCCACAAAAATATTACTTCAAAAGCCTCTTCATCTTCCAATGATTCTATCACCAAATGATGAAATTATCCCCCCCATAGACCATGCAATCCCCAAAATTATGAGTACATCGAAGAACACTTTAAAACTTCTCACAATACTCATTCCTATGTAACATATCCTCCTACTCTTACTACTCATACCCTTACAGTTGGAAAATGGTAAGGTTTATATATTTTGGAAATACTTTGGTCTTTCTAATCTTTTGAGTTTTTATGATATGAACATTTCATGTTTACATAATTTTTGTACTTGAAAGTTTTAATAATTTATGTCTTTGAAAGTTCTAAGTTTGAAACTTGGGGAAAATGGATTTCGTAGTTGAGTAACCGTAGCTCTAGTACATTCATTTGCCATCGAAGGTGTTGAACCCGTTTGAACTTTAGAAATATTCCAAGGGAGTGTACAGAGGAAGAGCTTATCGAATTAGGGAAGTTGTTTGGGAAAATTGTCATCACCAAGGTCAATCTTGGATCAAATCAGAACCAAGTATTGGTGGAATTAGTTTTAATCATTGGCTAATCAAAACATACTTTAAGCTATGACATATATGTTAGTTGTGGAATGGATCCATAGGGGCTTTCAGAATTGGAATTTTACTATTTTCAAATTCGGTATATTTGTGAGGAGATCTAATATTTTTGTGTTCAAATATACCACACCTAAGTGTCAATATGTTAGTACTGAGTGTTGATCTTCTAGTATTGAGTGTCGATTTGCTAGTACTGAGTGTCTATATATTATTTCTAAGAGAAGAATGCTCTCTGTTGAGTGTAATTCAAGATTTCGAGCAGATCCAAGAGCTTCTCCGGGCCAGGTCCTTTCCTCTAATATGGGTAAGTGCTATGGCCAAGAATATCATTTATTTGTGAGGAATAGTAAGGGGAAATCCAATCAATTTGTTTGCAAAAAATTTAGATCACATCCTTCTACTTAAGAAAAACTTTCGGACAGAATGTGGATTCTTGTGGATTACAACAATTACTTTATGCGAGTAAGCAACATGAGGATGTACTCACTTTGTCTAATTATAACATTTGTAAGGACTCTACCATATATTTGGTCTTGCAGTTATGCGTGGGGAAGTGGGTTATGAAGTTACCTACTTCCTTTATTTTATTTTATTATAAAGATGTAGTTGGATCCAAGACATCTCCTTCATCAGTGAAAATGCCACTTGGCCAAATCTGTGTTGAGAAATAGGATGCAGTGTCATCTTTGGAGGTCAAAAATTCAAAGACAAATGAGTTTTTCTTAACACTTATATATGGAGTAGTCATACATAGATTTAATGGTTTCCCGCAATCATAATATCTACACCAATGGATATATTATAACTAGACCAAAAATTGTGATATCATTTTCTTCTCTAATGGTTTCTTCATAGTACAATTCTATTCCCACAATTATTACAAAAAATATTTGATGAGGGACCTTAGTTCTGGGGACTGAGTAGGTCTCTTTATTTACTCCATAGTTTCCAAAGTGTGATCACACTATTATGGTTGTATCTAAAATGTTGGTATGGATGCAACTCTCAAATATGCTTCTTCCCTTTACGCATCATACAATGTTACAGATAGTGGCAATACTTTGGGAAAAAAAATAAAATATGATAGTGAGAGGGAATGACAAGGTTTGCTTACATATGCTCATATTTATGTGGAGATCAACCTTAGTAAATGTTTTCTAGACAAAATGTTGAACTAAAACATGAACACTACAAAATAGTTCAAATTTTGGATTAAGAAAATTCAACCTTTTGGTGTCGGCATTGTCATTACACAAGTCACCTTCAAGAAAATTTTCCACAACCAAGAAGCTAAATAAAAAAAATAGTTATTCAAACCTAAAAGTTGGCAGCCATATTATCCTCCTTTCCACGGAAAATTTTAGGGACAAAAGTTAGCCCATGGGATAATTAGTGATCCTACACTTTAAGAAAATTATGGATCCTTAAAATTTTCCATACTCCTTCCTCATAAGATGAAGAAGAGGAGAGTAAGGAAGATTTCCACACTAATGAGGTGGAGAAAATAATTAAAGAAGAATTTAAAATAAAGAGTGGTGCTATAAAACAACCAATGGACTTCTTTTCTTCAAGGATCGTGGTTTCTATAAATACTTTGTTATGAGGAATGAAGAGAGCACGTGAATTTAAGAGTTCTAATTCAAATAAAGATCAAATTCCTTTGGTGAATAATGGATCTTTTGCAAATGACCTAGAGATAATAGTTGTAGATCCATTACCAAGAAAATGAATCAAAGAAAAATATAAAGAAAAAAAATCATAAAAAAAGTGTTCATTTTTTCCTATGCCCTATCAAGTGTTAAAGTGTTTGAAAATTGAGATGTACCCAAAACAAATTATGTTAACCTGGTGAAAGTTTGTAGTAGGTGTAATATAATATATATGTCCTTTTGGGATGGGCTTACTTTATGTGGGTTTGTTCTTTATTGATGTATTAAGGGTATGTTGTTAGACTATATATATGATGATATCATTTTTGGAAATTCTTCAAGATATTTTTAAATCTTTTATCATATTTTATTAATTATTTATTATAATTTTAACTTATGTATATATATTAAAATTTCAAAAGAAAATTTAAAAAATGTTTTATCATCATTTAAGTTTTTCACCCTTAATTTCTTAATTATTTATTATAATTTTAATTTTTATACATTATAAAGTTAAGATTTTGATAGAAAATTTTTAGATTAAATTTAAATTTAAGGAATGTTTTTCAAAGTTTATGATAATAATTTTAGTAAATTTAGTAGTATAGATTTTGTAGATGACATGGAACTAGCTAAATATCCAATAACATTGCTAACAATTAATGGATCTAGTCTCTTGCATTAGCTATATACTTAAAAAAAAAAAAACCAAAGAAAAAAAAATTAAAAAACCATATGCTTACCTCCATATATATATATATAAACCTAGACAAAAAAAACAAGCTTATCTTCCTAAACATGCTTACACAGGTGCATGAGATTATTATTCCTAGCATTTCTTATAAAAAAGTTTGAGTATACTTTGTCCCGGCCAGAGAACCAAACTGCTGAACTCAGAGACCTAGCATTTCCATTGATTAATTTGATAATAAATGCTATAAGCTTTATCCAGATATTGACTCAAATACACATGCAAACTACTTTCTTGAATAAACAATATTTTAAATTTCTTGAATAAACAACATTTCAAATTCAAAAACCCTAGGAATCCTTGGTCGCCAGCTTTTAGCTCACTTGCCAATTCATTGTCTCTCAATGCGTAGCATCAATAGTCAATGGTCATAACATGAGTTTATTATTCATTTCCCCAAGTCACGGCTGTAGGTTTCAAGGCCCCTTCAACTCCAATCTTCAGATCAATCTTTTCTTTTTTTCGAATTTATAATATCAAACAAACAATGGAATCAATCTTCCAATGCTAAAGTAATGGTTTTTCAATACAATTGTTATGGCCTTTCTTTTATATATATATATACGTTTAAAAATCAAAAGAAACAAAAAGAGGAAATCAGACATCTGCACCAGTGGTCTAGTGGTAGAATAGTACCCTGCCACGGTACAGACCCGGGTTCGATTCCCGGCTGGTGCAAAAGAATTTTTCTCTTCTCTTTTCTATTTGAAAAAAAGTCACACGCGAAGCCTGAATCGGAAGAGGGTACAATCATTTCGAAGTATATTGCTCTCGGAAAATCTCACGCTTATGCATTGTGTCTTTGTAACTAAATCTGAATCGCAAGAGGGTTCAATACGAGTCTCATATTGGTGCTGAGAAACACAAAATTCTTACACAGTTCTGTCGTTGTAGTATAGTGGTGAGTATTCCCGCCTGTCACGCGGGTGACCCGGGTTCGATCCCCGGCAACGGCGAGATTTTAATATACTTTACCAATCGATATTAAATTTAACTTTCTGTTTTGAGAGATGTTTAATCCAGTCATCAATCACTCTTGACGCTCGCCAAATTCAATACAGCACTTCCCCCTTTGAAATGAAGGCCATCATTGCAGAGAATGGAGTTATTGCCAAGGTTTATAGATGTCAAATTATGGTTCTTGATAAATCCATTTAGTTATAAGACGAAGAGAAGAGGATATGCATTTAGATTGGAGCCTGGGGGTTTATAGATGTCAAATTCCTCTAAGACGAAGAGATAGATTGGAGCCAGGTGGTTTATAGATGTCAAATTATGGTTCTTGATAAATCCATTTAGTTATAAGACTTTTATCATTTAGTTATAAGACGAAGATAAGAGGATATGCATTTAGACTGGACCTAGTACCAACTAGTTTAAAAAGTGGGAACTGTCTTTTTTGTTCGTTTTGCTATGTTTTGGTATATGTTTTGGCATTTCTGGCATCGCAGGTGTTGGTGGTTTTTCGTCTTTTTGTTGACTGGTTTCTTAGGTGGTTTTCGTCTCTATTGTCGGAGAACCTCGTATGGCACTAGTTGCTCCTTTCTCGTCGGGAGTTCGTACTAACCCTAAGGAAAGGGTTCACTTCTCTAAACCTGTTTCGTTTTCACCTGAAGTGGGATCTCCGGATGTTGTCAGTCTATCTCTGATTGTCAAGGACAATGCTAGGGATGATTATGTGCCGATCTTTCTGCTACCTTATTTGGTCCTCGGTCGAGACACTCCTACTATTAAACCCTCTTTCTCGACTGCCCTTTCGCACTCTTGGCAGTTGTTTTTTAAAAGGTGAAGGGTAGTCGTCTTGTCTGTGTACTTGGCAAGGATGTTACCTTAGACATGGTGGCGGTTTTGTCACAACGGGCGCTGGGAGGGCGTTTTGAGTTTTTGAATATTTCTAGGACGACCATCTTGGCTTGGGTTCATGAGCACTGGAAAAAACTCCTTAAATCGGTCCCTAAGGTCTTAATCCNTGGTAGGGCGTTTTGAGTTTTTGAATATTTCTAGGACGACCATCTTGGCTTGGGTTCATGAGCACTGGAAAAAACTCCTTAAATCGGTCCCTAAGGTCTTAATCCTGGTTAATGGTTGGGTTTTGTTTCAATTCTTGTAATAAGGAGGACCGACGGGTTATTGAAGGCCAATATTGGGTTCTAGGTCAAGGCTCTCTCGTGCTCAGTTGGTGTCATATGGGTTTCGACCCCTGGACAGAAGGACTGCTAAAGCGTCATCTTTGGGTCATTTCACCTAGTTTCCCGATTCAATGCTAGAATTTGAAGGGTTTTAGGGGAATTGTGAACACCATTGGCAAGTTTATCTTGATTGCAGATGATCAGCTTCTTGGATTTGAATGGTACTCTCCTCGGGTGTTGGTAAAAATGGATTTGTCGGAGCGGCTTTCTGTGCAATTGGAGGTCATCTGGGAAGGTGGTGCTTGTTGGAGACATTTACCACCATACACACTTACTTTGGTCAATTTGGCCTAGTTAAACCACTATCATAAGTTTTAT
This sequence comes from Pseudotsuga menziesii, assembly GCA_001517045.1. Lineage (NCBI taxonomy): Eukaryota > Viridiplantae > Streptophyta > Pinopsida > Pinales > Pinaceae > Pseudotsuga > Pseudotsuga menziesii. Next base: position 91,618 of record LPNX010622995.1, read on the forward strand.
TGACTTAATTGACATCAGAGGAGCAATGTATGACATCAGCATGAGCACACCCACGCCTACCTTCAGTCAAGGAGGCCAACTAAGCCTTCTCCTTCATTCGAGGAGGCTAACTGGAGCACTCCGGGGGTGATCTAAGTGTCATAAATGCACTTAATTGCTCACTGATGGTTACAATCAGTTAAACAGAGCAGTGAAGGCGCCTCCTTTCATTAAATTTATTATTTAATTAATATTTAATGAACTGGAGTCAACAGGGGTGCCTCCAACCACCTCTGATGGCCAATTAGACTTCAGTTAACCTCATCGGGGTTCATTGGGGTGATTGATGCGCTACCACTTGTGGGTTGGCATGCAGTGACATGTGTCTGAGCTACTTTCAGTTAGACTCAGTCATTTATTGCACTTCGACTTCAGTTAGGACTTAGTTGAGTCAATTAGGGTTTTGATCAGTGGTTAACTGTGTGTTCATTGTGGCTTACATTCAGTTAAGCTAGACTCACTCATTCAATTCGAATGACCTCCTTGGGAATTTGAATTGTCTGGGCATTCATGCAGCTTGCATGATCATTGTGTTGTATCATCATTCTTTCATTTGATTATACAGAGTTGCTACTTCCATTGCAGCACCATTTTGCCAATTTTATGCATATTTGTCTATATTCTTTGTGAGACTGTGTTTTCAGTTCCTAGACCACTGTGACAAATTAATATGGTATCAGAGCTCACAATGGGACGAAGCTTAGATCTCTCAAAAAAAAGGTTTTTGACAGATCTTGCATGAAAAATTGAGCAAAAGCTCAAAACTCCAGCACTACACCAGAAGCCAAGGCTTACCACTTAATACCCCAAGTAAGGAATTGTTGATCAAGCTTGCTTGATCAACTATGCTAGGTGTGATGAAAGCCCAAAATGTGCAGGTTGTCCGACCTTACAGTGCCTCTTTTGTTGTGATTTGCAGGTTTTAATAGGTGAAAAGCATTTGCTCCAGCAGTTTCAGATGGCTTCTTCCGTAGAACTCTTGACTCTGTTCAATTTCCACTCATGGAAAGGAGACATGGAGATCCAGCTACGTACCAAAGGACTCTATATGGTCACTATGGACACTGAAGAAGAGCCTGCTTTTGTGACAGACAAAGCTAGATTCTTGAACAAAGAAAGATGAAGCATTCGGATTCTTGTGCCTCTCCGTTTCCCGGGATCTTCTTTTTCATATCTCACGGGATTGGAGACTCCAAAGGAAATTTGGGACAAATTGGAAACCCTGTATGGAAAACAGGATGATTTGAGAGTATACCAGCTTAAGAATGAGTTGATGTCTCTCCAGCCTTCCAATTTCGAGACCTTGAATGATTTTTTCACAAAGTTCAAGCACATTGTTTTACTGTTGAAGCAATGCAAGGTGGAGAAGGAGGATGATCAACTCATCATCGCCATGCTCTCCAAACTTGGAGCTGATTATTCGGTGTTTGTCTCCACATTCCTTGCAGAGAATCTCACAACCCCTCGATGGAAGATGCCTTCACTCAATGCCTTCATTGATTCCCTAACAAGTGAACATGATAAGCTTGTCCAGATGGGGATCATCAAATCCTCCCATGATCAAGCCCTCCATGTCTCGGGGCCCAAAGATCTGAAGGGTAAAGGAAAGCAACAGAAGAACCCAAAAACCAAATTCGAAGCTCCTAAGCCTAAAGTTGAAAACCAGTAGCATGAAGAGTCTTCCGACTCAAAGAAGAACAAAGGAAAATGGCATCATGGAAAGCAAAAAGTCAAGTGTTCATACTGCGGAAAGGGCTTCCACCTTGAACATGCCTGCATGAAAAAGACACTTGATGAAGCTACCTCTCTCCTTGAGAGAAATCACATCAATCTTCTGGAAAGCTTTCGGAGGAGAGATCAACAAAATCGGGAACCACAACATGAAAGATGCCATGCCCTCATGGCAAGCACTTCGAAGTCCAAAGCACTCTTGATAGATTCTAGAGCTTCGAACCACATGATGGCTGAAAGAGACTCCTTCTCATCTTTGGAGACCGGAAAATCCATTCCCATCCACATGGAAGATGACTCCACAATCATATCTGAAGGACAAGGTACTGTAGATCTTGAGCATGGTTATTTTTCCAATGTTATGTATGTACCATCTCTTGCATCAAATCTCCTAAGTGTTTATCAAATGACACATACAGGAGTGCCCAAGAGAGTCTCCTTTAGCCCAGATGATATAGAGATCATAGAACTTGCATCCGGAAAACTTGTAGTGAAAGGCCTTGCAAACCATCATGCAAAAGCCTATGAGTTCTCCCATTTTGTGGCGGATGCAAAGCCCACCACATTGTTGACTCATGGAAATGAAGTTAGTAGACTATGGCATGAGAGGTTTGGCCTTCTGAACTTCAAATACTTGCAGCAATTACAAAAGAATTCTATGGTTGAAGGCCTCCCAGTCATCAAAGTTACCACTAGAATTTGCAAGGGCTGTGTTGTTGGAAAGCACCCTGAGCATAAGTTCGATCGGGGGAAGGCAAGCCGAGCATCATGCATCTTAGGACTGATACATTCTGATATCAGCAGTCCCATGCCTATCACATCCATGAATGGATCAAGGTACGTTCTGACTTTCATTGATGACTTTTCCAGATACACATGGGTCTTTTTTATCAAAAAGAAGTCGAAAGTCTTGGAAAAATTCACTGAATTGAAGGCCTCGATTGAGAATGCATCTGGCCAAAAGATCAAGATCTTGAGATTTGATTATGGCAGGGAGTATGTCACTAATGAGTTACTGCATATATGTTCCCAAAGTGGTATTCAGGTCCAACATTCAGTTCCCTACACTCCCTAGCAGAACGGTGTAGCGGAGAGGAAGAATCGGTCTCTCAAGGAGATGACCACCTGTATGTTGGAATCAAAGAAGTTGGCTGCAAATTTGTGGGTTGAAGCCATGCATGCTACAGCATATATTCAGAACAGATTTCCACACTCATTCATGAAAGGGAAGACCCCTTTCGAAGCATACTTCGGACACAAGCCGGATGTGTCGAATCTGCGGGTGTTTGGGTCCACTGCATGGGCCCGAATTCCACTTGATAAAATGAGAGCTTTGCAACCACAAAGCATAGAATGTTTATTTATCGGATATCCTGATAAATCTAAAGGTTTCAAGCTGTTGGATATCAAAACAAAACAGATCATCATTGAAAGGAGTGTCAAGTTCGATGAGCCTCTTCAGGAAGTAGAACTAGTGAAGGAGAAAACTGTTGAATTTCCTTCCTATTCTACTGAATATTTGGATGATGTAATTGGGGGTGATGACCTTGATTTGGATCTTTTGATTTCTGATATCAGTGTACAGCAAACATCAGATGTTGAATCAGAACATGAAGTACAAAATCATCTCCCAACTTGGGCCCGACAGACACTCTCCTCCGCAAGAGATAACATTGGAAATCCGGATGATCCAAGGAGAACCCGGTCCGATTTCCAAAGAGCAGGTATTGCGCTCTCTTATCCTGATTATTTGCTGTCTGAATCTTGCTATTTGATGATAAGTTCAGACCCTAAGTCTTACTACCATGCTCAGAAGGATCCGAGATGGAAAGTTGCCATGGATGAAGAGATGAATTCTCTTCAGAAAAACACTACTTAGGAGCTAGTTTCTCTTCCTCTAGGGAGGAAATTGGTTCAATGCAAGTGGGTGTTTCGGACTAAGGTTGTTGCTAATGGCGGCACCTGCAAATATAAGGCAAGGCTGGTGGCAAAAGGTTTCTCCCAGGTCCAATGTGTGCACTACCATGAGACCTTTGCACCGGTTGCGAAAATGGACTCCATCCGCCTAGTTTTGGCAATTTCAACATCTAAGCACTGGGAAGTGCATCATATGGATGTTAAGTCAGCCTTTCTGCATTGAAATCTTCATGAGGAGATATACATGAGGCAGCCCGAGGGCTACATTTATGATCCATCAATGGTTTGCAAGCTAAAGAAGTCACTATATGGGTTAAAACAGGCCCCAAGAGAGTGGTATTCCAAGATGGATGCCTTTCGTCTCTCGCAAAACTTCCAAAGGTGTAAATCAGATCCAAATGTGTATATACAACAGTCTGATGGTCATCTTATTATTATTGTTTTATATGTTGATGACTTACTGATCACAGGTAGCACAGTTGCTTCTATTTCAGTCATCAAAACTACTCTCCACAATGCATTTGAAATGAGCGATTTGGGGCTCTTAAAACAATTTTTGGAGCTCAAAATTGAGCAAAATTATGATGGGATAATGGTCACTCGGTCCAAATACATATCAGACATGTTAGTCAAGTTTAACATGGATGAATGTAAGGCTGCTCCATTCCCTTTCATTTCATGGATCAACCTTGAAGAAGGAAAAAGCACACCTCCCATGGACTGCATTATTTATCGACAGCTGATTGGTAGCTTGTTGTACTTGACTCATTCTCAGCCTGATATCTGTTATGCCATGAATATTGTATCAAGATACATGAACCAGCCCCATGATCTTCATTGGAAGGTAGCCAAGAGGATCCTCCAGTACATTCAGGGAACCAGGACCTACGACATTCACTATGCTGCAGACTCCGAGCTAGAGCTGGTTGGGTACATAGATTTCGATTGGGCGTGTGATTCTATTGATCAAAAATTTACTTCCGAATATGTCTTCATGTTTGGTTGTGGCCCCATTTGCTGGTCTAGCAAAAAGCAGGCCGCCATAGCAGTCTCTTCACCAGAGGCCGAGTATCAAGAAGCGGTGAATGCTTGCATCCAAGCTGTTTGGTTGCAAGGCATTCTTTCAGAGTTTGATCTTGGTAGTACTTTGTCCACTGTCCTCTTTTGTGACAATCAAAGTGCTATTAATATATCCACAGATCCAGTTACCAGGCAGAGGACCAAGCATGCAGAGATACACATGCACTAGATCAGGGAGCTAGTGCATGATAGGACCATCATTCTGCAATATTGCCCGAATGATGAGTAGATTGCAGACATCTTCACCAAGAGATTTTCAAAAAAGAAGTTCACTTACCTCCGTTCATTGTTGGGGGTGAGTTCATTAGGGTGATCCAACTACTTTCAGTGTTCAGCTTGAGGGGGGATTTTCCCCACTGGGTTTTCCCTCTTTTCCTCACTTAGTTTGTTTTGAGCATTGTTTGAGTTTCGGTATTGTACATGGTGACCTATGGCCTTTGTTGCCAGGGCCCTAGCATTCTTATGCACTTTATGTTTTCTACTTCTCCTGAGTATAGCTTAAGGGGGGGTGTTGGAGACATTTACCACCATACACACTCACTTTGGTCAATTTGGCCGAGTTAAACTGCTATCCTAAGTTTTATTGACTTAATTGACATCAGAGGAGCAATGTATGACATCAGCATGAGCACACCCACGCCTACCTTCAGTCAAGGAGGCCAACTAAGCCTTCTCCTTCATTCGGGGAGGCTAACTGGAGCACTCTGGGGGTGATCTGAGTGTCATAAATGCACTTAATTGCTAACTGATGGTTACAATCAGTTAAACAGAGTAGTGAAGGCGCCTCCTTTCATTAAATTTATTACTTAATTAATATTTAATGAATTGGAGTCAACAGGGGCACCTCCAACCACCTCTGATGGCCAGTTAGACTTCAGTTAACCTCATCGGGGTTCATTGGGGTGATTGATGCGCTACCACTTTGTGGTTTGGCATGTAGTGACATGTGTCTGAGCTACTTTCAGTTAGACTCAGTCATTTATTGCACTTCAACTTCAGTTAGGACTCGGTTGAATCAATTAGGGTTTTGATCAGTGGTTAACTGTGTGTTCACTGTTGCTTACATTCAATTAAGATAGACTCACTCATTCAATTCGAATGACCTCCTTGGGAATTCGAATTGTCTTAGAATTCATGCATCTTGCATGATCATTGTATTGTATCATCATTCTTTCATTTGATTATACCGAGCTGTTACTTCCATTGCAGCACCATTTTGCCAATTTTATGCATATTTGTCTATATTCTTTGTGAGACTGTGTTTTCAGTTCCTAGACCACTATGACAAATTAATGGTGCTTTTGTTCAAAGGCTTAACTATTGGAAGGTGCCCTTAAGGTGCCACCTATGTCGTAATACTGGAAATTCCAAAGCTCGTTGTTTTACAAAAGGATTTACTAAATCAACTTCACCGACAGTGGATATGTCTATCGTTGAGGACCAGGTCAGGCTTGACAATGATTTTTCCTTTCATATTCCTCTGGACAATGATTCAACCCATTCTTTCATGGGTAAGTTTGCTTAATTTGTTTTGCTTCTTTTAAAGTTTATCTCTACCATTGATATTCTTAGTTCTTTGTCAATACTAGATGTTGGTGGGTCGAAAGTTGTTATGTCATTTGGTCTCGGGGATGGGTCTCCTAAGTCCTTTCTTCCTTCCTTTGTTGCAGGTGAGGTTAGGGGTGATCTGTTGGGAGATTTTTTGTTTGCTCCTAAGGTTTCCAACCCGGTATATTTGGAGGGGGACACTGCAACACCCCTTTTTAGTCAACATGATTTCCCTCCTCTTCGTCCTGTCTCGCCCCCTTCACTTGATATTTCCCTTTCTCCTTCTTCTATCCAGGATCCGGATTTTGAGAAGGATTGTCTCTTCCTTCCTCTCCGGTTTGGTATGCTTCCTCTCCTCCCGATTTTGTTGATCATGCAATCTCTCTTCCTGTTCTTGCTTCGCCCTTATCCATCTATGCGGTAGAAGAGTCCACTAGTACGAACATTTTCCTTATTTCCTCGATTAGAGCTGGAAATATCTCTATAAGGAAGTCAAGGAAATCGAAAAAGGAAAGTATGAAAGGTGTTAAAGATTCTATTAGGGCATCTTCTTTTGTCAACCCAGGGGTGGCTTCTTTGTCTTATAGAGGAATCCCCCTAGTTCTGCATTTGTTTCCTCTCTGTTTGATCAGGATCTTAGAGATTTAGCAACCATTATGTTGGTGTCTGGATGAATTGCATTTCCTTTAATGTGCATGGGCTTCACAGTGGCCCGAAACGAGCTTCCCTAAAAAGGTTATTAGATCTTCTTTTTCTGACCATTGTTATGCTACATGAAACTATGTCTACAAGGGATACTACTTGTGATTTCTTCTTGTGTTTGAGACCCGGTTGGCATGTAAGTGCCATTGACGCATTGGGTCATTCTAGGGGCACTTTGGTGGCATGGAACCCCCTCTTGGATGAGCTCAAAGCTTATAATTCTTATGCAGGTATTCTGCTTGTTGGAAACTTAAAGGCCTTGCGTGCTTAGATGTATAGTATGTTGCTACATGTATACACTTCCCAGTCTCAAATGGTTGTTGCCCATTTGACTTTACAAGCCAATAATTACATACACTTTACATCCCTACCCAATCGAAACTTCCATAAGAGACTTTCCTTGCAAACAACAACCAATGTATATCAATCTGAGTTTTTGACTTTGCTCTACAAATCCATTTCCGGCATTTTCTTTCCCCTTAGGACTAAGAAAATAACCTTGTTTTTTTGGTTAATTTTCAATAGACAAGTATTGATTTCCAATACAAGTATTGATTCCCATATTGAAGACTTCCAAAGATGCATTTCTCTTTTACAAGCTTCTACACCCAAAACCTTCGAAAGTTGTAAACCCTCATCCAAAAAACCACCCCTTTTGAACTCTCCAATCTCCACAAAAATATTACTTCAAAAGCCTCTTCATCTTCCACTGATTCTATCACCAAATGATGAAATTATCCCCCATAGACCATGCAATCCCCAAAATTATGATGAAAGGACATTGTGAGTACATCGAAGAACACTTTAAACTGCTCACAATATTCATTCCTATGTAACATATCCTCCTACTCTTACTACTGATACCCTAGTGCTACTCCACCCCTCTCTTTTGATGGTCTAAATTGTGTACAATGCTACCAACCTTTGTCCCAATGGCATAACCAATGTACAAATTTCCAAGATGACCCCACATGGGATGATGAGATCATTGTCACCTTTGCTACACACAACATCATGAGTATATTGCATCCGTCGTGGGTAAATCAGGTTGTTGAATTCAAAGACACTTGTACTTCTATTGATTTCTTAAGCACAACCATTATCATTGGGTTCATCCCTAACCAAGGTGACACTGATGAAATCCTTCTCAAATAGTTGAGGAATGTACAATTGTGTGACACAAGCCTTTTCAATAAATATGTCACGACTTATGAATGGTACTGATATGCTTTAGGATATGATTTAGAGCTTTTCCCTTCCAAAGACTCATTTCTTTTGAAGCTTAGCATTTCCCATTGGAGAAAACGTCATGACATGTACAACATGCAAGGAAAGCCTCACTTAATTTGTTTAATGGTAAAATATTGTTGGTGATTGTTGACTTGCTATTACAGAGCTATGCATCCATCACAAAAATGTATTTAAGACATAAAAGAAGTTCCAAACTTTTAATTGTAAACCCTTTGGTCTCGATATTGACTTTGACTATCATAATTCAATGAATGATACTCTCAATACTTCTTATTTTATATTATTACGATAGCCCATCTCAACCATTATGCATTGCTGATTACATTGATTCTAACTTAGGAAGTCTCTAGACACTTCCCACTAGCAAGGAAAGAATTATTTCAAGCATTGCTTCCATAAGCACTACATACATAAATATCAATGTTTCCTCTAAATAAAGAGATTTCATTGATAATTGTCTTAGCAAAGCTTCCAAAATCTAGTTCTTTTATTAATATTTTGACATTCAAAATTCATGGGATTGCATTAAGTATGATCATGGATTTGATTACAATGTTATGAACTTTATTAATATATTGACCCATATATGAATGCATATGAGATTCTTGAAGAAACAACATTTCAAATTCAAGAGCTCTTGGAATCCTTGGCCCCACCAAAGTGAAATATGATCTCTTTTTAATGATTGGATCAATTTCCACCACATTTATACACTTGTACAACTTACTACATTAGTGGCTTGCGCTTGCTTGACTTCATCCAACTCCACAATACCCTCAGACTTTCTTCAGGCTCAAGAGAGGATTGGAACACATAGTCATCTTGATCTAACTAATGCCAAAATTACATAAGGTTTGTACATCTTAGGTACTATACAATTTGATACACAGTTTCCATATGCTTTGCATTTTTTTATTGATTGTTGATGTTCCTGAAATGTTGCAAATAAATTGGCTATTCCCCAACCCTCTATGGAAAATATTGCTTCTCCACACACCTATTGTGGCCTCCAAAATCAATGTGCTTGTTGTGAATAACACACAACCTTTGTTTTGTGTAAATTCCTTGACCATTTGTGAGATTGATTTCTATCAATACCATATTGGACTAAATGAGGATTTTATTCTTGACTAAACATACTTTTACCCATCTAAAAATGCACGTTACTTCTACCCATATTATTTTTAAATCTCCACTTCTAAAGAAGTTATTTCTCTTCTCCTAGCTCCATATAAACCTCTATTCCATGCCAAACAACCATCTCTCATTGATGATATTGATTCCATCCAGAATCACAAGATAAATTTGTCATATATATTACCTATCATGCATCACTCCTCCATCAAACCATTTATAAAAATCTTTACCCAGTTCTAGAGAAAATCATTAAGTGTAGAATCACAAGCTAAATTTGTCATATATATATTACTTATCATGCATCACTCCTCCATCAAACCATTTATAAAACTCTTTACCGAGTTCTAGAGAAAATCATTAACACTTAGCTTCATACATAATGTTCATCCTCGATCCTCAACAACACTAGTCTAAATCAATGCAAGAATATTACAAAATTAACCCCTTTCCTAATTTCTATGCCTATGAGAAATTGAGTATTGTTCCTCGGAAAGAGACCACACACACATGGAATTGAAAATTGGCAATCTATTAAACATTAACTAATAGAATTTACCATTTCTCCTTATTCTTGTCATGCTTTTAAAGGGATTAAACATGCTGATTCAAAATGTGGGTGTACATGCCTCTTTATTGGTTATGTCTCTCTTAATAACATCACCATTCCATTTCATTATCCTATCCCCATAAATATGATCTAATCAAATAATTGTTGAGTCATGTTTCGTCTAAATTTAACCACATGATTGGTTTTTAGCAACTCCACACATACCCTAATGATATCCCTAAAATTGTTTTCTTTGTCCCTCAAATGATGTAGTTGTTGATGTTTGTTATTTACTATAATTAAAAACTCTAAACAAAAGGATATCTCTAGACTATTTGAATGCCTACAAGCTCGTGAATGTTATTATTCTCACGGGTCATTCAATTCGAGTGAAATGGTCTAAATGTGTCACAAGTTCTTTGTAATGTTCTCTTGGTATGTGTCCTTTGATGCTCTTTAATGTGGTATTTCTAGGTAATGTCTTTGTGTAAGGATTTTGTGGGTATCTTGATTTGTGTGTAGGGAATGAGAAACACTTACACACCAATGGACAATACCAACGACATTTATAATTTTATTAATTTCTCCATTATCAATGGCATTTATAATTATTCATTTCCCTTCTACAACATCGTTTTGTTTTAGAGTTGGAGGAGGGTAAGTTTTATATATTTTGGAAACACTTTGGTGTTTCCAATCTTTTGAGTTTTTATGGTATGTACATTTAATTGTTTTGTTTTAGAGTTAGAGGAGGGTAAGTTTTATATATTTTGGAAATACTTTGGCGTTTTCAATCTTTTGATTTTTTATGGTATGTAGATTTCATGTCTAGATAATTTTGTACTCGAAAGCTCTAGTAATTTATGCTCTTGAAAAAGCTCTAAGTTTTAAATTTGGGAAATATGGATTTCATAGCCGACCAACTGTAGCTCTAGTACATTCATCTGTCATCGAAGGTGTTGAACCTTAGAAATATTCCAAGGGAGTGCACAGAGGAAGAGCTTATCGAATTAGGGAATTCGTTTGGGAAAATTGTCAACACCAAGGTCAATGTTGGATCAAATTAGAACCAACTGTTGGTGGAATTAGTTTTAATTATTGGCTAATCAAAATATACTTTAAGCTATGGCATATATGTTAGTTGTGGAATGGATCCATAGGGGTTTACATAATTGGAGTTTTACCATTTTCAAATTTGGTATATTTGTGAGGAGATCTAATATTTTTGTGTTCAAATATACCATACCCAAGTGTCAATATGCTATTATTGAGTGTCGATCTTCTAGTACTGAGTGTCAATATGCTAGTACTAAGTGTCGATATATTATTTCTAAGAGAAACATGATTTCTTTTGAGTGTAATTCAACATTTCGAGCAGATCCAAGAGCTCCTTCAGGCCAGGTCCTTTCCTCTAATATGGGTAAGTGCTATGGACAAGAATATCATTTTTTTGTGAAGAATAGTAAGGGGAAATCCATTCAATTTGTTGGCAAAAAATTCAGATCACATCCTTCTACTTAAGAAAAAACTTCGGGACATATTGGGGTTTTGTTTGGATTACATCAATTACTTATGTTAGTAAGCAACATGAGGATGTACTCACTTTGTCTAATTATAACATTTGTAAGGACTCTACCATATATTTGGTCTTGCACTCACGTGTGGGGGCAGTGGGTTATGAAGTTACCTACTTCCTTTATTTTAGTTTCTTATAAAGATGTAGTTGGATCCAAGATATATCCTTCATCAGTGAAAATGTCACTTTGCCAAATCCGTGTATTGTTGAGAAAAAGGATGAGATGTTAGAATTAGAGGTAAAAAATTCAAAGGAAAATGAGTTTTTCTTAACACTTAAATATGGAGCAATCATACGTAGATTTAATGGTTCCCACAATCAGAAGATCTACACCAATGGATATATTATAACCAGACCAAAAATTGTGATATCATTTTCTTCTCTAAATGTTTCTTCATGGTAGAATTGTATCCCCACAATGATTACAAAAAAATATTTGATGAGGGACCTTAGTTCCGGGGAAGAGAAGGGCTCTTTATTTATTCCATGCCTTCCGAAGTGTGATCACACTATTATGGTGGTATCTAAAATGTTGGTACATGTGCAACTCCTGAATACGCCTCTTCCCTTTAGGCACCATACAATGTTAGAGATATTGGAAATACTTTGAGAAAAATTTCAAAATATGATAGTGAGAGGGCATGACAAGGTTTGTTTACATATGCTCATATTTATGTGGAGATCAACCTTAATAAATGTTTTCTAGACAAAATGTTGAACTAAAACATGAAAACTACAAATTCATACAAAGTTTGGATTTATGAAAATTCAACCTTTAGGTGTTGTCATAGTCATTACACAAGTCACCTTCAAGAAAATTTTCCACAACCAAGAAGCCAAATAGAAAAGCTAGTTTTTCAAATCTAAAAGTTGGAAACCATATTATCCTCCTTCCGAGGGAAAATTTTAGGGACAAAATTTAGCCTATGAGCTAACTTTCAAGGTATTTTCTCCAAAAAAAATATTTGTCATTTTAATTTTTTTAGTGATTTTCCAAAATTCAATAGGATTAATTTTTTGACTATAAAAATAGCTAAAATTGTCCAAAAACTATATAAATCCTTTAAAATTTTGAATTTATTTTAAAAATATTGCAAAACTATGGTTAGAAATTTGATAATTAGTAAGATTCGCCAAGGTTTCTACACTTTTGAAAATTATGGATCCTTAAAATTTTCCATGCTCCTTCCTTATAGGATGAAGAAGATAAGAATAAGGAAAGTTTCCACACTAATGAGGTGGAGAAAATGATTAAAGAATAATCTAAAATAAAGATTGGTGATATAAAACAACCAATGGAGAGTGTACAACCTTTGGACTTCTTTTCTTCAAGGATGGTGGTATGTATGGATACTTTGTTAGGAGGAACGAAGAGAGCACATAAATTTAAGAGTTCTAATTCAAATAAGGACCAAGTTCCTTTAGTGAATAATGGATCTTTGGCAATTGACCTATAGATGGTAGTTGTAGATCCATTACCAAGAGAATGGATCAGGGTAAAATACAAGGAAAGAAAGGAAAATTTGGGGATTTCTTTAAATCATAACTCATTGCAAATAAAAATAAAAACAGTTTCTTTTAAGTATCCATTTGATTGGTTCTCTCCAAATACTTTTAAAACATATCTATGTAATGTGTGATATGTAAGAATGTAATTTCCCCCTGGATGTGGGTGTGATTCAGACCGACGTGGAGGCTAACGTGGCTGCTCCAGCCAGTGTTCAACCCACTGCCATTAATGGCCTTTAAGACACAGACTAGCATGGCCACTCCACAGCTCGATGGCAGGACGAAGTTGTCTCATCGCAGCTTGGATGCCATAACTCCTCCGTCGGGCTGCTGCGTTTCGCACAAGCGCCATTCAATTGGGATTATGGCCCTCAGGATTTACCCCGCTCTTCTGCTCCGCTGGTTCATTATCTGGTTTATCATCGCTCTCCCAGTTCCTCAAGCTTTGCTTGGTCGCTCTGTGCACCATGGTCACCACCCTCTGATTCACGCCACCTTCACCTGTCTCTCTGCTGCTCTACGCCATCGCACCGCTCTCTACTCGCCTACCAGCCATATCAATCCCCTGCCATCCCTAGAAGACATAGAGGCACTTCACGCAAGGGATGAGTACGCCACGCTCGGCCAGAAGGTCATATTACCCTCTCCTCTCAAGCTAGCAACAATGGCTTCAACCTGGAAATTTCGGAGGAAGTCCAAAGAATTGTCTCAGATTGGGAGGACGAATTGTCTGGTGCACTTGGAGAAACAGGACGCACAGTGGAGCGACGACAAAACTACTGGGATTTCAAAAACCTACTCACACGCTTGGTCCTCCATTTTAATCCATTGGTTTCGCCACGCCCTTCCCCTCATGTTCCTCCACCCATTGTCCCCCAGGAGACGGCACCACCAGGTCCCCAACCAGTCCTGCCTCATTCGTCTCCATGTCTGTCTGATACCTCGGCTCCACCACAGAACTCCATTCCCCCGCCGCACCTTCGACCCTCTTCTAGCTCTGCGGGCAAGTTCTCGTCCAACCCAATTGTCTCAAAAAAGACCTCTCCATTACCCACCAAAAATCCACCTACATTCTCCGGAAAGGAAGCATCCAGCTCCAGTGACGAGGAAATGGCGACTTCTGATGATAGTTCGACGACTTCTTCAGGCAAGCCTGCACATCCAAAGTCTCTAGGTTACACATGTCCAATCACAAAAGAACAATGGCCTGGGCAGAAACCTTGACCCGTGGTCTTCACGGCCATGTGTCCTTTCGCCTGCTGCATGCGCCACGTTCAGGTTCTTCCGGCCACGTGCAGCTTAGTTCTGTTTATGTTTGATTTCCTTTGTTCTTGTACTGTCCATGTGTTGGCTCTTGCCACACCCTCTTTGAACTATAAGAGTTTTTGTCTATGTTCTTCTAGCAGGCCTGTTTTCCCTTCAAGAAGGAGGGCCATTTTCTATCTGTTTTCCCTCCCAGAGGGAGGGTCTAACTATACTTTGACACTCCATACCTGCTCCACCTGAGCAGGTCGGACTGTATTTTTGCAAATACTACTATTTTTCTCTTTTTAATAGATTAAATCTCAACTTACAAAAAAAAATGTAATTTCCATTCTTTTCATAAATAAAAATTGTGAAAAAAATATTTTTGAAGGAAAAAAATAAGGTGTTTACTTCTTCATTCTTCAAATATGAGTGGGATACATGGTTTTCCCATGCCCTATCAAGTGTCGTCTATTTTCTAAAGGTGTTTGAAAATTGAGATGTACCACAAAAATTATGTTAACCTTGTGAAATTTAGGGTATCTTCAGATCGATCTTTCCTTTTTCCAAATTCCTAACAGGAAAGATGTCTAAAAGGCATAATATCAAACAAACAATGGAATCAATCTTCCAATGCCATAATGATGGCCTCATCACCATCCTTCTCCTAAAGCCATGGTTTTTCAATACAATTGTTATGGCCATTCTTAAATAATTATATATATAAACAAGTTTGAGAAATAATTATATATTATAAAAGCGTGGGCAAAGTAAACAATAATTTGTATATCAAAGAAATATATGTTTACAAACTAGAAATAGTCGATAAAACAACCCATGTATCTGCACCAGTGGTCTAGTGGTAGAATAGTACCCTGCCACGGTACAGACCCGGGTTCGATTCCCGGCTGGTGCAAAAGTTTTGTTTCACTTTAATTCATTTTATTTGAAAAAAGAACACACGCGAAGTCTGAATCGGAAGAGGGTACTATAATTTCGAAGTATATTGCTTTCGGAAAATCTCACGCTTATGCATTGTGTCTTTGTAACTAAATCTGAATCGGAAGAGGGTTTAATACGAGCCTCATATTGGTACTGAAAAATACAAAAACTTACTTGCAGTTCTGTCGTTGTAGTATAGTGGTGAGTATTCCCGCCTGTCACGCGGGTGACCCGTGTTCGATCCCCGGCAACGGCGAAGGTTTTTCACATATTTTACCAAATCGTTATTAAATTTAACTGTCTGTTTAGAAAGATGTTCAGTCTAGTCATCAATCACTCTTGAGCACTTCCCCTTTGAAATGAAGGCCATCATTGCAGAGAGTCGATTCTTGCTATGGTTTATAGATGTCAAATTATGGTTCTTGAAAATTCCATTTAGTTATAAGACGTAGAGAATGAACTCTTGTTAAGGTTTCTACACAAATTACATGGGCAAATCATGGTTTTTGAAAATTACATTTAGTTATAAGAAACACATAATGAAAGATAATTTCTTTGTTTATTGGATATAGTTTGGATGGTTGGGAGGAATGTTTGTTACCTTCTCCACCCAAGTTCAATTCTCGTAAGTGACGTGTTGCTCTTGTGAGCCTCTATGTAATGCTCGATGATGTAAGATGACCATACCTTGATTCATTTGAATAGTAGGATGAAGTAAAATTTAAAGGATATATTACATTAGTACTGTCATCATTTAAGACAAACTGAAACACTAATAACATTGACGAAAGTGACTTAGTTATGACTAACGCAATATATAAGGATATAAAGCGAATAATTCTTGAACCAACCTCTAAAATTTGAAAGAATATGTTACTCAAAACAGGTGAAAAGTTTTTGTACAAGAAACGTGCCACCTACCTTGGTTCATTAGATTTTAGAGCACTTCATAATGGCTAGTTGATTATGGAGCAAGTTGGCATATGACAAACACAAAGGTATGCGTCATGGGACTCACTGCAACACCTAAGGTGCGCTTGGCTAAGTCCATGTGGCACTGCTTGCGAGCGCTCTGGGGGCATGGCCATCCCAGACGCGTCACCAACAGACTACGCCTACTCTTATGCGGAAACGTTTTTAACTTTGTCACTTTTATACTTAACACGTTTTCTGTTATAACATTAACTTAGCTAGCAACACAAGAAAATGCACAACAATTTGAAATGGTGGGGTTGCCACACCACAGAGCCCTAAAAGCTTTTATTAAAACATAACAGATTACATAAGATGGGAGTTGCCAAACCGACAGAGCTCCCGGCAAGCGCACAACCGAGCTAACACGCCAAAATACACAGAGTTAAGAGTTTAAGGAACATGCCCCAAGCTGGGCGCCTTCACAGGAAACATCTCCTCGCTGTTGCAACACCGTTCTGTTGAAAACTCTCACCACTAACTCGCTAGCATGTTGCTTCTTCGTTAGCTGCTCTTTGTCCAACACTTGGATGCTTGATGATTTGACCAATGCCTTAGTCAATTTATAGAGTCACTTGAGTGAGTGGCACCTCAAAAGGTGGGCGTGCCCCCTCGCTTAGCGAACACGCTCGCTCGGGGTCCACACACAACACTCTTTCGTTTGGTCCCTTCCCCTCATGCGCTCTTGTTGGTGGCTTCGTTGGTTGGGCATTAGGCGCTCCGTTGCTACGTCGTCCTCAACGTGCACTTGATGTCCTTCGCTTTGTGGTGTCATTCCCACCTTCTATGGGCGCTTGGTTCAATGATCCATTTGACTGAGCGCCTCCACAAGTGCCACTCCCACGCAGTCCACATGGTTGTTGGGTGCACTGCCTAGGAACGCCTCATGTCTGGGTGTCGTTCTCCGTGTCACTCTAAGGTGTCTTCCATCAACGAGTGCTCGAGCTCAAGTGTGTTTCCAACCGTCGATGTGCCACGGTGTCCCGCTTGCCAAACGCAGGCTTCGTTTGTGGGAGCGCATGAGCACACTCCTACTTGGGAGCCTTCACAGCCAACGTCTCCTCGCTGCTACAACACCATTCTGTTGAAAACCCTCGCTACTAACTCGCTAGCCTGCTGCTTAGCAAACTGTTGCTTCTGCGTTAGCTGCTTTTTGTCCAACACTTAGATGCTTGATGACTTGACCAATGCCTTAGTCAATTTATAGAGTCACTTGAGTGAGTGGCACCTCAAAAGGTGGGTGCGCCCCCTCACTTAGCAAACACGTTCGCTCGGGGTCCACACGCAACACTCTTTCGTTTGGTCCCTTCCCCTCATGCGCTCTTGCTAGTGGGTTCGTTGGTTGGGCATTGGGCACTCCGTCGCTACGTCCTACTCAACGTGCATTTGATGTCCTTCGTGTCATGTTGTCATTCCCACCTTTTATGGGTGCTTAGTTCAACGGTCCATTTGACCGAGAGCCTTCACAAGTGCCATTCCTGTGCGGTCCACATGGTTGTTGGGCGCACTACCTAGGAATGCCTCATGTCTGGGTGTCATTCTCCGCGCCGCTCTAAGGTGTCTTCCATCAACGAGCGCTCGGGCTCAAGTGTGCTGCCAACCACTGATGTGCCACGGTGTCGCGCTTGCCAAACCCGGGCTTGGTTTGTGGGAGCACACTCCTACTTGGTCTGCACACCCCACTCTGTTTTGTCAGTTATCCAAGGTTCCCCTTGCCAAGTCTTCCGACCGAACTGTCTTGCCCACACAAGCGCCCAAGTCACCTCTTGGGCGTGAAGAAGGTGTTTCCAAGTTCAAGGTCGTGAGATCCTCCCCCACTTAAACTTGTTGTCGTCCCGACAACGTTCCCAAGTAACTTCCATCCTTAGGAACGTGTTGCAACTGCTACCTTTGACTGAAGTTTCTGAACGATCCACAACTGTCTGTCGCAACTGAGAGTCTCTAAGAGTCTCTCATTCGTTAGCTGCTGCTCCCATCTCCTTGTCGTGCATCAGTACTATGCCAATCCGTCAAAACCTCCATCTGATGCTAGCCCCCAAAGCCAGACTAGTTGGGTAGCTAATCCAACCATCTGTCCAACTCAAAGGAACGAACTTCGTTATCTCTGAACTGCGTTTCCTTCTGCGATTTGGTGTAATCCACAACCTGCCGAACCTTTGGGAAAACCGCTTTTGCCATGTTTGAACTGTATCTTGACTTGGACATTTCGTTTGATGCCCTTGACTGTTTGTTTCCGCACAGTTTGACTGAAATTTTTCTAAGGCAACCTTCTGCAAGGCACCTTTGGTCTCACTGCCTTCATCATGGGCAATGAGCCAACGCGTTCATATCCTCAACCCGGATCAAAACAAAAGTGATGCTGCCATTCATCACGTCTCAACCTACCAAGGGAAAGCCTCATAGCCTTATCGAATGTTGCTAAGGATTCCCATGAACCCTGTTCGTCCAACTCCTCATCAAAGAGTGGCCGAGTCTTGAGACCATCCTTCTCTTGGATACGCAATCTCACTGTTCCAACTTTCGTAACTTGTTTCACCTCGTTTCCTTGAGGACTCTTTGCAAGCTTGCATAGAGTTACCACCAACTCCATGTCTTCCAGAATCGTAGAGTTTTGTCGCTCTTCTAGAGTCATATTGTCATGCGGGCTAAGTATCACAACTCCCTTGGACACATGCTTGTTGCAATCCTTCATTGCTTTCGTCAAAGGTGCTTCATTCCTTTTGACATCCTCGGCCACTTCGAATTGACTTCGTTTTAACAGAAACCTCCTTTGAGCATCACCTTCGTTGTTTTTCCCATCTTCAAGACTAAGTTTTCCTTAGTCATCTTGGTCGTCAAGCTGTTGAGTTAGCTTCAGGAGTGTGCCTTGTCCAAAATCCAAGTTTTGGGTCATCTCCACAAGAAAACTTGTTAAAACATCTGTTCTTGCCAACTTCTGAGCTTTCTGCACCATGTGCTCTCTCCAAAACTTCACTTTGATCATGCCTAACATCCTTCCAACCTCGTCGCAAGGTGTCACCGCAACTACTTGGCTTGCCGAAATGTGGGTGAATTCTTTGCTTTTCACCGCAACATACTTCAGTCCACATTCAACCTACGCCTGCCTAGATCGTCGTCTGCAACAAACCATCTATTTCTCGCAAACACTTGGAGGTTTTTGTCAACACCTTTGATAAACTTGTCCCAACCATCTCCATTTTTTACTTCGTTGTCGCTAAGTCTGTGTGATACCACTACACCAAACTTTGAGCTTTCAAGCTCTTTGGTCACCAACGTCCGTCTTGGAAACCTTTGTTTTTCCTTAGTGTACTTAGCACACTAAGCACACCATCTGTCGATCATGATGTCAAAACCACCGGAGCGCACCTTTGTTGGGCGCCTCCATTTTCCAACGCTTTCCCAAGCGCACTTGTCTGACAGTTGTTCTCCGTTTTGCTGACGCACGCTTCCTGTAGACGCCACCTATGGAGCGCACAACCCTGAGCGCACTTCGGGTGCTCCTTAGCAATGCGCCACCTTCTTACTGAAGCGCTTCTGCCAAAACGCTTCCTTAGCACACCAAGTGAACCTGTCAAGTGCACTGTTCATCGTGCGTTGCTATGAGCGCACTTATGTGGGCATGTTTCCTCTTGAGTGCACTTTCGTTTGGCGGAGGCGCTCGTTAACTGACCGCTCCTGTGGAGCGTGCGCCTTCTAGCCCATTCCAATACTTTACTATGGCACGCACCTTTGCAGACGCGTTTCACTGAGCGCTCTGTTTGTCGGTGCGTCACGCTGTTACTGCCGAAACGTCAACCCTGGGTGCCCTTCTGCGGATGTGTGTCGCGTGTTCTGTCCGAGCGTTCTCCTTCGTGGTGCGTTTCTTCTCTGTGGCATGCACTATTCCAAGCGCGTCTTCTTGCCAGGTGCTCCTTTCCACGAAGCGTGTTCTTTCCTCCGACGTGCTACCATTGGCGCTCCTTCCGGACGCCTTTCTTCATGCTCACTTTTGTGGAGCATTGTCTTCAGCTACTAAGCGCTCCTCCATGGAACGCATTCTTCTGGATGCCAACCTCGCGGACGCTCTTCTGAGCGCGCGTCGTGTCGAACTTTGTTTGTGAACCAATATTTCTCCTAAGCGCAAGTATAGGTGCTCTGTTGAGCTGCCCGAAGCGCTCCCTCCGTGGGCACTCCAATATGCTACAAACACTCCTATCTGCGCACTGCGACACGCGCTGCTGTGGAAGCGCACCTCTTATGAGTGTTTTTTGCTAACGTTGCATCTGAGGCACTTCACTAAGAGATCTATGCACAACACCTTCATTTCTTCTACCTTCGGCAACCTACGACCGAAGCAAAATTAGTGAACTTCACCCGAGTGGCTTCGTTGTTCAGCACCTCCAAAAAGCCTCAAACTTCTGGCATTGTCACAGAACTCTCCCACCGAAGCTTCCCAAATGAGCGCTCTTGAAGAGCGTTCTTCAACCGACGCACGACCTAGCCTACAGAACGCTCGTGCTGGAGCGCACTGTTGTTGGGAGGAGATTACATAAGATCGGAGTTTCCAAACAGGCAGAGCTCCCGACGAGCGCACAACCGAGCTAACACACCAAAATACACAAAGTTAATAGTTTAAAGAATAGGCCTCAAGCTGGGCACCTTTATAGGCAACGTCTCCTCATTGCTGCAACACCGTTATGTTGAAAACCCTCACTGCTAACTCGCAACCTTGCTGCTTAGCGAACTGCTGCTTCTGCGTTAGGTTCTCTTTGTCCAACACTTGGATGCTTGATGACTTAAACAATGCCTTAGTCAATTTATAGAGTCACTTGAGTGAGTGGCACCTCAAAAGGTAGGCGCACCCCCTCGCTTAGCGAACACGCTCGTTGGGGGTCCGCACATAACACTCTTTCGTTTGGTCCCTTCCCCTCATGCGCTCTTGC
Organism: Pseudotsuga menziesii; assembly: GCA_001517045.1. Lineage (NCBI taxonomy): Eukaryota > Viridiplantae > Streptophyta > Pinopsida > Pinales > Pinaceae > Pseudotsuga > Pseudotsuga menziesii. Next base: position 112,736 of record LPNX010622995.1, read on the forward strand.
TAGTGGCTTCGTTGGTTGGGCGTTGGGCGCTCCGTCGCTACGTCCTCCTCAACGTGCACTTGATGTCCTTCACGTCTTGGTGTCATGCCCACCTTCTATGGGCACTCGGTTCAACGGTCCATTTGACTGAGCACCTCCACAAGTGCCACTCCCGCATGGTCCACATGGTTGTTGGGTGCACTGCCTAGGAATGCCTCATGTCTGGGTGTCGTTCTCCATGCCGCTTTAAGGTGTCTTCCATCAACGAGCGCTCAGGCTCAAGTGTGCTGCCAACCGTCGATGTGCCAAGGTGTCACGCTTGCCAAACACGAGCTTTGTTTGTGGGACCGCACTCCTACTTGATCCACACGCCCCACTCTGTTCCGTCACTTAGCCAAGGTTCCCCTTGCCAAGTCTTCTGACTGAACCGTCTTGCCCACACGGGCGCCCAAGTCACCTCTTGGGCGTGAAGAAGGTGTCGCCAAGTTCAAGGCCGTGACAATATGCTCTCTAGTTACTATGTTACTCTGTTTACATCAATGAGAAAATGTTTCTATATGCAACGGTTCAACACTCATTGTTTTTGGTAGTGGTCACATCTCTATTGACAATACTACATCCTAAGAAGTACTTCATGTTCCAAATATGGAATCACATTTGCTTTATGCTTATCAAACGATTCACATTAACAAAAGGATGGAATTTTGGTCTAGCAAATTGGTTGTGATGGTAGTTAGGGTTGGTTGTGATGGTAGTTAGGGTTTAGTTAGTTTTTTTTAATATTTTTCAAAAAAATCATAATTTTTTTATTTTAAATATTTTAATATAACTCTTTTTAATAAAATTTTAGTTTTTAAAATAAAATTGTGAGTTTTTAAATAAAAAAATCTAAAAACTTTAATAAAAAATTCATTTTAATATTTTTTAATTTATTCTTTTATTTTATAAACCTTTTAATATATATATAACTCCGTTTAAATTATTGTCTTTTAAAAATGTCTTTAATTTATAGATTTTGTATTCAATTTTTTAAAATTTGTTTAGTTTAATGTGATAAAAGAAAACAATTGATGAGTTTTTAAAAATTTGTAATTTAATACCGAAAATAAAATGGTGTGATACTTGTATCATCATTTTTCGATTAAGAGGTAAAAATAACTATTGAATGAAACTATAAAAAATGAGAAATATTTAGAGTTATCGTTAGGTTATATAATGTGTTTGTTTCCCCCAACTTTATGAACAATGACACTATGGTGCATGATGAGCAAGTCGACGAGAGTGGAAAAGATATGACAAAAATGATGTTGTTATTGGTAGTGATGTAGTATATACATTGGCATAAATAATCTTGATAGCAGAACATGCAACTGTGAAGCATGTGCTCATTATGTAAATTCCCTTAAAGTGTCAAATGCACAGACCGATTAAACTGCAAATGAGGTGCACATTGAGGATTATAATGTGCATGATTTAGGAGGTCATGAGAGGGTTGATGGTGCCCATGAGGATGTAGACTGATATGTGGATGCTCATTAATATCTTCTTGTAGATTATCTTTTAAAATTAAAACTACTCACACAAGTATAAAACGCACACTTAATGGATTGTGAATATTAATGGTTAATGGCTATCCACAATTTTTCCTTTGGAAAACAATACCATTGTAACAAAGAAGATGCTGCCATTATTATTTACCCACTAAGAAAGGCAAAATCTCAAGACTCTAAAAGTAGAATGCAAAAGTCACTCTAACAAAAGTGCCTAGAAATAGAAGAAGAAGAAAACTCTACTTATCATAGGGAGAACCTATAAATACAATTGTGTAGGAATAAACTAGAAGTAAGAAACATATTTAAATGTTATTGCATTATAAATACAACTGTATAGGAATACACTAGAAGTAAGAAACATATTTAAATGTTATTGCATTAGAGCCAAGAATAGTAATATCCATCCTAAGAACTTATTTGATAATGTCCTTTGAGAATGATTTGGAACGATGGGCCTCCACATAGAGTGATCATTAACCAGTCTATGCCAGAGCATTGATTGCTACCGCAAGCTCATTGTTGGTTGTTGGATCTTAAAGTATTGAGATCCAACGGTTAACAATGAGCCTACAACAACAATCATTACTATGTTGCAAGCTAATTAATTTTGACCTCCACAAAGTATACAACTCAAACAAAATGTACAACAACACAACACCTAATAACAATCAACATACAGGGAATGACATCAAAAACATCATTTTGGTCCCAAATCATGCTCCAATAAATCTGGTTCCAATAGCAGTTTACGTGTGTCGAGATGGATTTTGTGCACCAAATCTTAGTAAAAAACAAATTACAAAGAAATATAACAAGAGAAACACAACATAAAGTCCCATAACATGAATACGTGTTCCATTAAGATAAAAAGAAGAAAGAATATTAAAGCTCTCGAAAACACAAAGTTGCACATACAAGTAAAGTAGACAAATCTTTATAAACAAAGGGTGTTCTTATTATTGACACCGTACATATCTCCCAAGGAAGGGAAAACCCTCAATAGAGATTTAAATAAAGGAACCTAATTGCAATATTCTTTGGAGGTGGGAGTTACACATCATGAATAAGTCAAGGTTACGTTGCTACATGTTCAAATAAGAACAAAATACACATTAGATTGGTGTTAAATTTTTCCATGCAGTAAGTGTATTATAAGTTAAACAAGATTATACATATTAGACTAAAAATAAAATAGGTTGGACATATTAGGAGACAATCATCAAAATATAAGATCTACAAAATTAAAAGACTGGTAGGACTATTCTTTTCTGGATAAACAGATTAGATACTTATCGCTAAAGAGTCTAGATTACTCGATTTCAGTAGACAATCTTTTCCTTACAAAAGAACTAGAGAAGAAAAAAGACTTGATTTTGAAACAGGAGGAAAAAAATTGGAGATTAAAAAGTAGAGCTTTATGGATGAATTTAGGTAATAATAATACAAAATTTTGCCACTCATAAGTCTCTAATAGAAGAAATATGAATTCCATCTTGGAATTAACTAATGCAAATGGTAATTCAGTTAAAGGCCAAGATGAACTTAAAAGATTAGCCAATGACTATTTTGGAGGGATTTTAAAAGGGATGGCCTTTACTCTTTGGACGCTCAGCTAAATACTCTCAGATTGTTTTGAGCTTTCTTTAATGAAGAGGATAAGGATCTGTTAGGGAAGCGGGTAACTCTGAAGGAGGTTGAAAATGCTTTAAAAATCTTTAAGAAAGTGAAAAGTCCAGGCCCTGATGGGTGGACTGTTGAACTCTTTCTCCATTTTTTTGATCTTATGGGCGAAGACTTACTTGCTATGGTTGGAATTTTCTAGAACAAAAGGTTATATTTCTGGGTCTAATAACTCTACTTTCATCACTCTAGTGCCAAAATGTAATAATCCTTGAAACTTTACATACTTTTGGCCAATTTATTTCTGTAATCTGATCTACAAACTCATTTCAAAAATTATCTCTATTAGAATCAAACAAGCTTTATCAAAAGGTTTATCTTTAACGCAATTTAGGTTTCTACATGATAGACAGATCTTAGATGCAATTGGAATAACTCAGGAGGTGCTCTGTTGTTAAAGTTGGATCTGGAAAAAGATTTTGATAAAGTGGACTAGAGTTTTTTAAGGTTGATAGTTATACAGATTTGTATGCCTTTATTGGTTGTCAATTGGATTATGGCTTGTGTTACTTCTACTCAGTTTGATATTTTGGTGAATGGAGCCCCTTCTGGGTTTTTCAAGAATGGAAGAGGGATCAGAGAGGGTTGTCCTCTCTCTCCTCTGTTATTTTTGCTCATTATTGAAGGTATGAGCAGACTTATTCTTGATGCAAAGAGTACAGGGAAAGTTAAGGGAGACAAACTTAGCAAAGATTTCTCTATAACCCATTTATTTTTTGTTGCTGATGTCTTGATCTTTGGCATTGACTCCTTGAATGAATGGTTGTGCTTTAAGGAAATTATCAGCCATCTGTCTGTCAACATCAAGAAGTCTAGTTTTTTCCATTACATGATGGATGAAGTTGTTTTAAATGGTATCAATGCTATTCTCCCATATAAAATCTATGATATGGAAAAAGGGTTCAAATTTTAGGGTACTTTCTGAAACCTAATGACTACAGAGTTTAGGATTGGCATTGGCTGATAGAAAAGTTTGAAAGAAGAATTCATAATTGGACTTTTAGGGTTCTTTCCATATGAGGAAGGCTTACACTTGTTAAGGCGGTTCTTATCAGTATTCATGTGTATTGGTTTTCCCTTCTGCAAGGACCTTCCTCTGTTATTAACATTCTGAGAAGATTTATCTTTAATTTCTTATGGACAGGTGGACCAAAAAAATGAAATCTTGTTATGGTTAGTTGGGAGAAGCTTTCACTGCCGAAGGAATGGGGTGGTTGGGGTATTAAAAATTTATCTGGGTTTAGTTATGCTTTAAGACTGAAAAGCTTTTAGACGAAATTGACAGGAAATACCCTTTGGTCTTCAATTTTACATGGAAAATATTTGAAGAATAATTTTCTTGACTGTGTAAGAATGCCAAAAACGATTACTAGAAATTCTTCACCAATCTGGAAGGGCTTTTTGAAAATTTGTCATTAGATAAGTATGCATCTTATTTGGAAAGTGGGGAATTGAAGGAATGTTATGGTGGGTATAGATCCTATCATAGGCATGGGAGAGGATTACAAACTCTCAGCTTACATCATCGACTATATGGCAGAGACTGGTTATTCTACGTTAACGCATATCAAAAGGTCATTATGGTTGAATATGGATTTCTATTATTGGTATACTGCTAAAGATTTGGGTTTGGTCCAAGATTCACCCACTTAATGGAAAAAAATTATTAAAAGATTGAACTATGCTAGTTGTAGACTCTCCAAAGAAAATGATTCGTTGCTTTGGTCTGCTAACTTGAAAACCAGTAACATCACTGCAAAAACTGCTTACCAATGTATGGTTCAAAATAATTTTTTTACTGTACAAAGGTGGTGCTATAAGTTTTATGGAATTGGTTGCTCCCTCCGAAAGTAAAATTTTTTGTGTGGCTAACACTTCAAAATTGTCTAAAATCCTGGGACAATTTAGTTAATAAAGGTTGGATTGGGCCTAGCCTATGTACTTTGTGTAAAAAAAATATGAAATTGTTCATCACTTGTTGACAACTTGTAGTTTTATTGCAACTGTTTGGGAAAAGGTTTGTCTTTCTCTCGAGATTTCACATGTTTGGGAAGGTGAAAAATTTTATAATTGTGTTTTTCATTGGCATAAAAACTGTTAGGGTTTTCCAATGCTTTCTGCTATCATCTCCAGGAAAATCTGGTATGCAAGGAATGTTAGTATTTTTTAAGATCATCCTCAGGATGCAAACTCTATTTGCCAGCAGGTCATAAATATCGAAAAAGAGTTTTGTTGTAAGTCTATTTCTCTTGATAAACTCGTAGTCATGAAGGAAATTCAACAATTTGGTGTTGTTGGTTATTTTGATGGTGCAACAAAAGACAGTTTTTGTGTTTGGGAGTGGTTTTATTGATCAACAGCTTCCATAAATATAATTTTAAACTACATTGTGATATTGGTACAAACATGAAGATTGCATTATTATCCCTCTAGTGCTTGTGTAAGGTTGCTAAAATTGTTGGCATTGTGACTCTTCAAGTATTTGGTGACTCCAGGGTCACGATTAAATGGGCAAGAGATGAATATAAACTGAATGTGATTTCCTTACTAACTTGGTGTAATGGGATTCATTTGAAGCAAAGTTTTTCAACAAAATCAATTATTGTCATATTTACAGGGAACAGAATCAATCGGTTGATCAACTCTCCAAATCTGCTCTGAAAGGTAAAGAAGGGATCCTTTATTGGGAAGAAATGGAAGATAATTTACAAATTGATTATGGTTCTATCAACATATTTGATTTCTAATCCTTCTGGCTCATTTACAGAGGCAGTTCTGGTATATTTGGCTCTTAGGCCCTTGGACTCTTTTCTATTTAGGTCTTTGAGTTTTATGGTGATGTGATTTTGAAATATGTTATACTTGCTCTGTTTAGAGACTCTTGTAATTATGGAACATTTGGAATGTTTAGACCCTGGATATTTTTTTTGAACAGTAATCCATCAAACTGTTTGGGAAGCTTTGTACTTTTTATTCTAATTGAATAGAAAAAAGTATGTTTTTCCGCTAAAAAATAAAAATAAAAATAAATAAAAAAGATGCATGGCACACGGAAATAAATGTTAGACTCATTATCATTGCCAAAAAGATAACATGATCCAAAATGGGTTTACATAGATACCATAGGAATCTCTTGATGCTTTAAACGGGTGTTATTAAAATTTGGGATACCTCACATATGATGTTTATTTTTTCAAGTTCAAGTCATCAACTTCTAACACATTTTTTAGACCCTAAACAATGTTTTTTTTCTTCCTTGCATCGACTATGGTTGCAGCAAGCATGCCTAATCCTTGATGGCATGTATTCTTCTCATAGAGACCTTTCCAACAAGATATCATGTGCCTAAAGCGGAGTTCGTGTGAGAAATATTGGGCCTCAGCTACGTAACAATTTGAATATTCCCCAGAAATCCAAGTAGGGCTGACAAGCCTTGGGTAACTCCAAGCTTGATGTCTTTGCATTAATGAGAATCATATATATATAATGACTCTTGGTTTTCATCTTCCAAGAGGTTACGATGACTCTTCAATTTATTCTTTGATATCTGAAAACATTCACAACTAATCTCATATTTCAATTTACTATAATCTCTATGGATTAGGCATCTAATATGTAATATCCCAGATCCGGGATGATCACAAAATCTATGAAGTTACCAACATTAATCAATTTTACATTGATTTATAACTTTCACCAGCAGTATGCATTTTCATAGACATTTCGTCAAACATGTTAGAGGCATTCCATAACACATCACAATGGCGAGATAATAATGGCACCTTTATTATGACGAACAAAGAGTAAACGATACAATAACTATGGCTATGATATCAGCTACCAAAATACGTCCAACAAGAACCTGAAAGGTGATGCCAACCTGGATGATGAAGCTCCAATGAAGACCCTGAATGGATCCTCCCCCTTTGTCCAGCTAGGGTGGATCCGTCATACCACCGAAACTAGACCAGAATGGATGTATGGAGTTTTCCAACCCCAAACGAAAACTCTAGGCTAACCCCTAGAAGGTCTCAAGAACAAATCTCCAAATATTCAAGCATGCCTTTTCCCTTTGCCTCTGCCGCCTTTTATCCTTGAAAAGTCTCCAATACCATGGGTAAATACCATGGGCCAATGAAAACCATGTTCTATTATCGACCTTTTGCCCATACCATAGAACAGTAGAAACCATGCACTGGGTAATTATTACTTCCCCTTAGCCAATAATTATTTTCTCCTTATTTGTCACCATTAATAATTTTCTAAATTCTTCGTAGGTGACCTTGGTCTATTTTCCTTAGGCTAAAATTGGGGACATGACATAATATTCCCCCGTCAATCGAAAGGGGTGTTTGTGAGTCCAAACATCTTTCTAAACCTCTCATGTTTTTTACTTCCAAGAGCTTTAGTGAAGATGTCTGCAATTTGCTCATTTGTGGAACAATGTCTCAAATAAATAGTCTTGGCCTCTACATGATATCGAATGATATGGTAATTTGTGTTGATTTTCTTAGTTGGATAATGGAATTTGGGATTCTCAGCAAACTAGATTGCAAAATTATTGTCAACCATAAGAGGAGTAGAATTCACCTTTTTTTTTGTAAATCTTCCAATATCTCCATGAACCACATAATCTCCTTTTTGCTTGTACAACAACCACATATTCTGCCTCTGTTATGCAAATCGATAGAACATATTATTTGTGTGATCTCCAGGAGTTCGATGTTGATCCAAGACTCGTGAGGTAGCCTAAAGTAGACACTCCCTCATCTTCATCGCAATCAAATTTTGAATTATAATATCCAATTAGTTTGAATTCACCCACCTTATAATATTTGAGTCCAAGGTCTTGAGATCCCTTCAAATATATTATAACTCTCTTTGCAACACACCCATGTCTTTCATAGGGTTTTTGTATGAATTTGGAAAGGATCCCAACATCAAACAAAATATCTAGTCTAGTGGTGGTAAGGTATATAAGACTCCCCACATGTTGTTTGTACTTTGTTGCATCCTCAAGTTCATGAGCTTCAAATTATGCTCCATTGGAGTAGAGAGAGGGTTACACTCTATAATGTTAAACATGTTTAAAAAATCTCCAATGTACTTTTGGGAGATGAATATATAATTTGGATTTTGAATCACTTATATGCCCAAAGAATAGTGAAGTTGCCCCATATCAGTGATCTCAAAACCTTTAATTCTTTCTTTATGGATGGGAATGCATATTTCATTATTCCATGTTATCAACAAATCATCTACACACACTACAAGATATACAACAAATCTTCCAACTTTCTTGATAAACATAGTTTCATCATCAAAATTAAAGTGTTTGAGATTCAATTTTAGAAAATATTCAATTGGATTTCCATACCATGAATGAGGTACTTGTTACAAGCCCATATAAAGTCTTGATGAGGTTGCATACCTTCTCACAACAAAACATTTTGACTAAGACACGAATGCATACTCTTTTAAGTCACATTTTGACTAAGACATGAATGCATACTCTTTTAAGTCTCCATTCAAAAATACAGTCTTCACATCTATTTGATGAACTTTCCACCCATTTTTTGCAGTCAAATCCAATAGGGTACGAATGGTGACCTATTCTGTTGTGGGGAAAAAGGCCTCCTCGTGAGTCAATATCTTCTTTTTTGTGCAAATGATTTTTCCACGAGACTCACCTTATGCTTGTCAAGTGAGCCATCTAATTTGTACATGTTATTGTAGACCACATGCAACCAAATGGTTTGGTTCCAAGTGGAGGGTCCACCAACTTCCATGTCTTATTCTTGATAAGAGCCTTGTATTCCTTCTACATAGATTCTCTTTCCACTCGTCATAAGAAGCAACTTCTTTAAAGGAAGTTGGTTCATAATTAACAAATAAATCCAATTAACAATCATATAAAACATCCATATCATCTATATCACCTGAATGTGAATCCTTTGCATCACCTCCACCTTCTTGTCATGACAAACTTCTAGTTCCTATCTTTCCAACCTCATCGGAACGAACACTTTCAAGTGTCTTTATGACCCACTTTGGAAATTTCTATGAGGGTCCAAGTTGCTCAATTAATGGTGCTTCATTCTTTCCAAGTTTCAGTCTTCCAATCCTCTCAATCACAACATTCAATTCAACCTCATGTTCTAGCGAAGTGGCAAGAACTTATTTCCAATCCTCTCAATCACAACATTCAATTCAACCTCATGTTCTAGCGAAGTGGCAAAAACTTCTTTATGAGGGGGAGAGGGTGCTACAAAAGAAGATTCTAAAAATTGATCCAAGGTAGGGATCCCCCATTCAAGATGTGAAAACTCGTTGTAAAATTAATGAAATGTATTTACATGGGTAAATTTATCCAAGCGATCAAGTTGTCGCTCCACAGTGTTGTCATTTTTATTCATTTCAAGAAAAATCACATCTCTAGAAAGAATAAACTTTCTAGTTTCCTTTGTTAGATTTTTAATATAGTAGTAAAAAAATTTACTTCATTTGCAGAGAAAACAATTAAGGATCACTAAAAGAATAACCAAAGCACAAAAACAAAGACACATATATTTTTATCGTGGGAAACCCTTCTACTCAAGGGAGGAAAACCCAACAACCTTTCTTATTCAGAGATATAATTCAAGAGACAATGTACATCAGATATATAAGATGAACCCAAAGATACCAAACCCAAGAATATATTCTTCTATAGTTGTGCCTTCTCTCTCCTAAACTAGGCACTTGTGCATATCAGCTTGAGTGAATTGCTTGTGGAAAGCAAGTGAGACGTCACTTTATTTATATTGTTCAAGTGTTGACGTTTTTCCTCATATATGGTTGACTTCACTCTCTGAATGGGGCTGAATTTCCTGGGTACACAATTGCTAACCGTTTGTTGTTTTCTTATATAGGTTTGACTTGGTGATACCTCCTTAGCTAACACTCCCTCTTAACTAGGGAGGTATCATCAAGAAAGAACACATATGGGTATCATCTAAGCATCACGGCTTGTCTTGAACATCTCCTCATCATAAGAAAGGTCTTCCAGCAAAACTCAATGCATCGATATGTGTCATACTCAACTCAATCCATCGAGGAGTGCAAATCAGCGCAACTCAGTCAATTAAGGAACATAGTCATTCCCAGCCACAAGGGTTGTTGGGCACCAACCCAGATACTACAACACAACTCAATCCATCGAGGATTGTAGTATCACATGGTAACTCAACTTAGTCCATCGTGGAGTGAGCCCATGCATTTCATGCATATCATGGTAACTCAACTCAACGAGGAATGAGCCCATGCATCTCATGGTAACTCAACTCAACGAGGAGTGTCCCAATGCATCTCAAACTCAAAGGCTAACTCCCTCTGCACCTGTCAATAAGTCTCTTTGTCTCGGTGAGGAACAAATCACCAATGTACAACATTATGATCAAGGAATCATCATCAGCGACCTGTGCCATCTGCACATGTTGAATCCTAATCCATTGCTCTATCCGAATAAATGTGTACCTCCTCAGAAATCAACCAAGTAGATTTCATCCTCCAGGACTAAAATAGACAGCGTACTAACTCTCCACTTTGGGACAAGTAATGCTCTAACCACTTCTAGAATCTACCATGACTCCAACTGGAAGCCAAATGCTCCTCATGACCATCAAAAGAATGAACATCTATAAAGAGACCAACATTCGTTGGAGCCTCTTGCTCCCAAGCGTCGATCTCCATATGAGATCTTTTGGACCTGTGGGTCATGTGTCCACACATGATTGAATGTACTAGATCCACGTATATATGTTGTCACTGTTGAACAGTCATCACTTGTTCATCAAGAATCACATCCATTTCTTCTGTCATGGAACCCATCCTGCTACCTGATTTGGAACATGAGCTGAGAGCCATGCTCCTAGAAGCCTCCCACTTCTAAGCAGCTTGCTCTCGCTCTAACAGTAAATATCAGTATGGTCTGCAACCAAGCTGACTTCACATCCATCACTTGTCCTTCGGTCAAATAGTTAGCAACATTACATAATCATGAAATTCAATCAAATTGTATTGACATTTCAATGCAATGACAATAGGTCACACAGTTGTGTAATCATCTTAGCCAATGCTTCAACACAACACCCATTCATATCCCAAACACACGTTGTGACTATGTGGATTTCTTCCATCTCCACCAGAACATACTATCAAGAGCGTGCATTGCTCCCAGCATGTTAGCAAAGAGGTTTCATCCCAGACTAGCTCCATCAAGAGATCATCGAATGTTGTGCAACATTATGGCCTACTTGACATCACATGTACAGTGCTCATCAATTCCAGTCATATAAATGCATAACATGCTACACTATAACACACTTCCCGAATCTAGGAATACATATATGCATACAACTGTTATGAACAAGGTTAAAAACTTATTCTTCAAATATGTTCAAAACATTCAGATCCGGTCTACAAGGGCAATTCTAAATAATGATAAATGATAATCCAAATACAAATACTTATCTTTTGTTGTTATGTTGGCTCTCTCTTGATCTTTTCCTCCTTGCAGAAATCACAGAAATCTCAGGAGATGTACTCTCCTCCATTATATAGTCTAGGAGCATTAATCCTTTTCTCCTAGAGACTGTTAAGTGTGTCTTCAGATTCATGGTCTTCAACAAGTAGATCAAAAGAACTATGCTTGATCATTATCTACATTCCTTGACTTCTTATGTGGAGTCTCTTCGTTAACATCAACGGTTGAGGCATGTTGCTTTCTCTTCAATGGAAAATTCTAGCAATGTGGTCGAATGTGTCACACCTGTAGCACTGAATATATAAAAGATCTTATTTTCCTATTCTAGAAATGGACCTGATCTTTCACCTTTATCTTTTCTGCCATGACTCTTCCTTCCCTTTCCTATTCATATTTTAGCATGTGCATCAAGGGCTTCGCTTTGTTCATGATGGGAGGTATTTAAATCGCCTCCTTGGGCAATTTGGATCACCCACTAATACTCTGAATGAAAGGCTCCCAAGAATGAGGGAAACCATTGAGTGATCATAACAACCTCTATATCTACAACTATCTCTCCAATGGTGGTGAATCGATCTTTCACTTCAAAAATCCTCATGAAGTAGGATGCAACTAAGTCTGCTCTAGTCATCCTAATATTGGATAGTTGTTGCCTTAAGGAAAGTGCTATGTTGACATTAATGTTCTCAAAAAGCTTCTTCAAGGAATCAAGCATTCTTTTGGTCGTCTTCTTCTAGAATATTTAAGGTATCAAATGATCTTTAACACAGACTATCAAAATCCTTCTTGCCTTAGCATCTTTTTCTTCCATAATGCTTATTTGCTTCTGCTTTTGGTTTCAATACTCCCTCTTTCACAATTTTTAGAAGATCATTCTCTTCTAAGATGATGAGTATCCTAGACTTCCATGGATTGAAATTGGAATCCCCATCAAGTCTGTCTTCAACTTTAACACTGTTCATCTTTACTGCAGGGTGGAAAATGAAGCCTAATCCAAACACCCTAACAGGAGAGGGTCAAAATCTGAAACTAGTTGAAATTGGAATTTGACATCACCAATAGTTGCACCCTAACAAGGCAAGCTCTAGAACACCAAAAATTAAACCAATGTGTGGATGGAAAGAACTAAAACAAGAATCCCTAGTTTCCAGAGAAGTTGCCTTGGTAAAAATTAGGGCAAAACTAAAAATTCTCAAAAGGAAGATCTGCTTCCACAGATAAGTGTGCCCTCCTAAGGCGAGTTCCAAGACACTCTTTCAAAATCAAATCTGTGGTTGTAAACCTATGAAATTGGAAGCCCTAGTTTCTGACAATGGATTCTTTCAACACTGCTCTAATACCATGTTAGATTTTTAATATAGCAATATAATTTTACTATATTTGTAGCGAAAACAAATAAAGATCACAAAAAGAATAACCAAAGAACAAAAACAAAGACACAAGTATTTTTATCATGGGAACTCGTTCTAGTCAAGGGAAGAAAACCCTGCAACCTTTCTTATTCATACATATAATTCAAGATACAATGTACATCATATATATAAAATGAACCCAAAGATAGAAAACCCAAGAATGTCATTTTCTATAGCTGCATCTTCTCTCTCCTAAACTGCGCACTTGTTCAAATCAACTTGAGAGAATTGCTTGTGGAAAGTGAGTGAGACGTCACTCTATTTACACTGTTCAAGTGTTGACATTTTTCCTCTTATGGGGCTGACTTCACTGGTTGAATGGGGTCGATTTTCCTAGGTGCATAATTGCTAATTGTTTGTTGTTTTCTTCTGTAGGGCTAACTTTGTTGGAGGATACATCATGAAGCGTCAATCACCAACATCGTCATCGTAAAGATATTATGCCTTAGTATTATTTGAGTACTGCAAGAAGATGAACTTTCGACTCCTTGCACCAAGATCGTTTCTGTGCTCCTTAATAATCAAGGCATAACAGGTGGAACCAAAGACCCTAAGATGCCTTACCAAAGAAATGTGTCATACCACATGTCATATGGAGTCTTGTTGGCAAAAGAATGAGATGGACTTCTACTACTAAAATAGATACACAAATAATTGCATCACCTTGAAACATCACTTCCACATTTTTTAAAAATAACATGGGGTGTATCATATTCAAAAGTGTTATGTTCATTCTTTTTGCTACACCATTATGCTCAAGATAATATGGTACACTGGTTTGACACATAATCTCATGTTGATGAAAATAGTTTTCAAAATCATTATAAATATATTATTTTCCATCATCACTACAAAGAGTGTCGATGTGAGATTATGCTTCATTTTCAATCCATACATGAAATCTTTTAAATGTTTCAAATGGCCCAAATTACACTACAATAAATAAACCCAACTCATACTAGTGTAATTATCAATAAAATTCATGAGATATTTATTACCATTTGCATAAACAAGACATGGGGTCACACAAATCCAAGTGCATCAATTTTAATTTTCTACATAATCTGGAATTTGAATCATGGAGAGATTGTTTACTATGTTTGTCAATGATACAAGCATCACATTGCTTCAACTTCTTCGGAATGGTGGGAAAATCAGAAATATTATTCTTCTTCAACATTCTAAAAACATCATAATTGATATGTCCATATCTAGCATGCCACAAGAGCCTATATGGAAAAGTACCTTCTTCATGCTGAGAGTGGTATGCAAATTCTAAGCTCTTGCATATGTCCCTTTCAGCTTCAACAGTGTCTCATCTTCCCATCCAATCATGATGACTTGGTTGTCAAAGGATCTCTTTATCTAAACACTCTCGTCAAATATGTGGATGAAATAGCTTTGTTGTTGAGTGTGCACAAGATGCAACAAGTTTCTCTACAACTCTAGAAGATAGAGAACATTCTCTGACATAAAACTTAGAAAATCCATGCAATTTAAACCTAATGGTGTCAATTCGTTTAGGTTTGACATTGGGTTTATCTGCATAGTACACTATGTCATCCACATTGTCATTCAAATCTTCAAAGAATATTTTATAAATGTCATGTGGCAAGTTTCACCTGTGTCAAGCAGCCAAGTATCTCTCCAAAATGCAAATGTACCAATACTGCAATGTACAACAATACCAATAAAGCTTCAACTATACCAATATTTCAATGTACAACAATAAGATGGGCACATCCAGAAGCTTTACTGGATTCAAAAGCTTTATCTTTTGCTTATTTAATCTTTTTTCTTTAATCTTCTCTTGGAGCCCAGTAATGCTATGCATTATGTCCACTCTTGCCACAACATACACTGTGAAGATTAGGTCTCTCGTTGTGATTATGTCTACCCCCTTGCCCTTGCAATTCTTTCTTCCTCGTCTTTTTTTGTTGCCATCTATAGAAGAATCATGTGATGGAGTCTTCGTTTTTTGACAAAGGCACACGGTCTCTTCAATGGGTTGAATGTCTTCTTTCCAATGGTTTTCTATCGTTTTGCAATTTTATCCTCCAAGTGTTAAATTTAAGGTCGTTCAGTTCACCACTAGCTTAAAGTGACTCAAGATAGTTAGAATATGACATTGATGAAAGTTGTGAGAGCAAGGTCTACCTTCACACCAATAACATCTATGTCACGTATGATAACTTTAATCTCAAATGCAACAACCATGGAATCATTATCCTTCAATTCTATGATGGAGGGCTTCAACAACAATTGAATTAGCTCCAATTTTGAGTGAGTCTTACAAATCTTTCAACTTCTTTGCTAGCTGCAAGTTGTTCTATTGTATGAGCAAGAGTGTCAAAGAGGTGCTAACAAAGAAGAAAGACAAAAGCATACTGTAGAGGACTACAGAAGACCATAGTATCTAGCTTCATAGTAGCTTGAAAAGCTTTGTATCATGTAATTGCAATCTCCATAACATAAGATGATGGCAGGCATAATCCTTAATTGAAGGCAAGTTTTACCGTATGGGTTCCCAGGGTAAATATTTGAGTTGCATTGTGTGTTTTGCTATTATAGTTTATTTCATGTCATAGTGGTTAAATAATCTTTAATGGTGTGTGTTTATTTATGATGACCTGACCATTGGAATATCCAAGGCAGTTTATAGATCATAGCAAACATCTTTAAATGTAAGGTTATTTGTGGATGGAAATGGATATATGGCATGGTATGACCACTTTGAAAAAACTGCCAACAAAATTTCCTTTTTATTGTTGTCAGTATCAGTGTTAAGAAATAACCCACTAACTTTAAGTCAATCAAGATTGGAGCTTCTATTAGGTATAATAATGAAATTTTATTTTCCTATGATAGGGTAGAAGTGCACAAGGAAAGAATTCAAATCTCAGGCATGAAGTTAATCTGTAAGCATGCTGGTTGTATATTCAAACATGTGATCAGGATAGCTCGGAAGCTCAATTCTTGGTTTGATAGCTTTCTCTCAAATTCACATGGAAATTAAACAAAAAACAAACTCTCTTCCAAAAGGAACGCATATTAATCTACCAAGAAATCAGGGCAGATCAGACCTCACTAGAAATTTCTACTTCCATTTTTTAAGCTGGAAGATGGACGAAACTGTTAGTCATGGGTCTGTGTCTTGTTTTGATGATGGGAAAGGGACTTTCTTGTTCTGTGAAGTTACTGTTTAAACAGAAGACTGCGATATCAGAGAATGGGAATCATGGAAAACTTAATCTGTTTTTGCAAAAGAGCTTAAAGGCTCAGTTATGTATACTTTGATTTCATACTTTAAAATAACAAATGTATAGTTTTTTCATGGGGCCCAAAAAAAAAAAGCTCGAGCTACAAATCATCCAAAGTAGCAACAATTAGAATCAACAATGTGGCAACACAGAGAACCTAATGACATGGACACCAGTGATATTATGCTGTGCAACAAATAAATTATTGCGCTGTAAACATTACTGGTACGAGTCATTATTTTTTAAAGAAAGACATACTCCGTTTACCATGGAGTTATGTTTTCTCTTTATAGTCAATATATTAAAGAGATCCTCCGTAAACTCAGAGGCAATTGAAATACTTACTAATTCAGAGGCTACTTTCAAGACTTACCTGTAAACACAACACCATATTAGTTAAATAAGTGGGATAGACACTTTTAAGAGAGGGATGTCTTCTCTTTCTTATCTCTCTCTGCTAGCAAATCTAAGGGAATCGTATGCATCCATATAAATTATGGTAATCAGTAGAGTTGCCCAGCAATGGAATGGTATTACATTTTGAATAATTGGGAGTCCACTTCTCTCTTAGAACCTGCAAGCTCTTTAAAAATAAGGCAAAAGAGTGCAGACATCACTGTCATTGTTAGGCTTATTGGTTCAGATTTCAGAAAGAAGAGAATGGAATGGTATTAGAGGAAGAAAGCTTGGATAAAGAGGAGAATAAATTCATAGGGCATTCAACAGATGATCCTCGATTGTCTTTATCCAAATAAATAATTAGAAACAGGTTCGCCAACATGCTAGTGATTATGCAATAACATGCATGATCTATCCATTCCCTTGGTGGTAGATAAATTAGATGCCCATAAATGCCTGCAAAACAAATCTTTCTTCACTGCATCTGACGAGAGTCAACTATTACAGTTTTTATGAAGAGTACATACTTCCTTCCATTTACTTTTATTATCTGAGCAGCAACAACAATCATGTCCAAAACCACTATTTGTACAGATGCCTAATCAATAACAGATTATTCATAAACTTCATGTTTCCTACATCAGCTGTGCACATTTGTTCTTTCACCTATATCTCCATCCCTGTATGTATAAGATACCTAATACAGCGTATAAACCATAGTTACCTTTGCACAAAATATCTGGTCTCTATGACAGAGAGAAAAGGATGCATAATAAGTGAATTCCATGCAAAAGCCAAAAA
Organism: Pseudotsuga menziesii; assembly: GCA_001517045.1. Classification (NCBI taxonomy): domain Eukaryota; kingdom Viridiplantae; phylum Streptophyta; class Pinopsida; order Pinales; family Pinaceae; genus Pseudotsuga; species Pseudotsuga menziesii. The sequence goes on from LPNX010622995.1 coordinate 130,344, forward strand.
ACATGAAAACATTGTCTATGAGGACCAGTTAGACAAATCATGAAGTTAATTTTGTCCAATGCCAAAAATATAATATGGGACCAGATTGACAGCAGTTTCAAGACCTTTGCAGTTTGAGATCACAGAGTCCCTGTTTGTAGCCTGTTCTCAATGCATAGACTATGAATATGCATGTCCAAAACCACTCTTTTTACAGATGTCTATTCAATAACAGATTCTTCAGAAAGTTTGTTTTCCTTACATCAGAAGCTACGGGCATTTGTTCTTTCACCTCTATTTCTTTCTATGTCCATGTAAGAAACCTAATATAGATTATGATCTGTGAGTCGGAGATAAAAACATGCATTGTAAGTGAATTACATGCAAAAGCCAAAAAAAACAGGAAAAGCATTATTCACGAGTACCAACTAGGTAAAAATTATGTCATTATAAAATTTTATCTGTCCACTGCCAAAAATAAAATATGGGTCCATTGTGACAGCTGTTTCAAGACCTTTGCAGTTTGTCATCACAAACTCTCTATTTTCAACCTGTTCTCAATGCATAGACTCTGAATACATATTTGATGGCCTCTCTCTGCAATCCTGGGCACCCAGAGCTCTTTGATTCTAGTTAACGTGAACTAACAGTTAGTTGCACTGTGAACAGTTTATCATAGAGATATGGTCTGCTATGAAATTGTGCTCCATGTTCTCATCCAGAGTTTAATGTATCTTTGCAGTACTGCACCTTATCCTAAGCTTTTGTCTGGCTCCATAAGGCTTCTTCCCATGATTATGCTGTCACAGCTCCATCACTTGTGGCATAATCTCTCAAGTTTTCTTCTCATGCAACCATTTTGGAGGTTAGCTGTGACAAACCTTTTTTTCCCTCCTGTGCACCCCTTGGCTTAACTTGCTCAGTTAAGAAGATAATTATCTTTCAGCCTCTTAATCTCCTGCATAGAAAAAATGCACATTCACACGTTGCACTTGAAGCATACATAAAACATTCCAGTCAATATTAGCTTATGAGGGTTGCCTGCAATCAGTTTCATGTCACTTGCTGTCAAGCTCTCATGCAATACTTTGTCATTATTGATCAGTTCTAAATTAGCTCCCTATGCCTGAAGCTAAAAAAAATCTATATGCTTATTGCCACCAATTTGGCAGTTAATAGATTTAGAATCGAATATCTCTACAATACAATGATAAATTAAACCATCGTGCAGTCTCTAGAGAAAGAGAGACATAAAGCACCATGCCACAACCTCTACCTTGGTTTATTTAGTAGGATGGCTATAGTTGTGGTTGACTTTAATCAGTTTCCACATCTAAATTTTTGCATTATCATCAATAGAGGCTTGTGGGTGCATTTTTATTCTCAACCTGCATGTACCAAATATATAGATTAGTTCTGCAAAGTTACAAACATATTAACTGTGAATTACCTCTAAGAAATCTTCTTCTCCAAGCTCTTAATTTGAGACAAACCATCAACTGTTTTTTCTTTGAAATGACCAAACATGTTGAGATCATAAGGAAATAATAGACCTACAGTGGACACATCAACAAGCCCTAATCCAGTAAGTATACCCAGCAGATTTATAACAGCACTCCATTTAGTTGGTCACATGCACATATATAAAGAGATAAATTGTTTGGAATGAATTTAATGTAATTTGCTTTGTTTTTATAAATATCATTACTCGTTATTTAAGAAATGCACAAACACATGCTTTGCATTACTATTTACTATGTTTCATTGTGATTAGAATAACCTGCAATCTTATAAAATTCACATTCAAAGTTTTGGCCTCTTCAATGATTCAAATTTCAGAGTTCTGGTCCCTAACTGCAGCCAGGACCAAGAAAAAGTACATGGAAATCCAGAAGATGTGTAGAAATGTGTATTGGGTGAATCGATAGCTCTAGGACCTAAGGTGATTAACAATGTGAAGAGATAAGATGTCCAGTAATCTCAACCAGGGCTCTGTGCACATATTCAAGTTAATTCAGAGGAATCTGACAGACTTGGAGAGCACAAGAATAATTCAGATGTATAGAAACGATATTTTGATCCTTTGTTTTGATTTATTAAATCCATTTGTGGATATAAGGAGGTCCCAACCAGGTCTAGCCCTGCTCTCTTATTTTCCCTCAGCATCTCACAATCATAAATATACAAAAACCATTATTATAAAAACCCTCTGTATTAATATTATTTAAGGTAGAGAGGGCTCCAAAAAGAATAAGTTCTCGATACGAATGATGAGATGAAAAAGAGATTTGTTCCTTGTTGAGTATGTTTGTCATTGATATCAAAGAAGTTCATTAGTGACAAAGGAATAACAAAGGAAGTGATGACATGGCATGTATGATGATGTGGTATGTGTGATGAGGTTGCAAAAACATGTAAAAGTAGGGCAATTTGGTGAAACTCTGGAAATTGACTAATTATTGGAAAATTAGTCTAAGTTTCCCTAGGAAAATGCCCGCCATCTCTCATAGGTTAATGATAAAAATTATCTGAGAGTGTCAGGCTATAGCTTGTTGACATTTTTATCTGACCATGGCCTCAGTTTTCCTAAAGAGTGCTTGAAGAAAAAGTTACAGGTCTGCCAAAATGGGGTTTCAGGCTGTTTTGCTGTTTGGGAACACAGCTCAGTAAAATGCACACCTAGGTCAGAGGATGATGAATATGAAGAAGAAACAAGTTGTGGTGAGCTCAGTTAAATGTCTCCTATGATCTGGTATCATTGGTTCGGTGTTTTGGTGAAGTAAAAAATCCACCTTAGAGATTGCAGAATTTGGCTAAGTATAAAATATTCTAGTAAAACTGCCTAAGTGGCCTCAGGAAAATGCACGTCATTTTCTGTATTTGATGTATTAATTGATTCTGAGGAAATAGGGATCTGCCAAAACTGCCCTCTTGCATGATTTGCACTGTTCCAGTAAAATGCCCGCCAAGGATAGAGGATGAGGTTGCAGAGGATGAAATTGACATGGATGGAGTCAGCATGATATTCCCCATGCTGTGGGTGCTTCATATTTCCAGATATGGTGAAAGTTAAATTCACCTTAGTGGACCTACGGTTTGACAAATTTGTTTAAGTGTTAACACAGGAGTTTAAAAGGCCATTTGTAAATGCACGCCAGATGCTCTCTTTGTGCCAATAAATTCATCAAATGGCATGAAATTGTTCCTTGGTGACTTGTCCATCTAGCCATGGTCTCAGTTTTCTCTCTGGTGGTCACATGTGCGAAAAATAAGCCCGAGAAGTTGAGAAAATTTATGTTTTCCTCAAGCATGAAATATGCCCGCGGTGTAAGAAATTATGTCCTCACAGTGTATGAAAAATGCCTGCACAAGGCTTTCAAATGCCCGCACAAGACCCAAATACCCGCAGGGAGTCATTTTAAGGATGATTAAACATGGTATCTTGGAAGATGTGGACGTGTTTGAAACTCCAGTAGATGAATTCTTAATAAACTATATCTCTGTCTCTTAAGAATACGAATGAATTCTTAGTATACTACCAGATACTATTTACCAAAGCAAATAAGCTACAGGATTAATTAAACAGCGAAGTAATTTACAGGATTACTTAAACAGAGAAGGATTAATTAAACAGAGAAGTAATTCACAGGATTACTTAAACAGAGAAGGATTAATAAGCTACAAGATTACGTCAACAGAGAAGTAATCTTTAGTGAAATGATGCGTTTGATGAAAAGGTATGATTCTCAGAGTGAAAGGGTGTGATTGTGAAAAGACACAAGTTTCCAGAATGAAGAGATGCGATTGTAAAGAAGAGATACATGATGTTAAAGGTATTTATAAGCAGACTTTCGAGTTGAAGAAATGTCTCTGCAGTCCAGATCGATGAAGCATTAAGAGAAGACGGAGACTGAGGAAATGAAGAATTACCAACCTGTGACAGAATTAAAGAAATAAGAATATTTGGGTGGCAAGGTAGTGCTAGGGCAGGCTGCCAGCCTGCAGGGGGTTTTAGCCTCCTTCTAGTAGTGGCTGGAAAGACTGGGGTGTTGGTGCATCCTTTCTGTAGTAGCAGAAAAACAATTTTGTAAAAGTCATCTTATTAACCAGTTTTATTTTGTGGTTTGCTCTTTGAGGTTTCCACGATAAAATTCTGTATGCTTACTTGTCTGATTCATTGTTTATTTAGTGCTTAATAGTAATTGTTTTTTAATAAAGTGAAAAGAAGGCAATACTGATTCACCCCCCCCCCTACTCCCCAGTATCGCTGGATAAACTAACATTCCTTTCTCTACTGTTCCTTCTCCCTGTACTGTTCGACTTCCACGATAAGAATAATATATGGGTCAGGGATTGAGAAGAGCAGGACTTTGGCATTCTACAAAGCTTCTGGCAGAAAAACTATAACCCCTACCTGCTTAGTAGGCCATTGTAGGAACTTCTAAAATTGGCATCAGACTTGTTCTCTAGATTGGACCAAAAGACAAAACACAGAAGAATGGCAATCAGGAGAAAATTTACTGAGTACTCTTTGGAACAAATGACTTGAAAAGATGGGAGCAAAAGTCAAGGACAAAGTACATTGTTTCGGTGAGCTATATGGGTGGAGTAAATCAAATTCAGGTGCACATCTCAAAACTTGTCAGGAAGAGGTCAAAGACCAAGGACAGAACACCCAAGGTGTGGAACAGAACTTGTTAACACAAATAAGAAAGATAAAAAGGTTATGTTTGTCAAAGAGAGGCAAACATAGGCAATCAAGAACAACAATAATAATTAAAAAGGAGTAATAACAAGGGTAGGAATAACTCTAATTAGAAAGTTAAAAAATATAAACAAGGACAACCAATGATTCAGTTTTTCCAAGACAAAGGATCTCTAGAAGAAAGACAAAGCACAGAAACAATGAACACAAGAATTTTATCCCGGGAAACCTAATCAAGAAAAACCCAGCAAACCTTTGTATAGAGATGATGACTCCTGAGAAATGAGAGAAGAAGAAGAGAGAAAAATAACTCTCTAAGATACAACCCCAAAAAATTACTCTCCTAGACTGCAGTAGCCTACTTTTTCTGTCCAAGTGACTTGTTGTGGATGAATGAAATAATGAGAAGGGGCGCCTCCTATTTATATTGATTTGACAAGTGAAAAATTATTGGGGCCGACCTACCTTGGGGAAAATATAAAACAATTTTATTTTTATTATTTTTCTTGTGTATTCTTTCCCCATGGTTTACATTGATTCTTTCTAGGATTTATATGAGTAATTGCATCAGTATGAACTCCCGTAGGAGGTACAAGGAAATACAATACAAGTACAATAAGAATAACTTCTGAAGTTGCACAAATACCAACACTCCCTCTCAACAAGGAAGGTATTCTTCAGATATGGTCATCATCAGCATCACGAACAACTGGGTCTCTTCTATACATCTCATCTGTCTCGATCATCTCTATACATACTGAAGGTTGTCAACACTATCTCTGTCCGTCAAGAGGTTTCATCAAAAAATATGATCCACATAGTTCGTCGGTAGATCTATCATCTCTGCAACTCTACAAAGTCCATTGGAGAGTACAACAATCAGCATCTCATCTACTATGTGCCTGTCTCTACCTAAGAACCTGGACATGTTTTACACGGCCATCTACTATCAGTTCATCTCAAGTGATGGTGGGAATTCTCCTACACCAAGTTGAGAACCTGAGCCAAAAGAGGTACACGACCATCTACAACATGTTCATCTCAAGAGCTGGTGGGAATATTCAAAAGAACACCAGATTGAGAATCTGAACGTATAGTTGTCATCAATGCAACGACCGTCTATGTCCTACCCATCTCAAGATGACAATGGGATTTCTCCCATACCTGGCTGAGAACCTGGGCGAACAAAGGCTACCTGTGTATACGACCATCTACGACCTGTTCATCTCAAGAGCTAGTGGGAATACTCCAAAGAACACCAGATTGAGAATTTGAACATATAGTGGTCATCTATGTACATAGCCATCTGCTACCTGCCCGTCTCATAATGCCGATGGGATTTATCCCATACTTGGCTAAGATTCTGAACAAGTAGAGGCACCTATGTGAAAGCATCATAGATACCAGTCTCAGCCTTCCCTCTCCACGAGGGATGCATTTTCTTCTACTCCAAGTCTTTTGCGAAAGTATTCAAACTTTGTCCTGAGAAGAGGCTTGGTAAGAATATCTATTGTCTAGTCATCTGTCGAAACATATTGTAACTCGAACGCACCTATTTGCACCATATCACGAATGTTGTGATATCAGATCTCTACATGCTTCGTCTTATCATGAAACACGGGATTCACTGACATCTGTATACAACTTTGATTATCACAGTGAATCACAGTTGGTCCTGGAATCTGGCAAGGAGTTTTCGAAGCCATATTTCTCCTCGGGTTGTTGTATTGGCCACCATATACTCATCCTCTGCGGTGCTAAGTGTTACTGAGGTCTGCTTTGTGCTACATTAGGAAATCACTGTAGAGCCCAAACTGAAGCAACATTCGGAAGTACTCTTCCTATCTGCCACACACCTGGCCCAATCTGAGACAGAAAATCCTTGCAATTTAGGATCACATTCTAAAGCATATCTTAGACCATATCCCACAGTGCCACGCAAATATCTGAGAACAAGTTTTGCAGTAACCCAATGAATCTACCTCAAATCACTGATAAACTGGCTAAGGGTATTCACAGAAAAACAAATATCTCGTCTGGTGTTTATCAGATACATCATAGATCCGTCCAACTGGCGATACATGGTGGGATCAATCAAATCAGAATCTGAAGCAGATTCCCACAGCTTCTTCAAATTTGCATCCATTGGAGTAGCCATGGACTTGTAGTCCAACATCCCAAATCTTTTCAATCAATGGTTTATTTTCCTTGACCTAGGAGAATTTCTTTCCGCCTCTACCATACTTCTAATCCCAGGAAGTAGTGCATCAATTTGAGGTTCTTTATTTCAAACTCAGAGGCAAGCTTCTTCTTACACCATCCAATTAGTTTCTAATTTCTTGTGAGAAACAAGTCGTCCATGTACAGAACTAAAATCAGTGACTCATTATCACTCTTGGTGAATCCCAAGTGTACCAGGTACCAGTCTATTCGTCCATACCAAGCACGAGGTGCTTGCTTGAGCCCACATAATGCCTTTCTCAATTTACATACGTGAGAATCTTTTTCATGGAAAATAAACCTATCTGGTGTAAGTGTTTCACAAGTTTCAGCCGCCGATTTAGAAGTTAAAATATGTCTCAGTTTATTGTCGAACCCAGAAAAATAAAGGCTGGAAATAACTTTAAATTTCAGACTTAAAAACACTGTTATAACTTCATTCTTTTCATAGACACTAAATAAAATAAATGCACACCATTCACACACAGTACTCAGAAATTTTTGGCCAATGGCCTTGGAAAAACCCACAAGGGGAAAACCAGTTAGAGAGAATTTTTATTATTTCAGTAAAATGAAAAGCAAGTACAGCAGAAGTACAACTTATCTCTACTACATTAAATGCACGTAGACATTTTCTCGATTTCTGTGCCAATCTTCCTTCTTGAAAATCGTGCCAAACAAAATCTTGAAAGCCGTGCAAAACAGTCCTCATTTTCTGTGCCCAACAACCTCAAAATTTGTGCAGCAAACTCTCATTTTTGTGCCCAGCAACCTCAAAATCCGTGCACCAAACTGTCTCGTTTTCTGTGCAAAAAAGTGAAGTTTGTACAGACTGTACGAACCTCGAAAAATGTGGCGTACGGCATGTGTACGACCTCGAAAATTGTGCAAAGTAAAACTACAATAAATGTGCCCTACCCTTCCTCATTTTTTGTGCCCACAAATTCGTACTGTATGGCTACCTCGAGATGCGTGCCAAATAAAAACTCCTCGAAAATCGTGCAGCCTGTAACTCAGTTTTCTTGATGTGCGTGCCTCCTCTCTCTTCAGCTCACTCTCATCTCAAGAATGAATTAATTTTTCCTTTTCCCTTGCTTTTGTTTGAAACCCTAGGTAGGTGAGAGAGCATCTAATCCAATGGCTGAGATTAGATTAGATCTAGGGATAAGAATAAATGCTCCATTTAATTTCTCATAAAATTTAATTTCCCTCACCCACTTAAATTTATCAAAATTGACTTTAATCTCTAAAGTCACATTAAATGCTTCACTTAAGTCATTTAATGCAAGGGTCACTTTATTTCCCCTTTTAAGTGACTAAGGCTAAAGTCACCTAGGGGAACACTTTCCTAGGTACAAAATCAACATCTAGTTGTTAAATGTAAACTTCTTCCTCGATAATACCATTGAGGAAGGCGCTCTTTACATCCATTTCATGCAGCTTACATCGCATAGGTGGAGCAATAGCAATGATGATTCTGATGGAAGTATATCGAGCCACAGGAGCAAATGTTTCATCATAGTCAATTCCCTCTTTCTGAGAGAACCCTCTGGCAACAAATCTAGCCTTATGCTTTTCCACGCTACCATATGTTCTGTGTTTAATCTTGAAAAGCCATTTGGAGGTCATGACTGACTTTCCCTCAGGTCTCAATACAACATCCCATGCGTCATTCTTCATGATAGACTGTAATTCTTCCTTTATGGCATCCTTTTGGTTCTGGAGCTTTCTCGTTGACAAAGCAAGAAGGTGAAATCCATAAAGTGACTCCTCAAAACTGAAATAAATGATACCCCAATGATTAAAAAAACTCCAAAAAGGTGACAAAACGACTCGAAAGATAACCAAATTGCTCCAAAGTCGTTAGAATATGGTTAACTGTATTGTACCATTGGAAAGGTCTCAGAATGAAATTTATGTCCATATATGGCACTCCCTCAATAGAGCTAGGGCATTTGGGAAATGACACTCCTAAAAAATGCCCCGAAAACCAGAAAAAAGGCACAAAATATTGCTTCATCTCTAACACCTTGGAGAACTAGGTTGATTGTTCACCACTTTGAGATACACTCAAAAAGTGTTTTCCATACATATCTCATAAGCCCCCATTTAAGCTAGGGTCTCATAAGCCCCCATTTAAGCTAGGGCATCTAAGAACCAATGGTTTGAAAACAGGGCCATATTTTGCTCAATTTGCTCTTGAATAAGCATTAAAACCAACTACAAAAGGGGGCAAAGGCCACGAACTGAACACCGTCATGAAGACCATCAATTTACCACCCATCCATGAGAGAGGCATAAAAAACAAGGAGAACATAACCAGCATAGATAACATTGCCATACAAGGAGCTCTAAATAAGCCATGCATGCGCACCACACGTGCCAAGGATCAACAAATATGAGAGGGAATTCAGTTGAATTAATGTTTTAAAACTCGAAACTGGACATTGAACTGACCGAGGGTCAACTCAACTCAAAACTGAAATCAACAATGACTCAGTGATTTGATTTCAATGACTCGAACTACTTAAAAATACATAAAATTTTACAATTTTAATGTAAAATATATATATTAAAGATTTCAAGCTATGACTTCAAACCAATAGAGACAAAATATGCAAATTCTACTCATGTATATACCATGTAAAGGGTGAATATATCAAAATGGCACCAAGTGCATAGTAGATACAAATTTGAATCAACATTGAAAATACATAATCATCAAAATCATTGTGGGAACCTATTCATCAATAGCACCTTGTTCCCCCCTCCTCTAGGCTCTATCCCTTGCCTCTACCACAAATCTCGAAGTTGATCCTCCATGGACATTAGTCAACATCCTACAATTTTGATGAAACTTCCTAATCAAAGCATTAAAATAAGGTAGAAAAAGCTTCCCATGCTTAGTAAGTGATTTTGCTTGACTGAAGGGTACATTTTTATTAAAGTCATGACACAAGAGTTCAATCAACTTCAACAATCAAGCATCCACACCACCAACATCAAGCTACATAGAGAGATTTATGTGCTTGATTAAATTCCAATGCCTTACCTTCATACATGATAGAATCAAGTGGAAACATTGCAATCCTAAAATCCTGAATACTAAGTCTATTGAATTTTGAATGGGATCCAAAATTCTAATTTTTGCATATGAAGTACAATGAGGTTGGAACCACTCTCAAACATCCTGAAACAATTAACGATAATGTCACTAACTTCAATGTCACTTCAGTCTGTGTCTAACCTCCACGTGTGCTCCACAGGCAGATTTGGATTAACTCAACTGAGTTAATGCGAAAACAACTGGTTTGAGGTCGATTTGGTATCAAATTGACCAAGTCAAGGTCAAACTCGACCAATTTAATACTAAATCGGTCTCCGGGCCAAGCTTTTTACCAATTTGTGGTCGATGAGGATTAAACCAACCAATTCTCGTTCCAAGTGTACCGGTTTTTAAAACATTGCTTGAAATGGATAGCAAATAATGAGATGAAAATACCCTTATGATCAAAAGTTAGGGCGCTCTACTAGATAGGCCTCCAAAGGTCACCCTAGCAACTATCAAGTGAAAAATACAAGGGCACTCCAAGGGAACCCATCCATAACATGCCATACATCATGAACTGCTCCAAAAATGCTTGAATGCTCAAAGGGAAAATGCATCATACACCCTCCATAGAAGTGATAAGCATTCAAATCATCATACATGAATGTGGAGCAACATCAACATCCAAACCCTCATCAACCATCAAGAATACAAGGTATGAAATCTTCATGAACATCCATAAGATGGCATCCAAGGCATCATCAACATGTCACCCCCATGAAATTTGTGATAAAAATCACGTGAGGATATCCAAACGCTCATCAACCATAAAGAATACAAGGAATTAAATCATTGACATGTCACCCCCATGAAATTTGTCGTGAAAATCACATGTGGATGGTGAGGATGCAATATGGGGGATAACATCTAGCTCCAACTGTGGGACATGTGCTCCTCTTGAAAGAGCATGAGAACCCCAAAATCTTAACATAAACATGATAACAACAACCATTTTAAAACACTAAGACCAAAAACCATGTGGCGGGGATGGATGACCTCAACATCCCTAAACACCACATCACATCAAATAGTTTATTACATCAAGATTTGGCTTTAGACAAAAGAAGCCACCAACATCAAATGAAATATATTATAATACTCATATGAGAGAGCTTATTCTTCTCCTACCCACCTACTCTAACATATGAACCATGAGCATGCTAAGTAAAATCATAAACCCAATGTAGCCACCTTAGCGTCTCATTAATGTCAAAGGCTTTTCCTTTGTGCTTGATCATGGACCGAAACAAGGCAACATTAAACATCATAGGTAAACAAGCTGAAAACTTCATGACGATAGCATGGGCATGTACAATATCATCAAATCCTTGCCAAACATGGTAAGTTCCTCTACAAACCTCCTCTATCCAACTTTGGATAGGGCTTGAATATACATCATCAACACAAGCCTGCCAACCTACAAAATCATCAATGGAATCTCCAGAGAGAGCTTTAGGTCCAACATCACAATACTTTCATCTTGGAATGAAGAAAAAATTATGAACATGTAATTGGACCTTTGCCCCAAAATACATGGCTGGAAATGAATGAATAAATTATTGATTTTTTATATTGTTGTACAATTATATTTTCAGAATGTAAACATGAATTTCCACATGCAAATTAGGTTTAATTTTCAGATTTCGGGAAAAAGAAAACGGCTCAAATTTTTTTTTAAATTTTGCAATAGACTGTTTTTGCATTATTTCATTTACATCCTGAAACAATTAATGGTAATGCTACCGACTTCAATGTCACTTCTATAAAACTGGTCAAATAAAAGGATAGAGAATCTAACATCACCATTTAATATTACTGACTTCAATGTCACTTGTACAAAACTGGTCAATTTTTTTTAAATCCATGTCTAGCCTCCATGTGTGTTCCCCAGGCAGATTTGGATTAACTTGGCTTAGTTAATATGGAACCGGCTGTTTCAAAGCTGATTTGGTATCGAACCGACCGAACCAAGGTCTAATGCAGCCAATTCGATATCAAACCGGCCTCCAAGCCAAGTTTTTTACCAATTCGAGGTCAATGGGGATTAAACCAATCAACTCAGCCAATTCCAGTTCCAAGATAACCGGTTTTTAAAACATTGGCTGAAATGGATACCAAATAATGAGATGATAATACCCTCGTGATCAAAAGCTAGGGCGCTCTACTAGATAGGCCTCCAAAGGCCGCCCTAGCACCCATCAAGTGACAAATACAAGGGAACTCCAATGGAAACCATCCATAACATGCCATACATCTTGAACTGCTCCAAAAATGCTCTCAAGGGAAAATGCATTGTACACCCTCCATAGAAGTGATAGGCACTCAAATCATCAAAGCACTCACTAAGAAATATCCTTGATACATGAATGTGGAGCAAGGTCAATATATTATATGGCAATAAACATTCAAACCCTCATCAACCATCAGGAATACAAGGTATCAAATCTTCATGGGCATCCAAGGCATCATCAACATGTCACCCCCATGAAATTTGTGATAAAAATCATGTGTGGACGTGGACGTCCAAAACCTCATTAACCATCAAGAATACAAGGTGCCAAATCTTCGTGAGCATCCATAAGCTGTCAACTAAGGCATCATCGACATGTCAGCCCCATGAAACTTGTGATAAAAATCACATGTGGACACCCATGCAAAAATGGGGGGCAACATCTGGCTCCAAATGTGGGATGCGCTCCTCTTGAAAGAGCATTAGAACCACAGAATCTCAACATATACATGATATCAACAACCATTTTAAGACACTAAGACCAAAAACCATGTGGCAGGATGGTTGGCATCAACATCCCTAAACACCACATCACATCAAAAAGTTTATTACATCAAGATTTGGCTTTAGACAAAAGAAGCCATCAACATCAAATGAAATATATTATAATAGTCATATGAGAGAGCTTATTCTTCTCCTGCCTACCTACTCTAACATATGAACCATGAGCATGCTAAGTAAAATCATAAATCCAATGTAGCCATCTCAGTGTCTCATCAATGTCAAAGTCTTCTCCTTTGTGCTTGATCATGACCAAAACAAGGCAACAATAAGTATCATAGGCAAACACGCTAAAACCTTCATGACGAAAGCATGGGCATGTACAATATCATCAAATCCTTCCAAACATGGCAAGTCCCTTGACAAACCTCCTCTATCCAACTTTGGATAGGACTTGAATATACATCATCAATACAAGGCTGCCAACCTACAAAATCATCAATGAAATCTTTAAAAAGAGCTTTAGGTCCAACATCACAATACTTTAATCTTGGAATGAAGAAAAATTTATGAACATGGAATTGGACCTTTGCCCCAAAATACATGGCTGGAAATGATTGAATAAATCACTGATTTTCAGAATGTAAACATGAATTTCCACATGCAAATTAGATTCAAATTTCAGATTTCGGGAAGGAGAAAAGGGCTGAAATTTTGAAAATTTTCTAAAATATGCCATTGTTGCATTGTTTCATATACATCCTGAAACAATTAATGGTAATGTTACTGACTTGAATGTCAGTTGTACAAAACTGGTCAAATTTTTTTTTTAAATCCATGTCTAGCCTCCATGTGTGTACCCGAGACAGATTTGGATTAACTCGGTTGAGTTAATGCAGAACTAGCTGTTTCGAGGCTGATTTGGTATCGAACTGACCGAATTAATGTCTGACTCAGCCGATTCAATACCAAACAGGCCTCTATGCCAAGTTTTTTACCAATTTGAGGCCAATGAGGATTAAACTGATCAACTCAACGAGTTCTAGTTCCAGGTTGACCGGTTTTTAAAACATTGGTTGAAATGGATACCAAATAATGAGATAAAAATACCCTTGTGGACAAAAGCTAGGGCACTCTACTAGATAGGCCTCCAAAGGCCGCCCTAGCACCCATCAAGTGACAAATACAAGGGCACTCCAATGGAACCCATCCATAACATGCCTTACATCATGAACGGCTCCAAAAATGCTTGAATGCTCAAGGAAAAATGCATCGTACACCCTCCATAGAAGTGATAGGCACTCAAATCATCAAAGCACTAACCAAGAAATATCCTTGATACATGAATGTGGAGAAATTAATTAGTGCACATTCCTTCTTTTGATTATCCCAAAGCTCAGGGCGAACCTGCAATGGGCAAGAGCATACACCGGAATGGAAAATGTTGATTCCAATTAAAGATCATAAATGCACAAAAAGGAAATCATGAGACTAATTACTACAGCCAAGAGTCTCTTCCAGGCTTGAAGGCCGTACTCCGGAGAGCAAGGATAAGTTAGAGTTCGTTACTTTGTAAAAAATGAAAGAAAAAAAACTAAAACTAACTAAGAAAATAATACAACCTGTGAAGGCAGATTGTGTGCATGTTTTGTCAAAACAAAACGTTAGAAGAAAGGCAAACCATTAAAAGATTGCGAGACCCCCTAGGGGGGATGGAGTGTGGGTGTTGTGTAGCCCACTTGTTCTTTATTAAGATTTATTACAATGCTATTAAGAAAAGAAATACCACCTTTTTACCCTTGAAAAATGGATAAAAAAGGGTTTAACAAGTTCTGGGAGAGAAGAAAAATGAAGGAGGGGGAAGAGGGATGAACTGTGGGTGCTCTAGATGGCCCAAAACTCAAATTTTTGGTAACATTTCCCTCGCTTTTTCCTCCAACCTGCTAAAAAACGACAAGCAAAACTCACCAAAAAAGGTTAGTAGTTAGCTAAAAACACATTAAAATACACCTAAAAGGTGCTTGCAAAAGATAGGAAAAATGTAAGATATCAAGCACAAAGGGAAATGGACTAGATCTAAGCCTAGAATGTATAGTTAAAAGCACGTTTATATCTAATCAAACAAGCAAACAAAAATATATGAATTTTAGAACTTGATTTACTTGTTACTTTAAAAGAAAAAGAGGGTTGAGGAGAGAGATTTGTAATTTTGAGAAAAAGAAGAGGAAAGCTTGATGAATTTCCTAATGCAAATTAGATTCAGATTTCAGATTTCGGGAAGGAGAAAAGGGCTGAAATTTTGAAAATTTTCTAAAATATGCCATTGTTGCATTGTTTCATTTACATCCTGAAACAATTAATGGTAATGTTACTGACTCGAATGTCAATTGTACAAAATTGGTCAAACTTTTTTTTTAAATCCATGTCTAGCCTCCATGTGTGTGCCCCAGACAAATTTGGATTAACTTGGTTGAGTTAATGCAGAACTAGCTGTTTTGAGGCTGATTTGGTATCGAACCGACCGAACCAATGTCTGACTCAGCCGATTCAATACCAAGCAAGCCTCCATGCCAAGTTTTCTACCAATTCGAGGCCAATGAGGATTAAACCAATCAACTCAACCAGTTCTAGTTCCAAGTTTACCGGTTTTTAAAACATTGGTTGAAATGGATACCAAATAATGAGATGAAAATACCCAGCTGTTTCATTTACATCCTGAAACAATTAATGGTAATGTTACTAACTCGAATGTCACTTGTACAAAATTGGTCAAACTTTTTTTTTAAATCCATGTCTAGCCTCCATGTCTAGCCTCCATGTGTGTGCCCCAGACAGATTTGGATTAACTCGGTTGAGTTAACGCAGAACCAGCTGTTTCGAGGCTGATTTGGTATCGAACCAACCAAACCAATGTCTAACTCAGCCGATTCAATACCAAGCAGGCCTCCATGCCAAGTTTTCTACCAATTCGAGGCCAATGAGGATTAAACCGATCAACTCAACCAATTCTAGTTCCAAGTTGACCGGTTTTTAAAACATTGGTTGAAATGGATACCAAATAATGAGATGAAAATACCCAGCTGTTTCGAGGTTGATTTGGTCTCGAACCGACCGAACCAATGTCTGACTCAGCCGATTCAATACCAAACAGGACTCCATGCCAAGTTTTTTACCAATTCGAAGCCAATGAGAATTAAACCATCAACTCAACCAGTTCTAGTTCCAAGTTGACCGGTTTTTAAAACATTGGTTGAAATGGATACCAAATAATGAGATGAAAATACCCTTGTGGACAAAAGCTAGGGCACTCTACTAGATAGACCTCCAAAGGCCGCCCTAGCACCCATCAAGTGAGAAATACAAGGGCACTCCAATGGAACCCATCCATAACATGCCATACATCATGAACGGCTCCAAAACTGCTTGAATGCTCAAGGGAAAATGCATCGTACACCCTCCATAGAAGTGATAGGCACTCAAATCATCAAAGCACTCACCAAGAAATATCCTTGATACATTAATGTGGAGAAATTAATTAGTGCACATTACTTCTTTTGATTATCCCAAAGCTCATGGCGAACCTGTGATGGGCAAGAGCATACATCGGAATGGAAAATGTTGATTCCAATTAAAAATTGTAAATGCACAAAAGGGAAATCATGAGACTAATTACTATAGCCAAGAGTCTCTTTCAGGCTTGAAGGTCGTACTCCGGAGAGCAAGGATGGGTTAGTGTTCGTTACTTTGTAAAAAATGAAAGAAAAAAAAAACTAAAACTAACAAAGAAAATAATACATCCTGTGAAGGCGGATTGTGTGCATGTTTTGTCAAAACAAAACGTTAGAAGAAAGGCAAACCATTAAAAGATTGTGAGACAAAGAAAAAAAACTAAAACTAACAAAGAAAATAATACATCCTGTGAAGGCGGATTGTGTGCATGTTTTGTCAAAACAAAACGTTAGAAGAAAGGCAAACCATTAAAAGATTGTGAGACCCCCCAACGGGGATGGAGTGTGGGTGTAGTGTAGCCCACTTGCTCTTTATTAAGATTTATTACAATGCTATTAAGAAAAGAAATACCATTTTTTTACTCTTGAAAAATGGATCAAAAAGGGTTTAACAAGTGCTAGGGGAGAAGAAAAATGAAGGAGGGGGAAGAGGGATGAACTGTGGGTGCTCTGGATGGCCCAAAACTCAAATTTTTGGCAGCATTTCCCTCTCTTTTTCCTCCGACCTGCTAAAAAAACAGCAAGCAAAACTCACCAAAAAAGGTTAGTAGTTAGCTAAAAACACATTAAAATACACCTAAAAGGTGCTTGCTTTTAAAAGATAGGAAAATTTTAAGATATCAAGCACAAAGGGAAATGGACTAGATCTAAGCCTAGAATGTAGACTTAAAAGCACCTTTTAGATCTAATCAAACAAGCAAACAAAAATATATGACTTTTAGAACTTGATTTACTTGTAACTTTAAAAGAAAAAGAGGGTTCAAGAGATAGATTTGTAATTTTGAGAAAAAGAAGAGGAAAGCTTTGTTCAAGCTTGAATCTTTCTGAGACTTGAAGGTATTAATGGGCACAAGAAATTGTCGATTCTCAAGATTTGAAGGAGAGGGCGATGCAACTTAGCACTTTCCACCTGAAAAGCTTATTCGCACTTGCACAGACAAATCAAATCTTGTACATTCAACCAATGGAAACCAAGAGAGCATGAATACAACCTAATAAACAATGCTACTGTTGAATCTCAAGAAGCCAAATTGTAAGTAAATAACTTGAAGCATCAAATATTGACCATATGTGTTGTAGAGAACCCTCTAAGCTAGATTGATTACCAATTTGATATCAAGCATGAACAATTAAAACAAGATTACCTCAATAAGCAAACACCATTCACCATTTGACATGAACACCAATGGACTTCCAAAGTCTCAATATTATTCAAATAAATGAGCCAAAGTTCCTTGCTTCTGTTCAAATGAGAAAAAAAGCCTCGCTTAAATAGGAAAAATGAGAGCAAACCCCAAGGAGGCGAATTCGCCAAGTATTGGAGCTTTTTGAGATGATTGGGGGTGAACTAGAGTGAACTAGAGGTGGTAGGCGCCACCTCTCACAAGGTAGGTCAACCCCCCCTCTTTCTGTGACACATATATAACAAGAGGTAAGCTTTTTCATGGATAAATATGCCCCCTTAAGGAGAAATTTGCCCCCTCATGGATTTGATTAGAATCGACTTGATTTCATCTTGATTTGGTCTCCAATTAGCCCCAAAATCATCCTTAGTTAAACTAGAACATGTCTGGGACAAGTTCTCACTGATTTAGGGATATGTTTTTTCTCCATATTTTCCCTTTTTCTAATTTTTTATTCACTTTTTGCCTTTTTTAAAGATAATTTCACTTAAGTGATAAATAATCACTGAAAACTTAGAAAAAGTGGGTTTCAAGGTAAAGTGGGTGCTATGAGTTTGAAAATGAGCACTCCCATGGAAAATTTGGCCCGCTATCCACACTTTTATTACACTTTGATTTTTTACAATAACTTATTTAAAATTTAACCCATTTTAACGAGAAATTTTTTTATTTGCAAAAATAAAAATAAAAATAAAAACTATGGGGGACCTAGTACATGTTCATAATGATTCAAATGATGACTAGCATGGTAATATACATAGACACGTAGACTTTAATAACCTCCTGAGACCTAACTACCAAGGCAAATATTCCAGCTTTGGAGGTTCGAGTGAAAAACTCATAAATTATGTCGCTGGCAAGCAACATATAATTAACAAGGAAAAACACTCTAGAGTACCGTGTTGATAGCTAAGTCTAAGTTGGCCAGCCCTTTTACAAAAAGTCATCAAGCTACATCAACTTATTACAATTTCCCTGTAGGGTATGAACATACAAAAAATTAAAAAGGGACCAAAAATTGTTCCTAAAAGGTCTTCTGAACTTTTGAGCACTGATAATGAACAAGGGACTTGTTCACAACTTCAGCAACTCACTGGAAATCTACTTGCAAATAGACTAATCAACCACTACATAAGAGAGCGCTTTCATTAAAAAATTAAAAATGCATGAAACAATGTGCCAAGCTTCTCATAATAGGGTCAATTTCAATCAACCAATCAATGAATGTTGAGTGCTCCAAGAAAAGTGGCACATGTGAGCTAGGTGAGGTCTACAAGGTGCAATGTGCCATCAAGAAGAGTCCAAGACAAGTCAAAATCCTGGAGAGCTCCAAGGAAATATGCAACCAACTTCTTGAGAAGTTTGCCAAGGGTCCAAACATGGTCAAACCTCATGCCAACTCATCCAAGTCATCAATATACCGTGGAAAAGAGTTGGTCCTCTCACACATGCCAATCAAGATGAAGAACATGTGCATGGAAAAGGAGGGCACATCATTTAAGAGGGGAAAATCAAGTCAACAATAATAATCATCGAAGTGTTAGATCATATAATGTATGACTTAGGAAAAATACCTTCAAATATGTCAAAATGTTAACATACAAGGTTAGCAAATTCGCTTTTCTAATTAACTCAATCACTTTTGATTAATTATCTCATTAACCTTAGAATTACAATGGTGTCACTATAATTGATCCAAATCTTTATGTTACATCCCTAAAACTAAATGCAATTACTAAGTGTCTAAGTAAGGTAAGGGTGATGAGATGAATGTGATGCTAGGAAAGGGTGTTCGCAACTTAACCATCATTGAAATGTGATTGAGTTCTAGGTATACTCGTTAGCTTTCAAGAGCTAGGGGTTAATGATTTTTCTTCCATGTGTGCCTTGAAAAAGAATAATTTTCTTCTTGAGCCCTTTCCTTGCGCCTTATTTATGATCCCTTTAATTTTTATTTTTCTTTCTATTATTATTATTTTTTTCTTTTTAATAATTCCTTTGACTAATATTTGGATTTGATAAGTTGGGACATAGGGATCATGCTAGATTGCACAAAGACATGCCCCCCAAAAAATTCTCGAAAATCGTGCCCATAAATCTGCCTTGAAAAACATGCATGTTGCTTCGAAAATCGTACAGTACAAACTGTACAGACCAGCAATAAATGTTGTTGTCCTCTCCTCGATTTTCGTGCCCTATTTGCTGCTGTCCGCTCCTCGATTTGCGTGCTGCAAATTTTTCCTTTCTATCTCAAAAAAGGAAGCTTCTCTTCGCAGCTCTCTCTTCTCACTTCAATCTGCAAAAGTGACGCAAAATGCCTTTGCCATGCCTTTTTGAGAAAGACCTAGGGTGAGTCTAATCTAACGGTGAAGATTAGATTAGATCAAGGGCTGAAATTAGATGCTCATATTTTATTTCTAAAATATTAATTTCACTCACCCACTTAAATTTATCAAAAAGTGACTTTGATGCTCTAAAGTCAAATTAAATGCTTTTACTTAAGTCATTTAATGCAAGGGTCACTTTATAACCCCTCTCTAAGTGACTAAGGCAAAAGTCACTAGGGGAACACTTCCCTAGGTACAAAACTAACACTCCCTCTTACAGAGGAAGGTGTTCTGCACCACTCCCAACTTGTCTTTGAAGAAGACAAACTTGCCCCTCCCCAAAGACTTTGTCAATATGTCTGCTACCTGCTCATCAATGGAAATGTACTGAAGCGTGACTGCTCCTCTCTGAACATAGTCTCGGATGAAATGATATCTGATCTCTATGTGCTTTGACCGGTCATGAAACACTGGATTCTCATAGAGTTGGATGCAATTCTGATTGTCACATTAAATCACCGTAGGCCTAAGCTCCTGACCAAATAAATACACCAGCAACTTGCGAAGCCACAAGGCCTCGCAGCTGGCCAAACTACCTGCCATATACTTAGCCTCTGCAGTACTCAATGCAATGGACTTTTGCTTCCGACTGAACCACGACACTATTGCAAAGCCCAAGCTGAAACAACATCCGGAAGTGCTCTTCCAGTCTGCCACACTACCTGCCCAATCTGAGTCTGTATAACCAACCTGTCTGATCCCCTCTAACCTCCTGTAGTCCAACCCACAATCCACCGTCCCTGAAAGATAGTGCAACACATGTTTTGCAGCAACCCAATGCATACTCCTAGGCTCAACCATGAACTGGCTAAGAGTGTTCAATGCAAAACACAAATCTGGCCGAGTGTTGACCAGATACATCAATGACCCGATAAGCTGACGGTACAAAGTAGGATCCACCAACTCTCCCTCAGAAGCATGAAGCTTCTTCCAGTTGGTGATCATAGGTGTAAACATAGGCCTGCAATCCTCCATCCTGAATCTCCTCAAAATGTCAACTGCCTATTTTCCCTGCCCCAGGAAAATATGTCCAGGCTCCTGCCAAACCTCCAATCCCAAGAAATAATGCATCAGCCCAATATCAGTCATCTCGTACTCTGCTGCAAGATCCTTCTTGCAAGCTACAATGGGTCTCTCTCTCCCTGTGATAAACAAGTCATCAACATATAGCAGAAGAACAAACAAATCATCTCCAACCATGATGAAGTAGAGATTCGGATCTGCTTCACTCTTCTGAAACCCCATACTCAGCAAGTAAGAATCGATCCTGGAGTACCAAGCTTTAGGACCTTGCTTCAGCCCATAAAGGGCTTTCTTCAGCCTACATACATGTGTCTCTCTGTCATGTATCTCAAAGCCCTGAGGTTGCTCAATGTAAATCTCCTCCTGTATGATCCCATTGAGAAATGTGGTCTTCGCATCCATCTGATGGATCTTCCAAGAAAGTGGTCTCCACAGAAACTACTGGAAATATCAGTAAATAAAATATCAGCACACCATTCAACACACAGAACACTAGTATTTTTGGCCAATGGCCCTGGAAAAACCCACTAGGGGAAAACCAGTCAGAGAGAGAAAGATTTTATTATTAGGAAATTTACAGCAAAACTCAAAATTTTCAGAGCAACTTATCTCAACCCGAAAGAGAAAATTTCAGCCTCGTTTCCGTGCCAAACAGAAAAAATCAAACTCAGATTTTTTTTCTTCTCTATTTTCTGCCTCGATTTCCATTCTGTTGTACGGAGTGTATCGTACGGACTGACTGTACAGACCTCGAAATTCGTGCCCAAAAAAAAAATTCTCGAAAATCGTGCCCAAAAAGTGGTCTTCACAAAAAGTGCTAGAAATAAATAAAATTTTTCATACTTAAAACACTGTTGTAAACTAATCTTTTTCAGTGAGAGTAAATAAGATATCAACACACAGAACACTAGTATTTTTGGCCAATGGCCCTGGAAAAACCCACTAGGGGAAAACCAGAGAGAGAGATTTTATTTATAGGAAATTTACAGCAAAACTCAAAAATTCAAACCAACTTATCTCAACCCGGAAGAGAAAATTTCTGCCTCGTTTTTCGTGCCAAACAAAAAAAATCAAACTCGGATTTTTATCTTCTCTGTTTGCTGCCTCGATTTCTGTGTCAATGTATGTACCATACGGACCTTGAAAGCCGTGCTCGAAAAAAAATCTCAAAAATCATGCCCAGAAGTCTGCCTCAAAAAACATGTATGCTGCTTCGAAAATCGTACCATACAGACTGTACGGACCAACAATAAATGCTATTGTCCTCTCCTCGATTTTTGTGCCTTCTTTGTTGTTGTCCTCTCCTCGATTTGCGTGCTACAAATTTTTCCTTTCTATCTCAGAAAAGGAAACTTCTCTTCTCGGCTCTCTCTTCTCACTTCAATCTGCAAAAGTGAGGCAAAATGCCTTTCCCATGCCTTTTTGAGAAAACCCTAGGGTGAGTCTAATCTAACAGTGGAGATTAGATTAGATCAAGGTCTGAAATTAAATGCTCATAATTTATTTCTAAAATATTAATTTCACTCACCCACTTAAATTTATCAAAAAGTGACTTTAATGCTCTAAAGTCAAATTAAATGCTTTTACTTAAGTCATTTAATGCAAGGGTCACTTTATCTCCCCTCTCTAAGTGACTAAGGCAAAAGTCACTAGGGGAACACTTCCCTATGTACAAAACTAACAATCAACATACAATAGAATTCTTATTACTATACTTGTACTGTTTACTCCCCGCTTATGTTTATCCATGACTCAATCTTGTTAATGTAAAGCCCAAAGAACCTAGTGGGACGTTATTGACTCCAATACACAAACTAGATGCTATGGGAAGTTGCCATAGCTCTACACTAAACTTTGGAACTGAACAAGTGAAGGGATAGCATTTAACCCACCTATTGGCCAATACAAACTAGAAGAAAAAAACGATTAATCAAGGGGCTTTGGTAGACCTCTATAATACCTAGCACCAAAATACAATGGTTTCTCTAATAAACAAGGCCAAACATCTTTGCTCTCAAGGTAAAGAAGGAAAGAGGACAATGACCCCTAAGTCTTTGCAGAGATAGGGAAAATCTCCCTCGAGTCTCATGGTAGATGGGAAAAAACCTAGGGATGATGTGTTCCTCAATCTCAACCTCTCTAAGAGATCAAAGTTAGGAGATGTTATCACCTTGATGGATATGGAGGTTAGACTTAAAAGAAAACCAATGAGAGCACATTCTCAACCAACCCCAAGAAATCCTAAGACACTGAGAGAAGTGTTATGGTAAATAATCAGCCCGAATAATAAGACCATCTATAATATATAAAAGTGCTCTACATGGAAGGCCAATGCGAGGGTAACAAGATGGGAAGGAAAGGTCCAAGTGGTCCATATGTACCGACAATAAATTTCCTCCCCAAACGCCCTATTAATTGCCATTTTCAAGGGGAGAAGATGAGAGCCAACTAAGGATACCTCTCATGACCTATGGTTGAGTCCTCAAAGGATCACGGACTAATATCAAAAAGAGGAAAGCAAACCCCAAATTCATCTTGGACAAAACCCCAAATTTATCTTGGACAATTTACCAAGGAACAAGCTGCTTACAAAGGATCATACCATAGAGCAAACTGGTCTGGACTCTTCCAACAAAGGCCCAACTTGAAGGCTTAACGTTAAGCCCCCAAAACTTCAAGACATAAAAAGCAATGGGTTTAATAAAAGTTTCAAAGAGATGCATCTTGGATGGAATAGCCTAAAAATGGATCCAAAAACACGAACACTAAATCTCCTAAGGATCCATAGTTCTTACATAACTATGAATGGGATGTTCATCTTAAATTAAAAGTGGGACCTATAAATTGAACACTTAAAAAGTGTAGGCAATAGTGATCGCAACCAAATCCCCTTTAAAGAAGAAACAAATCCAAGATGTTACATCTTTTGTGATAATGAAGACCATGGTATCAGCTTTACTAAGGTTAATTACAAGCTGGCAACCACTATAAAAAGTGCAAGGGCATCCAATTGTCTGTACAACCCTCATGAGAGGAGGCTACAAAGACCACATCATTTGTAAAGCAAAGCTAGGAGATCAAAGCATGCTATACAAGATAATTGTCATCTTGAAGGTTATTTTCCCAAGCAACTCCTCAAGCTCATTAATATAAGCTTCAAATAAAGTGGTGGAGATGGGGCATTCATGTTTGACCCCAATTGTACCCTGGAAAAAGTTAGGGAGTTCATGCACAGTCCAAAATGACTAAACTGTCTCAAAGCCACAACATCAATGTGAGTTTAAAAACAACAATGTCATGAAGCCTCTCAAACAAGAAGTGCCTAGGGACAAAGACAAATGCCTTATTTAATTATTCAAAGAAGCAACAAAACTTAGAATATTATTGCCAAGCTTCCTCAACAATAACAGTGATAAGGGTATTGGAAACACCAATGTTACAAAACCTCTCGAACAAGTGCCTGGGGACATAGTGAAAGGCCTTCTTTTGAAGTCTTCAAAGCAACAAAATACTACGTCGGATCATAAAATTCCTAAAAGTACTTGGTTCAAGTTATCCACAGATTTATGGATAGGGTGAATAATATGTTGAGACAATGAAACAGGAAAACCTAAGAAAACAACCATTAAAGATATTTGGAAAAGGCACAATGAACAAGACCACCCTTGCTCAAGGAAATCCCCCTAAATGCCCTACTATCAACAAAGAAAGAAAAAAAGATATGGAAGAGAGAAAAAAGGAAAATTTAGGGCCTTAGACAGAGAGAAACAGCAAGGGAAAAGTGAAAAGAAGAGGGTCTTCTACTAGCAATTGAGGTTACAGAATCGTATAATTTGTAATAAGTAATAACCAATTGTATACATGTGTTAATATTTTAATATCATGGTTTTCAATTGATAAGTCCGCCTTATTTTAAAGTGTTTTTCTTTTATTTGGAATCCAGTAGGTAGCCTGCAGCATGAAGTGGTTTTTCATGGAGACAAAAAGTAGATTTCAAATGAGATAGTAATTGGCTTAAGAATTTGCAACACATTTAGACCTCTTGCTACAACCCTTCAACAAGAAGGTTAAAGATGATCCTATCTAAAGGATGAGAAGAATATAGGTGGGAAAAAAATGCATCCAATGAATACCCAGAAAATTTGTCGGACAAGGAGGAGGAAATTGTAGTGAAAATTAAAAAGTTGGAAGGACAAAGTGAAATATGGAAAACAAATTATACCTGAAACTCCAACAAAGGAATCGGAATAAATTCAAAATTTAAATGAAGCCTCCAAAATCCAGCAAAAGATTATTGAATATATTGAGGAAGACAAGTGATTTTAGAAAGATAGTGTGAGAAGAAAAACACAGTCGAACGGCTAAAGAGCTTCATAGGTATGACAAGTGAAAAGGGGCACGGAAAATCAATAAATAGGGACACTCAAACAGACGAGTACATTAATTGATCAAGCACCACCCGGGAAAAAAAAAAACTCAAGACCATATACTGTATACTATTCCCTATGTCATCCTGGCAGTTATTTACAATTGCTTGGTAGTATAGTGTGTATGTGTCTTTTGAAAAAGTGGGAAAGATTTAAATATATTATTCTCCTTCATGCATAAAAATTTTCATTTTGTTTTGAAAAGAAGCTGCAATATGGAGTACTAAAATGAAAACTTATCCTCATTTACAATTGTTTGAAACAATGAATGCTACCTCACCTGTTGACATTACTCCATGTCTTTGTATCTCCATTTTTTATGATAACTGCATAAAAGGCAAAATCTGATTACCGCTTGTTATCATGCAAAATGTAATTAATATAATGATAAAAATATTCTTATAAAAGACAAAATAATACTGAATGGGCAACTCTTCATCCACGTTAATTTTTTACATTAAAATACAAAATCTTGTGTTATAAAAGATCGCACATAGTTTTTTACAGATATATAAATAATTGTATGGATAAGGGTATATTTCGTTTACAAAGTTATGAAATGGAATAATGACAATGATGTTTTGCCCTCATGTGTATAAGTGTGTTAATTTTGTAATTGACTTTGGTGTAACCTTATGCTAAATCTTAATACAAACTCGATAAAGAATTCAATACAAACTGATAACTAATGAATGCCAAAGCCTAATGTGTCATTGATTGCCAATTATACTTGTGATCAGATCTACAGAATTGGCAACAAGTATCCAATGATAAATTTGGCTATATTAGAATATAAGAAACTAGACAATGTGAATGAAGATGAACATCATGATTCCAGAACTGCCACCTAAGAACAGCTGGGGCAACACTGACAGGGATGGTTAGGATCCATTAGTGAGTGGGTAGACGATCCATATGCTTTAATATATCCATTGTTTCATGCACCTCTCCCATGGTTATGTTACTGACTTGCATCGCATTCTCTCTACAGGGTGGAAGGCTTCATTTTTATATATCCAACACTCATATTTGGATTTTAGTGGTCGTGAGATATTACTGCATTAATGATCATTTACTCAGATGATGAGCACATCTCTGTAATTAATTCTATCAAGATTCAAGATGCATCTATGACCAATAAGGCTTGCCCTTTTTTCAGGAGTATTTTATATTGTACATTAGTTGCACCATAAGAATTTATTTATACTAGATCCACAGATATTAATATGAAGGTTGTAACATTAACTGATCATCCACTAGGGTTTCCCTTCTCCTTCCTCTAACCTGCAGGATGCTCATGGTTGCCACTGATGTGGTCCCTATCTCTCTCTCCTCTTTCTTTGCACAAGTTGGCTGAAGAGGTTGCAAAAAATATCAGTTCAACAAAAGGGGATTTGTCAAAAGAATGGAAACCACTTCACATCCATGTAAAATCAAGTTAACCTGTGACTAAAGCTTTGATGATCAAACCCGGATGCAGGTGCTTGCACATCCCGTCGACAGCACATAGCGCCTCGACTTGGGAGCTGGCTGCATGGCACCACACATGCTGGAGCCTTTAAGCCCCCCCCCCATCTCTCCAAAACTTTAATGTTAACGGATGAAGACATCCCCTCCACCGTTGGGAGAATGTCGAACCAGTACTAGCGCCATTAACTCTGATATGATGTCGGTTGATCCGGAACGTGTGGCCATCAAGATTCTACAGCAGGATTGGTTAAGGTTGGGGGATGTAGATGCAGGAGGGTTCATTCAGTGGCTCTCTGTCATGGTATGTGGTATCTGTCTCTGGTTTTCCTCCTCGACTCCGCTCAGCTGGATCTCTCTGCGCCCAAAGGTCTAAGTTATTTTGTTGTTGTTTTAGATTTGTGAAATTTCTGCCTGTGAGGGTTTCAAGATAAATTTCAGTGTATTGAAATTTCTGCACTTCTTAATGACAAATCTTCTTCTTAGGGTTTTCCCTAAGGCTAGGGTTTTGCCCGGCCTTTTGACCAAAAAAATTTTGTGTTTCATGTGTTTGATTGATACTTCAATTTTCAAGATGATCTTGGAGTGGTGGTCTTAATTTTAAAATTTATGAGTAAAATTTTAATTAAAACCCTAGATGTTCAAGTGTTTGACAGGATATGTGAATGAGAAGTTTTCATATTGATGTCATTTTTCTTCATGGTATTAGAGCGATACTAAAGTAATAAGTAAGCTTGCGTTTCATAATAAAGAAGTGCAAAGGAAGTGTTGTGGTAGTTTTTCTGTTATTGTTGTTGTAAGTCATTTTCCAAATGATGAGCATACGAATTGAGAATAGGTTGGATGGGATATCCAACTATATCCCATGGAAAGTAAGAATTACTGTCGTATTGAAAGATTGGAAAATATGGAGTTTTGCAAACTCTAAGATGACCAAACCAACAGATAGGGATGAACTGGAAGAGTTTGAAGCCCTTGAAGCCAAAGCCCAAAGAGTAATCTGGATGGAGTGAAATACCATCTCATTCCACATTTAGCAGAAAAGAAAACAGCTAAAGACATGTGGGATACACTGAATCAATTGTTTGAAGCTAAGAACGAGAACCGCAAGATGGCACTAAAAGACAAGCTACACAATGCCAAAATGAACAAGAATGAGGGTGTAGCCTCCTACTTGACTCGTGTGGCACAAGTAAAGGACGAGTTAGCAGCTGTGGGAGAGATTGTTCCTAATTCAGGGTTGATGAGGATAGCCTAAAGGGCTTCACCAAGAAGTAGGATGTCTTTGTAAAGTGTATTGCAAGTAGAGAAAAGCTTTCCAATGTTAGACACTGAGAGGGGGGGTGAATCAGTGTAAAGCCAGTTTTAAAACTTTTCTTAGCTTGTCACAATTAGCTACCAATTCATCATTCTACCAATCTCATAATCATTTCATAAACATCTTTCACTTCATCATTCACATAGCATAAGCATTTGAATCATCAAGAACCATAACAAAAAAAAAAACACAACACCATATAATTTTGTAATCTTTTTGTATTAGTTTTGGACCGGCTACAACCGTGAGGTAAAATCAGCACCTACTCTTCATCCAGGACCCTGCCTGGTTTTCTTAGACCCTACTAAGAAGGGTTTGAGGTATCCTAACCTCATATGCAAGACAAGCTTGCATTTACAGTTAAAGCTCACTGTCTCAACACACTTCATACATGTCACTGTCATATTATACCAGCACTTGTCTCTAGTCCACTTCAGCACCTCTTCAAGGAGCATTCATCAGCACTTCTTCATACAGTCACATTAACTCTTCATTCTGTCCAAGAGCATTCTGTCAGAAAGAATATCAGCAATTTATTATCATACTGTCCTTGACTTCATAATCTTCTGAGCACATCTTCATTCATGTCATCAGCTGAAGGTATCACTGCCACCTCATCACTATCATCATTTATAATTGGTCATGTCACTTGTCAAATTGCTCATTACTGTCATCAACTTGTCATTGCTATACTCGTCATTGACTGTTATCAAGTCAACTCAAGTTAACCATTTTCATATCAACTGCTGCTCAAGAAATCTGGTCATACTCTGATCATGCCAATGAACAAAAGATCTGCTCACGTGCTGCTCATGCCAATCACCAACAGCCTGCCCTTCAAAGGTTTTCTCATAACATCAAGTTAGCAAAAGATTTGCTCAATACCATGTTGCTCGTGTCAAGTCATTAAAGTTTTGTCCACACACTACTCATTACATACACATCAAGGATCTGCTCATGTACTTCTCAATCCAAATCACTGCTCAGGACAGCATACAAAGTTGTCTGCTCATATGGTCAATATGTCTTTATTCTGAGCTTTCACTGTCAAGTGTATACAACTCAGTCCAATCATAAAGAGATCTGCACTAGTAACTTTTGTCGTTAAGGGCTATCAAGTTCACAATCCAGGCCAACCTCAACATACCATCATGTGTTATTAGGTCTTTGAGGTTTCTTCAACAATTGTCCAAATCAAATTTCAATCTATGCTCTAACCACTACACGTTCAGCTAGACAAAGTACTGAGATCTATCAGCAGAACTTCTTCAAGATGTCTGCAATAAGTGCTTACTTGGATTAGGACTGAGATCACTTTTTCACTGTGCAAAAGGGTCACTTCATCACTGCAGAGGAATTACTTTACCACTATGCAAAGGAATCACTCACACATCACTGTCGTCATCATCATGATTGACTTATACACCACTGTCATTGTTTAACTACTGTTAAATGAAGCATGCCACTATCATCATCTATGCTACTGTCAAGGAGGTTGTGCATGTATCAACACCGTCTTCATAAGCACATACCACTTCAATGTGCTGCTCTCCTCCACAAATTGCCTCAGTAGCCAACGAAAATCAGAGTGTGATGCCTCAATAATCAGTAAAAACAACCTTCCTCACCACAAAAAAAAATTCTCAGTGCAAAAAGACATCAAAACAGAGCTAAGTCATCCTCTGTTACTGCGGCTCTGTTGCTGCCTCAGAGACACCCGAAGTTCCTCAGAAAAAGTCACAGCTGCGAGTTCTTTTACACTGTCTTCAATTTATACCAAAAAGGAAAAATTGTTGCCTTTGTTGCTGCTCCTTCCACAGTCCAAAATTCCTCAGAAAAACCGAAAATTCAGAGCACTGTTCACCTGATCCGAAAATCCACCTCTAATGTCTGTGTAACCCTCATATCTGAGGCTGCAACAATCTACCTATTTTCACCCGAAAACAAATCTCAGAGCAGGTGTTTCTTCACACAAAAATCCATTTCCAAAATAGAACACGTGATAGGGTATTTATATTGATTTTCCATTATAGTTTGGAGCCGACCTGTCAAAGGAATTTTATTTTTAAGTTTTGACATTTTGCTGAGCCGACTTGTCTGAAGGGCTTCACAAAATGCATCCACATGTTTGTAGGAGGGTTGCTTGTCATCAACCTTATTTCCAGGACTGTTTAGCCAACTTCAACACTTGTCAAGTTTTCCTTTTTGAAGAGGGCTATCTTTACAACTATCAAACAAGGATTTCTGCTCCCACATCAACGTGCCAAGGTCCATCATTTCACGTGCAAGAATATCGTCAATGCTTCCTCCATGGTTCAAGAGCGGGTTCCAAGTTTCCATAAGAGGACCATATGCAAGTATGAGGGCTTCTTCAAATTTTGTGGGCTTCAACACACCATGACCACGTTTCATATGAAATTGTTCAATCAAATGACCACATTATGGGTCATTTGGGTCAATCATAAACCCAACCAGCATGGCTTCCATTATTGTGCAAGAAGCCTTCAAGATCCATGTTACCATATATGAGAGCATCATCATGGGCTCCATACAAAAGGCATCAAGATCATCACACAAGAACCATGTACATCAAACATGTCAACTAAGAGCAGGGCTCCACCATGTAATCCAAAGTATATCATGTGTGTGGGCTCCAAGGGCTTCTTCATCAAGCAAGACGCTTCATGGGCTTCTTCAGCCACCTTAGCCACGCAATGGGTCAAGATCCATCATGACATCACCTGTGGGGTTGCCAGTCCTTCTCTTAGGGTACCATGACATCATCAGAGCATGAATGACCACAGAATGGGTCATTAATGCTTCTCCAAGCCATTTAGGGCTTCTCCATCGTTTACCAAGGCTTCAGGACCATCTCTAGGGTCTTCAGCATCATCAGCAGGGTCTTCAACATCTTCAGCAAAGTGGTGGCTTCAAGATCCAGCCTTGTGGGTACAGGGACCGTGTCAACTGGGTACAAGGTGCTTCAAGGCACAAACCCACGTTGTAAGGGATCCAAAGCACTACAAGTGCAAGACCACTTTGTAAGGGGTCAAGGCACTGCAAGTGGGACTTGGTGGCATCAATGACATCCTGTGGGGCCACTGCAAGTCCATGTTGGCATCAATGACAATTTCATCAACATCCAATTGGTCTAGGAAGAAGTGGAGCAAAACGTGGCACTTGCAACAAAAGCTAACAAAAAGAAGAAAGACATCAGTCAAGTCAGATGTTTTCAGTGTGGTCAGATGGGACACTATGCTTCTAAATGTCCTAAGAAAATGAAAGGGAACACAGAGAAAGATTCAACAGCAACTGCAACAGTAGAAGACTTTGCAACCAAGTTCTAGCATGAATTTTCTTTGGTATAATTTGACTCTAGTATAAGAAGTTCTTCCTTTGAGCATGTCTTGGTTGTTGACAGTGGTCAACCAGACACATGACTGGAGTCTATGATGCCTTTCAGATTGTCACGAAGTTGGGACCGGGACACTATGTTTAGACAAATATAGAGAGTCCACAAGTGGCAATACAATGGGTTGGAACAACCAAATTCCAACTAGACCTTGGTGAGGTCTTGGAGATACACAGAGTGCTCTTTGTCCATAGGATGAGAGTTAGCAAACTCTTGGTGTCATACTTTGAGGATGAAGGTTATGGGATGATGATGAGATCTGGTCATGTTTTCTTGTATCGAAGAGATGAGCCAGTTGGTACTACCATTCTGTTAGGAGATCGTAGGGATGGGTTATATGTTTCGAGAGGGAAAATTGTACATCCAAGCACAGGGGGTGTTGTCAGAGTCACAGGGTGGGGCAGGAGATGCACCTGAACGACATGTGATTTACATTTCTTCTAATGAGGAGAGTGGTTATCTCTAGAGCACTGGAAAGAGACTCATCCAGTCCAATGATGGTGATGATGAGCAGGTGAATCAAACACAGGTTGAGTCTTGAGCTTCAAAGTTCCAGTATGGAGTTGAGCAGTTGTATCCAAGAGGAATTCCAGAGCAGGAGGGAGATGCATCAGGAGTTAGAGTTGTAGACACAAATAGTGTTGTGGACCTTCCTCGATAGGAAGGGGTGTTGAAAAATGATAACTCTGAAGGTCCTTTCTCATATTTTTGGTGTGAGTGTGATGAGAAGGACTTAAGTCTTTGTTCCTCGTACATTTATGTAAAAAGTTACTTTTATATAAATTAAAGTGAGTGTATGTCTTTTAGACCCTTGATCTTGTAATTAAACCTCAAACCTAGATTGGGTAGTTAGGAGTTAGTTGCAAAAAGACAAAGTATACATAAAGAGAAGGGGCATTGATTTGAAACACCATCAAGAGAAGAAGATGAAGATTGAAGACAAAGAAGAGTTCCCAAGAGAAGAAGGGCACAATTTCCAAGAGAAAGAAGCAACACGCATCCCTAGGCAACCTGTAGCAATCGTACAACAGCATTTATGACAACCACAAGTGTGGGCTCGAGTCCCTATGCAACTGGATCGAATCCCAAGAAATTGACAGTGCATTAAATGCAGACGATGCAACATTAATTGATGTCAAAAAAGGATCAAAAATCTAGGAAAAAATAGTACACCACCGTATAGTTCGTACAACAAGCTATACAACAGCTTTCTGGCACGAATTTCAAGGTTGGCACAGATTTCAAAATAAATTATGTTTTCTCAGGTCTGAGTTATTTTGTTGTTGTTTTAGATTTGTGAAATTTTTCCTGTGAGGGTTTCAAGATAAATTTCAATGTATTGAAATTTCTACTCTTCTTAATTAAAAAATTTCTTAGGGTTTTCTCGGGGGTTGGGGTTTTGCTCGGTCTTTTGATCAAAAATTTATGTGTTTCATGTGTTTGATTGATACTTCAGTTTTCAAGAAGATCTTGGAGTGGTGGTTTTAATTTTAAAATTTATGAGTAAAATTTTAATTAAAACCCTAGATGTTCAAGTGTTTGACAGAATGTGAATGAGAAGTTTTCATATTGATGTCATTTTTCTTCACTGAATGCACTAGAAGAAATACTCTTTCAAAAGTTGAATGCACTAGAAGAAATACTCTTTCAAAAGTTCATCTGCAATCTCATCAAGTTTTGCCTTCTTCTCTAGTGGATGCTCATCAACATCGATTGTTGATGCATGTTGCTTTTCCTTTCTTTTCTTCTAAGGTTATTGAGAAGCAAAGTGACCAAATTTATGAAAATCATAACACTTGATCTTTGAAAGATCCTTCGTCTTCTGTTCTTGAACTGGAGCTGATCCTCCACTAGTACTTTTCTTCTCAAAATTTCTTCTTGCTTTTCCTTTTCTTGCATGAGATGCAGGACCTCGATTTTCTTCATTTTGAGGTCTTTGCAAACTATTCTTGGACAGTACTCTGGCATCCCCGTGGACACAATCATCCCATAGCCTATCAAACTTGGGAAACTCTTCTTGTCCACAAATGCTTTGAACAAATGATTCCATTAAGAGTCACTATAACAAGTACTGCATCATCAATAGTGTCTCCAATAGCCTTAAGTTGATCTCTCAACTGGGAAACTTCCATCTTATAAGTGAGAATTGAATCTGAGTTGGTCATGACTCATAATGATACAACAGAGTTGATTCTTCAATGCTAATTTCCTTCTAGTGTTCTTACTCTCGAACAATCCCACCAAGGCGTCAAAC
The DNA here is from genome assembly GCA_001517045.1 of Pseudotsuga menziesii. NCBI lineage: Eukaryota > Viridiplantae > Streptophyta > Pinopsida > Pinales > Pinaceae > Pseudotsuga > Pseudotsuga menziesii. The sequence continues at coordinate 164,288 of LPNX010622995.1, forward strand.
ATTACTTTAGTAGTTTTCAACTTAGCAATATGTGGAATCAAATGTTCTTTTATGGAATCTATCAAGATCCTCTTAGCCTTTGCTTCATTCTTCTTGTGCTTAGCTTTTTCCTCAACACTTTCTGGTTCCGAGACATCTTCTTTTACATAATTTTGAATCTCATTTTCATCCAAGATAAAGAGTATCCTGGCCTTTCAAGATCTAAAATTTGTAACACCATCCAACCTATATTCCACTTTGAGATTTGTCACCATCTTAACGATAGATCTGAAATCTGATCTAGAAACCCTAATGCCAGCAAAAAATGTCAAAATTGAACTTCGACAAAACCGAAATCTGACTCCACCATTAGATGTGCCCTACCAAGGCCACCTCCAAAACACTAGGTTCAAGTCCAATGTTAGGCTAGAAAGGTCCAAACATGGAATCCCTAATTTCCAAACTTTAGGGCAAAAAGTCGATCAATGGTTGTCTTTAAAAATTGCTCGAATACCCTGTTGAATTTTCTCTTATAGCAGTAGAAAGACAATTTTCAGATCTTGATAATTATTCCTAATGATTTCAAACATTCATTTCATCCCAATGTTTTCATTGAATAATTACACACTAAGAACTTCAACTTCAAATTTGCAGTAGAAACACAAGATCATAGAAGGACAGCCATACACAATAGAAAGAATTTTACCCTGGAAAAACCAATCCTGGGAGAAAACCCGGCAAATTTTCTAAAGAAGAAATTAGTCCAAAGTTACAAGTACATCAGCATGAAGAGAAACCCTAACACATAGAAAAGTGCACCCTTCTTCACAAGAAACCCTAGACAAGATAGCAAACCTCTAGAGATGATAGAAACCCCAAAAATTGCTCCTTATACCTTTGTTAGGCCTCTTTGGAAAGTGTCCACTAATGTAGCAAAGATATGATGTGATGATAATGAAAATGAAATGTGTGAACACTTTTTTTAGACACATCAAGTAACCTTTAATTCACTTATGGGGCCGACTTGTCGTTTTTGGTCTTCAATGTTCATTTTACCTTAAGAGTCGACTTGTTTGCTTGCCTTCAATATTTCCTGCGCTTATTTAATGCTATCTAGGACTTCTTCAATGGAACATTTGTCTTCTTGGTTATTTCTTCTTCACTAGAAAAGTTTTCCATGATGTTATTCTTCTCCTCACATGCACATCTATCACGCATAGAGTTCTAATGTTGAATAGACCCACTAAGAAGTCTCGGACACGTCTTAGTATGTCAATTCAACATTAGACTAGACTTGTATATTCCACAAGACGATGAAAGCCCCTATCAAATAAACAAGTCAAACACTCTAATATAGAATAGATCACTCCCTCACAGAGCACAACCTCACAAAGTATGCAATGTAACCTCAAGACTTATTCACACTTAACCAAATCACATGACTAAGCAAGGTTGTGCGAGCACCTCGAGCCTTATTCACACCTAGCCAAATCACATGACTAAGCAAGGCTACGCCAAGGCGATTCACCACTAGCCAAATCACATGCCCATTTCCCGTGAGTGAATGTATCATTCTCCTTGGTCAAATCACATGACCAATCTGGTAGAATGTCTGCCCGATGCTACACCCTAGAAAACATCAACACCAACATGCACGAATGCATGCACCTTTATCCTTGAGTCAACTACACCTTCAAAAACAGTAAGGCCAAGCAACAATGCCTTATCTTCTAGGGATCAAAGCTTATTCCTCAAGTGAACTCTGTGATTAACCTTATCCTATCCTATATATAGCCAATGCATGCATGCATGCATATGCCCTCACTACTAGAAGAATACAAAAGTAGAGTTGCACCCTCTAGTCTATTCTATTGTTGCACCCTTATCTACAAACCGTCATGATGCAAAGAAATCAATGTTGTACAGATCTGTCAAGTGTGTCATACTACAATAACTAAACCACCCAGATCTACTGAATCTGAAAAGAGGAAGCATTTCCTCGCTATCCTATTCAAAAGCTACAGTATATTCTAAAGCAACTATTGTCACTATCCTAATCAAAAGCAACTGTACCTTTTTCTGAAACATATGCGCCGAGGACTTGGACACACTTTCCAAGGAACAAAAACTAACACTCCCTCTTACTGAGGTAAGTATTCTTTTCCAAACACCAAATGCTCCTGGATGCTCCCTCTACATCTCAAACCTCCCCTCTACTAGGGGCTTTTCCAGACAATTGATCACCAATGAACCAAAAGAACCATGAATCAAGATCACTGCTTCCTTCTGTAATCTGAGCTCTCTTTGGAATCTTCAAGATGAAAACCTTTTGTACACGGAACTCTACATCAGCAACCTGCCTACCTTCTTTTTCCTTCATACCATCTTCACTAATGGATTTCCTACAATAATGAATTCATCTATATACAAGGCCAATACAACTGTATTAGATCTATAAAACAACAAATTTAAATCTGCACTAAACTCTTAAAAACCCAAGATGAGACAAACCCATTGATACTGAAATCCAAAACTGGTGGTGCATGCAGCACAGCACCCAAGGCAACTCCCACTTCCTAGGTGAATCCTCCAATTATTAAAGTAAGAGTCTCATCAAGGTCAGCTCCATCTTGCTAAGAGAATCCTTCTATAGAAACCTTATCCCAGTATTCTTCCATACTTCCTTCCACTATATTCAAGGAATCAATCGCTAATACCACAGTGGGTTCTGTAACTATCTATTCAAGGCTAGAGGCACACTCCTCCATCATGACTTCCTGCCATACCCGCTCAACTGGATCTGCATATATTCAAATCAGGACCACTCCATCCTGCACCCATTGATCTAGGAGGGGAATAGGCTACTTAATGGTCCTGAGTAATTGAAACCTATATGCTACCAAATGGTCCCTGTGCCAACTGCTTTAAAACATCAAATGGCAGTGATTGTTCAAGCATTTCACCATTCAGATTACTGAACTCATTGAGTGAGACTAATGAGCTATTTACTCATTTGCTTATAGTATGATGATTTTTGAATTCTGGAATCTAGACACCATTTAAAGCTTTAATTTTATGTATTTTCATTCATATTTCCAATTATATGTATTGCAGAACTATGTCTATGGCATTTTTCTATCTTCACATTACATGTTACAGTTATATACATGAAAACTTTGCAAATTTGTTGTTTAATTGTTTGGAATCTTGGATTAACATTGATTTATATAAAAATATAAAATTTTAATTAAAATTCAAATATTTCATGTATTTTTTAGTCATTCAGTTCTTCAACCCAATTTTTCAGCCAGTGCCAATCGGGTTCCGCTTTGATTTGTGATTTGTGATTTGTGATTTTGGATATCATGGTTCTAGTTCAGTTCCATGTCTGACATAGTTTGGTCTTCAGTAGTCATTAATATAAATTTCATCTCTTTAACCATTATAACAGCTTATTGCTGAGTCATAAAATAATGAAAGCCTTTAAAAAAACTTATCTTTATTATTAACAGCAAACACATTATGGTTAACACTACCAGCCCCAGTGGAATTCCCTTAAAGTGCCCTTTGACCCCAAAAAAAAAATCATCTAAAAGTTGAATAAAAGGGCACACCCTAAGGATCCAACCCAACCAGTGGAAAAAGAGTGACAATTTCATCAGCATGATGCGTCAATAGCAACAACACAAGTGAAATTGTTTGTAGGCTTCTCAGTCTCCAAAAGAAATTCAAATTTCTTTTTTGCTACTACTTTTTGAAAAACCATGGTTTGTTCAAAGGAATAACAACATGAGCAGGTAGTGATTCAATGGCTATATCAAAGAACATAAAGAGGATGTTTACAGAGATGAAAAAAGGCATTACACTAAAAAGTGTGTGTCCATGTGTCCTTTTCATGTAGGGGGAGAATCTAGAGCCTTAATCAAAACATGGACAGATAGGTAGACTCCCTGACAAATTACAATGACCCCTCTCCTATGACCTGTCACAAGGAAAAGTCAGTAAATAAAGTACAGATATAAATAGAGTATACTGAGCACAAGCACCACTGTCAAGAAAAAACAAATACAAGTCCCATATACTGAATAACGCATACGCACACAATCCAATTCCTTAGCTTATTATGGGCTTCTCAAAGAACATAAAGAGAATGTTTACAGAGATGAAAAAAGGCATTATACTAAAAAGTGTGTCCATGTGTCCTTTTCATGTAGGGGGGGAATTTAGAGCCTTAATCAAAACATGGACAGATAGGTAGACTCCCTGACAAATTACAATGACCCCTCTCCTGTGACCTGTCACAAGGAAAAGTCAGTAAATAAAGTACAGATATAAATAGAGTATACTGAGCACAAGCACTACTGTCAAGAAAAAACAAATACAAGTACCATATACTGAATAACGCATACCCACACAATCCAATTCCTTAGATTATTATGGCTATAATTTTGAAATTTTCTATTGGTTGGTACTAGAGTTTGTGGGTAGCAAAGAGAGATTTTTAATTATAAATTTATAGGTTGTTTGTCTTCACTTCATCTCAATTGAATCTCACTTGCAAAAAACTTCATTGAATATAATAACTGCAAAGAAGCTGCACTACATAGTACTATAATGAAAACTTCCTCTCCTGTAAAATGGTTTGAAACAGAGAATCTTACCATACCTGTTAACATTTATCCATGTGCCTTTCTATTTCAGATGTTTCTAATTCCTGCATAAATGACAATTTGATTATCATTTCTCTTGATATGAAATGCTCTGAAATAATATTTTGACAACAACGTGCCAGGGAAAAAACTGCTGAGTGGACAGCCCTTCATAATTGGTAAAACTTTACAAAAAATACAAAACCTATCTATAACAATTTTACATAAGAGCTGAGTGGTATGTCATCAGTCTCTGCCATATTCAAACAATTACCCAATATTAAGATTTGTTGTTATGGAAACAGAGAGAGAGAGAGAGTTTTAAATATAGGCTGTTTGTCTTCAACTTCATCTCAATTAAATCACATATACAAAAAACTTCATTGAATATGACTGCTAAGAAGCTGCACCACATAATACTAAAATGAAAACATCCCCTTCTGCAAAACTTTTTGAAATAGAGAATTTTACAGTACCTGGTCACATTTGTCCATGTGCCTTACTAATTCAGATGTTTCTAATTCCTGCGTAAAGGACAATTTGATTACCATTTCTCTTGATATGAAATGCTCTGAAATAATATTATGACAACATGCCAACACTAAAAATACAGAATGGATAGCCCTTCATAATTGGTAAAACTTTACATAACATAAAAAACCTATGTTGAACAATTATACATGTTAGCTGTAGCGGTATGTCAACAATCTATGCCATATTCAAACAAATACCCAATATTGAGTTTTGCTGTTATTGAGAGAGAGAGAGAGAGAGAGAGAGAGAGATTTAAATATAGGTCATTTGTCTTCTACTTCATCTCAATTAAATCTCATATATAAAAAACTTCACTGAATATAACTATAAAGAAGCTGCACTACAAATTACTAAAATGAAAACTTCCTCTCCTGTAAAATGGTTTGAAACAAAGAATTTTACTATACCTGTTCACATTTGTCCATGTGCCTTTCTATTTCAGATGCTTCTAATTCCTGCATAAATGACAATTTGATCACCATCTCTCTTGATATGAAATGCTCTGAAATATATTATGACAACAACAAGCCAAGGCTAAAAATACAGAATGGACAGCCCTTCATAATTTGGTAAAACTTTACATAACATAAAAAACCTATGTTGAACAATTATATGTTAAAAAGCAGCAACAAGGAAGGTCTTCTAGCGTTGCATGTGTCATTGCATGCTAGAGAAACATTAAACTGGAAGCTAAATCTATTAAACTAATTTTCCTAAGTTTTGACTTAGGAAAATACTTTAACTATTCTAATTTGATTTTGATTTTAATGGAATCACTTTATTAAAGTGAAAAGTGAAATATTTAAGCGATGGCTAATCTAATCTTGGCCATTGATTCTCACCCGAGGATCTCATCCATAGATCCATAGTGAGGGTTAGGGTTTTCACTTAGCCAATAAAGTTAAAAGGAAATTTGGTGGAGAGGACATGTACACACAGATAGGGAGAAGTCAGACAGAGGAGTTTGCAGAAAACACGGAGGAGCAGCTGCACGACAAGTTCACCAATCCAGACTGAGATTGTACCAATCGCATAGAGGAGCAGCGCAGCAGCCAGCAAGAGGGTCATACTGCTGCCGTACAATTCCATATTGCTGACGTCTACATCTGTACGGCTTTCGTACAGCAGGTTGTATTGCTGACGCAGGGTCGTATAGTTGGGCAGAGTAGCTGGGTTTTGTCGTTGGGTTGCCTAGTGATTTTGCTGAGGTTTCAGTTTGCTATCTCTAAACGATTTGCACCTTTCCAGGTAAGTTTGGCTGGAATCCGGCAACACGATTTGTTGTTGAAAATGAGATTTTCAGTTTTAAAATTGCAATTTTTATTGCAGAAATGGATTCAAGATCCTTGATTAGTGATTACCCATGGGGCACCTAGATTATGCAATTCCAATCACTGAAAAACTACCCATTAAACAATTTTGGTCGTATTTTGGCCAGAAAACTCATCAAATTTTAGGTGCAAATGGTCTAGAGTTTAGCTTACTCCGTATTTTACCTATTGGTTGTAAAAGTTCCATATCTTGATGATATAAATTCCATATTTGACTTTGCGCTAGTTTTCCCATCTTGGGTTTTTCCAAGGGTTTCCATACCCAAAATAATAGTGTCTATATTGTGATGTGATGTTGTGAATGTTTCTAAGTTATTTATATTCCGCTGCATAGTACTAAAGAAGTTCATGTGTGGTTATTTCAGTAAACAAATCAAATATACTATTTTAGCCCTAGTTTGAGCTTTAAGGAAAATTTGCATGGTATCAGAGCTCTGGTGAGCTAAATCTGAGAGATTTGCAACAGCAGTGATAGATCAGGGGCAGATCTATTGAAGACACAATCCTAGATTGCAGATCTAGGGTCTGACAAGTACACTTCAGTATGGTCGTGCAGTTGAGAGTTGAGGATAGACTCCAGGGGGCACAGAACTTTCTTACATGGAAAGAAATGATCACAAGGATCCTGGATGTCAACGATGCAAAGGAGCACATTGACTCCACGAAGGTTGCGTCCACAGATCCGGCAGATTTGATAGCTTGAAAGAAGATTGATTCCAGAGCCATGTTGATCATCTTGGATAATGTGAAGGACCACATAGTCCCTGACCTTTTTGGGAAGAAGACTGCATCAGAGATGTGGACGACTTTGGAAAGCCTATACAAGAGCAAGAATGAAAACCAGAAGATGGTGCTACAAGAGAGGATGCGTAGCACCAAGATGGCCAAGGGAGGAGGAGTGGTGCCTTATCTCAGAAGGCTCACATAGATCAAAGACGAGCTTGGAGCTAGTTCGTATAGCCCTCAATGGCTTCTCTAAGCCATGGGACACCTTTGTTAAGGGTGTTGTGACTAGGGAGAAGCACCCTGATTGGCAGAGATTGTAGGATGACTTTGTGCAGGAGGAGAACCCACATGGGTCAAGGATTAGGCTCATCCAGCAGTGCCCCACAGATTGTGGATGAGGAGGCTCTAGCCCTAACAAGGAAGAGCAAGGGTAAGGCAAAGAGGAAAAAGGGTGGTAAGAAGAACCTTGACATGTCAAAGGTTGTGTGTTTTATCTACCACAAGCAAGAACATTTTGCCTCCCAGTGCCCAGACAAGAAAAAGAAGAGCAACACTCAGATGGTCGGATTTGCAGAGGTGGGGTTTCAGCAGGAACTTCGAAGAGGAGTTTTGCATGATAGCTTGCATGGCAAGCACCACAAGTAGCAGTATATGGTCAATCGACAGTGGAGCATCTAGTCACATAACTGGAAAGAGAAGGTTCTTCAAAGACTTGCACGAGGGTGGTACAGTTATCCATGTTGCGCTGGGTGATGATGCGCAGTATCAGGCACAAGGAGTTGGCATTGTTTCATTTCAAAGGGAGTCTGGCAAACCCCTCAGTTTTTTTGATGAGTTATATGTTCTGGGGTTAACCAAGAACCTCATATCAGTCTCCACTCTGAAGGGCAAGGGATTTCAGGTGAAATTTCGAGACCATAGAGTGTATATCAGGCCCAAGGGGTCAGATAGGAGCTTGGATCAGGTGATTGGGATCAGGAGCAGGAAGGTGTATAGACTACACTTTGCCTGCAAAGGCTCTAGTAGCAGCGGCAACAGTCAGGGTGAATTGTGGCATAGGAGGATGGCACACTTACACCATGGAGACTGAGGCACTTGAGACAGGAAGTCATTGGATTTCCTCAGGTATAGGAGGAGAAGCATAACCACTGCAAGGGTTGTGCTCTGGGGAAGAACATCAGGAATTTTTTCCCACAGAGTGAGCACAAGTCTAAGGTGTTAATTTTCACAGGTTAGATGAGTGTTAATACAAGTACTGAAATTCAATACATGAACATATAAAAAATTGAGGTAAAATTCAAACTGTAATAAAACGTAACAACATAACTTTCATTTCTTTCGACTTAACGCTCTGCTGGTCACTGCGTTAACTTAACGCTCTGCTGGTCACTGTGTTAAAGTTGATCGTTGAAATGTTTCATCAACTGTCATGTACAGAAAAATAATAAATAACACGTGCAGTAAACTAAATCTCAAGTAAACTACAGAAGATAAAGAATCTTAACCATTGTTGGATCCACCTTATACTCAGTTAGTTCTAAATTTGATCTTGTCACTGAAAGGACAATCAAACTAGTTGAACCATATACGTACCTTGTGAGAGAGGGGGAGTAAACAGACCCTAGTTTCTTCAATCAATTTAGCAGTGCAGTCAAGGAGAATCACACAGATGCACTCAGAGTGAAAGATGTGCAGTCAAGCACTCTACCAACAGATTCACGATGAACAAATTCCCGAAACCAGTCAGGGTGGATCAAACAGAAAAACTCAGCCTGTGCAGAGAATAGATCGCAGTAAACCCCATGCAGAATAACACAGAGGTAAAACCTGCAGACTGTCGTGGAGAAGGAAAAACGCAGCCCAAACCGAGTAATCCAGGTAGATCAATGAAGACCAGGCAGAGTGATCCCGAGAAGACAAGCCCGTGAAGGTAAGCCAAGCCATGAGAAAAACCAGCAATCAAAATCCAAGCCCGTGAAGGTAAGCCAAGACGTGAGAAAAACCAGCAATCAAAATCCAAGCCCGTGAAGGTAAGCCAAGCTGTGAGAAAAATCATGCAGTCAAAATACAAGCCCGTGAAGGTAAGCCAAGCCGTGAGAAAAATCACGTAGACAAAATCCAAGCCCATGAAGGTAAGCCAAGCCGTGAGAAAAATCACGCAGACAAAATCCAAGCCTGTGAAGGTAAGCCAAGCTGTGAGAAAAATCACACAGTCAAAATCCAAGCCCATGAAGGTAAGCCAAGCCGTGAGAAAAATCACGCAGTCAAAATCCAAGCCCGTGAAGGTAAGCCAAGCCGTGAGAAAAATCACGCAGACAAAATCCAAGCCCGTGAAGGTAAGCCAAGCCGTGAGAAAAACCACGCAGACAAAATCCAAGCCCATGAAGGTAAACCAAGCCATGAGAAAAATCACGCGGACAAAATCCAAGCCCGTGAAGGTAAGCCAAGCCGTGAGAAAAATCACGCAGACAACCGGCAGAGAGAGCCCCTCAAATAAAAACGCAGACAGCCACCGAAAAAATAATAAGACGTGAAGGTAGATCGATGAGTGTTTTTTTGATAAGGAATAGTATAACATTTTTATAAGGTTTCGATAGGTGAAAGTGACCCAACTTAAAATCAAGTCAAAGGTCCAAATCTAATAAGGGTGGTCCAAAGAAATAACTTAGGAACAGGATAAAATAAAAATAAGATGGTCCAAAAATAAGAATAAAAATAAAATAAAGCCATAAAGTGAAATAACAAAAAGTTCAAATATTTTAATATAATAAAACCATGAAGTAAGTAAAAAGTAACATAAACTTGTTTTATGTAATTATAAAGTAAAAGGTTTTAAACATAAAACTAAATGGTCCAAAAGTCTATTAATAAAATCATAAGATTTTATTAATAAGATTATAAAATAATTATTTAATGAATTTATAATAAAGTGAAAGTCCAAAGGTTCAACATAAGGTAAGTAGTCCAAAACTATAAGTGGGTTAAAAGTCCTTTAACAAAACATAAGGTAACCATAACAATACATGGTCTAATAGTCTTTAATAAACCATTAGGTAAATACACTCCATAAAGTAGGAATCATCATAGTCAAATGTGCACACAAGTGAGAGTGCTAGGACCAAGTAAGAATAGGACCAAGAGTCAACAACCACAAGATCAAGGTGAACCGTAAAGGTGGACAATCAATCAAATAGGACCAATAAGACCAAATACTTTTCTCTCTCTCAAGGTACATAGTTTTATATATTTTGTCATCACTGTATAAGGGGGAAGATCCAAACGGATGGTACAATCCTTTTGTCCTTGACACTGCTCCTAAAGGTTAGGTACTAGGGACATCGTCAAGGGATGGCCAGTCCCTTGAGAATCAACTTAGCAATAACCGATTAGGAGAGGGGACATCATTATCTTCCATTCTTAATGAATGGCTTTTAGCCTTAGGCTGAGTTTTAGTCTCACACTGAATCAAGTTGATCAATCCCTGGACCCTAACCGGGTCCTCCATTCTCTCGCAGAATGGTTCTCAGTACTAAGCTGAGTTTCAGTCTCACACTGAATCAAGTTGATCAATCCCTGGACCCTAACCGGGTCCTCCATTCTCTCGCAGAATGGTTCTCAGTACTAAGCTGAGTTTCAGTCTCACACTGAAAATTGATCAACTACCTGCAGTACCTACTTGGACATCGTGTCCCTGGTCTTATACCAGAATATATCTCTGCCTCTACCTGCAGGCTCTACTTGGACATCACATCCTTAGTCCCAGACCAAAATACCCTAGAGGCATATAGGGGCCCTAGCCACATGCTAGGGGCTTTGCCATGGCATCAACCTGCTTGGTCCTAGACCAAGAAACCCAGGAGACTACTGGGGGCCCTAGGGTACCTTCTAGGGTCTTACTCTGTCCTAGTCAACTGACTAGGAAACCATTCTCTGAGAATGGGTCTCGCAGCTGCACTAACTTTAACATAAGGAGCCCTTGGACTTAGTGCATTCGGATGTTTGTGGACCTATGAGTGTCCATTCTTTCAGTGGTTACAGTTACTGCGTGACCTTCATTGATGACTTTTCTAGGAAGACCTAGATCTATTTCCTAAAGGCCAAGTCAGAGGTCTTTGAGAGGTTTCGAGACTTCAAGACTCTCGATGAAAACCAGATAGGAAGGAAGATCTGTGTTTTGAAAACGGACAATGGGGGAGAGTACAACTCCAATGAGTTCTTGGAGTATTGTTCAACAGAGAGGATCAAGGAGCACACCATGCCTCGTACCCCGCAGCAGAATGGAGTGGCTGATCTGATCCCGGGGGTGAGCCCGAAAAGTCATCGAACCCGCTCGAAACAATTGGGACCAATTGGATCATTTTTCTGACGTTAGTGCAAGTGAACATGAGCATAATATAAGTGTGTAACATAGAATCATCCACATGAAAATGAAAAATCATTCAAGCACATTAGGGACACAATTTGATTACGGAGTTCACCAGATCTCCTGGCTACGTCTCGAGGCCTACTCCAAAATAGAGTGACCAATCCATTGCAAAGATGCACAAATACATAAGATACATCACAATGGATTCACCTGCAGAGTCTTCATCATCTGTTCGTCTCTCCCGCCGCACCATAACTGCCTCTGATGGGTCACATAAGTGCACAAGCTATAGGACTCAATCGAAGACTGCAGAAATCAAGCAAGCAAATGCCTGCCTCCTTTGTCTCGGGAAGCTGCCAAACTTGGACATGAAGATATTTTCCCAATGTAGCCAATCACACTCTTTCAACTGACTCTACGAGCCACGAACCTCGAGCGGATCAAAGACTTGCATAATGTTGCAAATCCACTCTTTCAACTGACTCTACGAGCCACGAACCTCGAGCTACGCCACATGATCTTCTGCAGGATAGTCTCAATAGACGACAATATGTTTGCATGACAAATGCATCAGCCATGCTTGCTCTCTAAGCTGGAACTACAAGGTTGGAGCCTCTCCATGAGCTTCTCCAATGGAGACCCCCAATGGGGCCTCTCAGATGCTTGCTTCCTCTATGGGCTACATCTCTCCAAACTCGAGCTCCCTTCAAATGCACATGACAAGTGCTTAAATAAGAGAAGCTACTCTTGGTGGCATGATACATGTGATTCTCCAAATTGGGATTAGTTACAAATTGGTTTGGCTTTTAAGAACATAAACCAAAAATACGGTTCATGCCAACATGCCCATGGGTTTTCACATTTAGTTACTTCCCCACAATGACATTTACAAAATCCAACAATAATCCATTACATAACAAAATCCCTTTTTAAATAGCATGTTGGTTTTTCAACCATAAACCAACTTGTTACAACTTCTTTACAAATATGACATGTTTGTTTTTTGTTACAACCATGCATTAACTTCATAACAACTCAAGGAATAAAATAAATGAGTAATATGTGAGTAATTTTTCCACTCACTTCAAATATTAATCATTTTACAATTTCTCATGAGTAAATGCATGAATGTCCTAAAACTCATTTCAAGCACAAATGCATGCATGCTAGTCATCATGCCATGTCACCATGCTACATCATCATGCCACATCAGCATGCCATGTCATCATACCACACATCATGCCATGTCAACATGCCACATCATCATGACACATTATCATGCCATGTCATTAGAATGCACTTTTTGACTACCACGTGGCAACTTGAGGGAGTGCCACGTGGCACTTCAGCCAAAATTTTCCCTGTTGGGGCCAAACTTCAAAACGCAATATCTTTTGCATCCAGAGTCCGTTTGACACGCCATTTGCACCGTTGGAATCGGCTTGAGGAGCTCTTCGACATGGTACTATTTTTGTTGCAATATGATGATTTTGAAAATTGGCCTTTTTAGATCCTCCCGGATTAGTGGCAGAGAGAAAGAACAGGACTATGGTAGGAGCAGCGAAGGCCATGCTATTTGATCAAGGATTACCACTATTCCTTTGGGTCGAGGCATACAGGACTGCAGTATACATTCAGAACAAGTGTCTCCACACAGCTTTGGGGAGGAAGACACCCGAGGAGGTCTTCACAGGCACTAGACCAAATGTCAGCCATATTCACATATTTGGGAGTGTGTGCTATTGTCATGTTCATGTTGACACTAGGAAGAAGTTGGACCCTTCTAGAGAGAAGGGGTTACTTGTTGGATACAATGAGACTTCGAAGGCATACAGAGTATACATACCTTCTCGCAAGAGCATCATTGTGAGCAGGGATGTCCATATTGATGAGGACAGGGCCTTGCGGAGATCTATGGACTTATTAGTAGAGCAACAGCCAGCACAGGTTTCGGGGGTCAAGTTGGAGGAGCCGGATGTACAGGTACAAGTACAGACAAAGGGCACAAGTTCTGGTGGTCAAAGGGAGTCAGGTGGACAAGATCCTTCAATCATTGACTTGGAAGATGAGCTACAGCAAGAGACAGATATCCAGCAGCCGCAACAGGTAGACACTAGGCCAAGGCCAAAGTGGTTCAGGTCCACAGTTCAAGATTCCAGGCAGGTTGATCCTCGATAGAGCTCCATGAGGCAGGTTGCACAACATGATGTGTGGCAAGAGGTCATGGTTGAGGAGTATGACTCAATCATGATGAATCCAGTATGGGAGGTTGTGCCGAGGCCCCAAGGGAAAAAGGTGGTGGGATCCACATGGATCTACAAGGTAAAGCATGCAGCAGAAAGTAGCATGGAGAACTATAAGGCGCACTTCGTGGCTAAGGGGTTTTCACAGAAAGAGGATATTAACTATGAGAAGACCTTCTCCCCTGTTGCGAGGTATTCTTCTATTTGGACCATTATCTCTTTAGCAGCAGAGATGGTTTGGCGAGTCCATCAGATGGACGTCAAGACTACCTTCCTCAACGGAGTGATAGAGGAGGACATATATATTGAGCAGCTAGAGGGGTTTGATGTGGAGAACGGGGAGACACATGTATGCAGGTTGCATAGAGCTCTTTATGGGCTCAAGCAAGCACCTCAAGCATGGTACTCAAGGATAGACAGCTATCTACGGGAGATGGGATTTCAACCAAGTGAGGTTGACCACAACCTATATTTTTTGACAGGTGAGGTGCCTCTCATACTAGTCTTATATGTAGACGATCTCTTTCTTATAGCCTACAGGAGATGAGAGGCTGATTAGAAACTACAAGTCCAACCTTGCAATTGACTTTGAGATGAAAGACGTTGGGTTGATGCATTACTTCTTAGGCTTGGAAGTTTGGCAGAGAGATGGGTGCTTATTCGGTGGACAAGGGAAGTATGCAGTAGAGATCTTGAAGAGATACGAGATGGAGGATTGCAAACCTGTGACCATACCCTTGGTTTCCAACTGGAGGAAGATTGATGCATCAGGGTCAGACAGATTTGATCCTACCTTGTCTCATTAGCTTATCAGATCGCTTATATATCTGGTCAACACACGGCCAGACATTAGCTTTGCAGTCAACTCTGTGAGCCAATTCATGGTGGAACCTCAGAGAGTGCATTGGACAGCTGCGAAACACATACTTCGCTGCATCAAAGGTACAATGGAGTATGGATTGGTTCATGAGCGCAGGGGGAGTGTCCAGTTAGCAGGCTTCACATATGTTGACTGGGCAGGATGTGTAGAGGACAAGAAGAGTACTTCAAGTTGTTGTTTCAACATTGGATCGAGGGTTGTTTCTTGGTTCAGGAGTAAGCAGAAGTCAATTGCATTGAGCTCAACAGAGGCCGAGTACATGGCAGCCAGCATGGCGGCTTGTGAGGGTATGTGGCTGAGGAAGTTACTTTTAGGGTTGTTCGAGTGTGAGCTAGAGGCTACAGTAGTTCACTGTGTCAATCAAAGTGGCATCAAGCTATCTGAAAATCCAGTGTTCCATGACCGAAGCAAACACATAGATATCAGGTACCACTTCTTGAGAGATTGTGTTCAAAGAAGAACCATTCAGTTGGAGTACATACAAACAGATAAGCAGGTGGCAGACATTTTCACCAAGGCACTTTGCATACACAGTTTTGTGAAATTCAGGGATAAGTTGGGGTTGCTACCGAATTTCTTCCTCATTGAGTGGGAGTATTAAAAAGCAGCAACAAGGAAGGTCTTCTAGCATTGCATGTGTCCTTGCATACTAGAGAGACATTAAACTAGAAGCCAAATCTATTATAGTAATTTTCCTAAGTTTTGACTTAGGAAAATACTTCAATTGTTCTAATTTGATTTTGACTTTAATGGAATCACTTTATTAAAGTAAAAAGTGAAACATTTAAGTGAATGCTAATCTAATCTTGGCCATTGATTCTCACTGAAGGATCTCACCCATAGATCCATAGTGAGGGTTAGTGTTTTCGCTTAGCTAATAAAGTTAAAAGAAGATTTGGTGGAGAGGACATGTACACACAGACAAGATACAGACAAGGAGAAGTCAAACGGAGGGGTTTGCAGAAAAGACAGAGAAGCAGTTGCACGACAAGTTCACCAGTCCAGACCAAGACCATACAGATCGCGCAGAGGAGCAACGCAGCAGCCAGCAAGACGGTCGTATTGCTACCGTACAGTTTCGTACGGATCCATATTGTTGACGTCAGCATCTGTACGGCTTTCGTACAACAGGTCGTACTGCTGACGCAAGGCCATACAGCTGCGCAGAGTAGCTGGGTTTTGCTGCTGGGTTGCCCAGTGATTTTGTTGGGGTTTCAGTTGGCCAAGTTGAGTGTATTTTACCTGCTGGTTGAAAAAGTTCCATATCTTGATAATATAAATTACATATCTGACTGTTGCACCAGTTTTCCCATCTTGGGATTTTCCGGGGGTTTCCATACCCAAAATAATAGTGTCTATATTGTGATGTGATGTTGTAAATGTTTGTCAGTTATTTATATTCCACTGCATACTAGCAAAGAAGGTCATGTGTGGTTATTTCAGTAAACAAATTAAATATATTGTTTTAGCCCTAGTTTGAGCTTTGAAGGAAAATTTACATTATACATGTTAGCTGTAGTGGTATGTCATCAATCTATGCCATATTCAAACAAATACCCAATATTGAGTTTTGCTGTTATTGAGAGAGACAGAGAGAGAGGTTTAAATATAGGTCATTTGTCTTCTTCATCTCAATTAAATCTCATATATAAAAATCTTGACTGAATATAACTATAAAGAAGCTGCACTACAAATTACTAAAATGAAAACTTCCTCTCCTGTAAAATGGTTTGAAACAAAGAATTTTACTATACCTGTTCACATTTGTCCATGTGCCTTTCTATTTCAGATGCTTCTAATTCCTGCATAAATGACAATTTGATCACCATCTCTCTTGATATGAAATGTTCTTAAATATATTATGACAACAACAAGCCAAGACTAAAATTACTGAATGGACAGCCCTTCATAATTTGGTAAAACGTTACATAAAATACAAACCTATGTTTAACAATTATACATGTTAGCTGTAGTGGTATGTCGTCAGTCTCTACCATATTTAAACAAGTACCAAATATTAAGTTTTGCTGTTATGGAAAGCGGGAAATTGCAAAAAGGGAATAAAGGTAATGGTTGGGGCACCTGAATTCCAAAGCTATTGTTGTGACCTAACCACCACATCTTTCGTAGGTATTAAACTCTATATACATGAATTATTTCATGTCTATACAAACAATTTTAAAATAATGCTATATTTGTAAAAAGGCAACTTTTATTTAGTAAGGGTTTAATGACTCTATAATGACTTAAGTCTTTAAGTTAGGGTTGTGTTAGAGTTTTGCATCATTATCGTTATAAATAGGGGCTTCCCCCCTCTCATATGTATCTCCGATTGTTTTATTAGTACAAACAACTAGTTTTTCACGTTAACTGGAGACATCTTCCTCTTAGTTTCTTCTTTCTATTTTGCTTAATTT
Organism: Pseudotsuga menziesii; assembly: GCA_001517045.1. Taxonomy (NCBI): domain Eukaryota; kingdom Viridiplantae; phylum Streptophyta; class Pinopsida; order Pinales; family Pinaceae; genus Pseudotsuga; species Pseudotsuga menziesii. Next base: position 181,413 of record LPNX010622995.1, read on the forward strand.
CCATACTTGCAATCATAGTTCCATTCTGGGTATTGGAACACTACAGCGACCTGTTACGGTTTACATATTCCCATGTATTTGCTAAAATTCCACTGTAACTTGTTTTTTTGAAGATTATGCAAGAAATTTGCTAAGTGCATACCGATTTGACTCTTATTATCGACTTTTCATGGGTCATAGATCAATTTTAGAGGTCTGGTCTTTTATCAACATCTTTTATGCTCATTTTTTTGTTATTTTGGCTCTACGCTTGAAACTTTGAACATTGCCTTACAAACATTTCAAAGGATCTAGACTCATTTTGTAAATATGCTGAACCACGTGATGGGACAATCAAAAAAAGTGATTTGCAAACTCTATGGAAAGGATATTATGGGAGGGATTAGCCACTTAAGAGAGCACCAAGGCACGAGGCTGGAATTTGTCACAATTCAAGCACATAAGTCGTGCAAGTTGCTGATCAATCTGTTTATGACTTAGTTACCAAAAATGTCTAGGTAGAGAGGGGATATGCCGTTCCCTGTTTTGGAAACAGAAATGGAGGGGATATGGTTCGGAAACAGCACTAAAATGTTTCCAAGCTGTATCCAAAAAACAGAAACTTTTCCAATCCATTTTAAACATTTTCCTGAAATGTTTCCAAGCCATTTCTTGAAACATTTCCAAGCCATTTTCTGAAATATTTCAAAGCTATTTTCTGAAACAATTTCTGATTTTCTGAAATGTTTCAGCTTCTACAAGACACATTTTTAGCCATAAATACTGATTATTTGGCATGAAAGAGAACAAATAACCCTAAAGGCAAACTATAAAACCTTAAGCTTAAATTGGGGCCTCAAAACTTAGATATAAAGCCTGAAAGACTCTATTCCTAAATTGATGAATGGTAATCTGAATTTTTATCTCGTGGTTTTTTCTCATTGTATTTTATAAAAATGATAGAGGCTTACTTTTGGTTCAAAAAGGCAATGCTATGTGAACATTTTATTGCATTCAAGTTTCCACATGGACATGCTGACCCCCGGAATCAGGACACGTAGCACACGTTATATATATATATATTTTTTTTAAATTATATATATTAAAAATTTAAAATTATAGACATAGATCCATTTTTTTACAAATATTCAATATAAATCAGAATCAATGCACATTTAACATTAGTATTACACATTTAAAAATCAAATCAGTAATCACAATCATATTATGAGACACATAGATATCATAGTCATAGATCAAGATGTCAATACTGATGAGTCAAAACCATATTTCTCATTAAGTCATGAAAATCAAAATGTATACAATATAATCATATAATGTATTACATAGATGTCGGAATGCCACTGGCAATAGTAAATACAAAAAGGTGTAGATCAAAATAGAAGAATGAAGAGTCTCATCTATCAATAGTCCTCATCCTCCTCCATGCCTGAATCAACAAACTCATCACTGCTCTCCTCCTCCTCCTCCTCAACCATGATAGGATCAATATCTGCTGGTGTGGAGGATGACCCCTCCAAAGGATCACTATCATCAAATGTCACTGGTTCCAGCATTGGATCATTAAGATCCAAGTTGGCTAATGCCAACACAGTACTGTTGTCCAAACCCATATCATCAGGAAAGACATCCCACATCTTTGTCTTTCCCTTCACCCACTCCTCCCTCTTCTTGTAAATAAGACGAAGGTTGGTGTGCACATACAGCATCCTCTCTGCTCTGGACTGCTCAAGCCTGCTCTTCTTCAAACTGTACAAGTTGCCATATATGCTCCAATTCCTCTCACAACTAGAGAATGATGTAACTTAAGAGATGATCCTCAAGGCTAGCTTCTGTAGAATAGGGCATGTTGCCCCATGAGTTGCCCACCAATTATAGGGCTTATTAACTCCCCTATCTCCAACCACATCATAGCCTCCAATTCTCCCAGTAGCACAAGAAAACTCTACAAAGCCCGCCTCCACCTCATCAAGTAAGTCTCTATTCTGAAATAGCCGCCTAAATGCTATCTTCCTCCCCTGTGAAATCTCTCCATCCATGTGAGGAGGGACTCTATGTGAGGTCCCACTAATGACTGTAGAACTTGGGGTTCAAGGAGTGGGCCAAGCAATGCAAAGGTGTACAATTCTTATCCCACCTGGAGATAAGAATATCCTGAATAGTGGACCATAAGTTCTCTGCTAATGTCTCATACTCGGGACACTTATTCTCCATAACAATGGTCCTCATGGACTCAATCATGGAATCCCACCCCTCATAAACATCCGCTAGGATGGGTTGGTCCGTGTCTGCAAAGCGCAACTAAGAAATGAGTGGATCCATGATCTTAATGGTAAGATCCACCCTCTCCCACCAAACACCATCCAATACTATGTCCTTCACCTTTTTTGAAGCACTTTGATCTGTCTTTCTCCAGAAAGACCAATACTCTGAAATCACCATGGACCCAAGAGCGATTTTGACCTCCCTCAACCTCTTGAGCATGATGAATGAGGAAGCAAACCGAGTATCTGCAATCTTCAGCAATGAAAGATGTGTGTACTCTTTGTAGATGGTGAGGACATTTGTATGGTTTTGTACAAAGTTATGGATATGGCGTGTATCCTCAATAATGTTGCCAATCCATGTCACATCTGAAGAAATGGATTTGAGTGCTAAGTTCAAGGAAAGGACAATGCAAGGTGTCCAAAAAACCTGTAAGAGCAAAAGAGACAAGTATAAATGACTCTACAACATTAACAAGTTAACCACTCAAATCATTAACAATGAAAGGTGTCATAAATGAAAATACCTGTGGATATTTAGTTTCCACAATCATGCCAACGGCCTTGCAAACAGGTGCATTGTCCATGATGATTTGTACACAGGAATCAACACCTACTTCTTCAATGGTTTTGATGAATAACTCACCCATAAAATGTGCATCCTTGTATTTCCCAAGAGCATCCACCGCTTTCAAGAACATCGGTCCATTTTGGGAAAATACCATGAAATTTATGAGTGGATGGCGTGTTGGATCCGTTCATCCATCGGAAACAATACTCACTCTAGATGAGGGCCATGTTGCTCTAATTGGCTCAAGAATTTTGTCCATTTCCTTCTTTGCCTTAACCAACAATGTGGTTCTAAGCTTCTCCGAACCAGGAGGCACATAACCAGATGGAGCTCATTCACTGAGACTTTGACACATCTCAAAAAACAATGGTGACCATGCAACATTGAATGAGAAGAAGTTGAGGTAGAAAAAGAATGCAATGGTGAGCTCTACCTCTTCTCGTGCCTCTTGTTGGAAAATCTTATCCATTGGACAACTTGGCCCTTCCTGCTAGATGTGGATCACCTCTAGGTGGAAATGGAGGCCGAATTGTAGAGGGTTTCCTTAAGAATGAAAGAGGATCCTCATCTTTTTTCTTGCTTGTTGTTGCTACATTCCCTGCGCCTTCTTGACCCTCCTTTCCCATTTCTTTCCTTTGGATAACACTCACACCTTTACATGAAGAAATCCCACAATTAGGGAGGGCCAACAAATGGCTCTTAACTCGGTAGTATGTGCTCTTGAAGTCATTCTTGCAAAAATTGCAAGTCCAAGACACATTGCCTCTCCCACCTAGCTTTGCCTCGGGCCTTTCTTTCCTAGTCGCATACCTCCACAAAGGGTATTTTTTCTCTTGGGCTCATTGTCTTGCTAAAACATGGTTCAATGGAGCATGAGCTCCACTAGCAACAGATGGAGCACTAGCAAGAGGAGTAGAAGCGCTTGTGTTTGGAGGAATAGGAGGGGAGACATTAGATGGGGCATTTCTCCCTTTCCTTTGCCCTTTAGCTCCTCCCCTAGCTGAATGAGACATTGTTCTTCTTGTTTGTTGGTTGAGCTTGCAATCCACCCAACCAAATCCACCTTCACTTGCAAAAAACACCCTTCCAAAGCCTTCAAATCCTCTTCACCTGCAAAAAAACCCTCTTAGAGCTCTCCCACAAATTAGAACCTTGAGCATGTTGACTTGAATTCCAACTTGTTTGATATTTTGTTCTTTCTACAAATTTGAGTAATGAAAATCAAATCAGCATCGTTTGACAACCAATATGAACACGCACGTGTAAGAATAGTATCTAGCTTAGCTCTTTCTTCTATCATCTGGGAGGTTGCCCTTAAAACTTACCCCCACTCCAGTCAATCTACCCACCCTTCCCAAAGCCTGGGTCCTACCCCATGAACCAATGGTGTAAGTTGTAACGATGACTGCAAACGCCTCCACACCCAACTGCGGCATGCCCTCAACAATGGTCACCCCTCCTACCCAGCTCTCAAAGCTTCCTACCATCATCTCCTTTGCCACAAGAAACACCTCATCATCTCTCTCCTAGGCGACGAGAGCTGAGTTCTTCCCTTATTCATTCCCCCAAACATTTGTGGCATACCATCTTCCCCCGCCACTCCCATATCCCACCTGATCTTGATCCAAATGCCATGTTCTCCCATGCCTCTTCCCTTCTATGATGTCCCGGAGCAGCCCCTTATCCAGGTTACCTCTCCCCTACCCCTCCTATTACTTGTTCACTCCCCATTACATCCAAGAGGTTGTTTGGGCCATGAGTTCTAGTAGAGCAATTAATGAGGAAGGGTTCCAGGTTGAACTCTTCAAACATGGCCATATTACAATTTTTTCCCTATCCAAAAAGCAAATTGCTTGGATATCCTTTGTTTAAAGATAAGTATTCTATTTGTATTTGATGTGCGATGATTCTATTATTAAGCCTATGATGATTATGGTTGTAAATGCATGTGTTGTGTGTGTGGATAGAGTTATTTCTGCTGTGTATTTATTTATGCATCTGCACCCGCATCTTAAATGGGAGAAATTTACAAGCCCAGAATCTGTTCATGTCCCTCTCTGTTGGTCGGAATGATCGATGGGGAGGCGACACTCACTGCTACCTGCTACCTCTCCTCACATTTGCGGCTGAAGAGAGAAATATAGTAATTGGCATCTAGAAATCTAATAGAGAAGAGGAAAATAAAACATCACTATCACTGATTTGAGTGAGCTATTGGTGGTACATATGCATCCCTTTTGTAGATTAACTACTCTGCAACCTGTTTTGTTTCTTCTATTGCTGTCATACTGCCATAACAAAAACGAAGGAGCCTGCATCCTGTTTCATTTCTTTTATTGAACATAGTATGTATGATTTTACTTTTTTGTGTCAGAGGAATTTGGAATGGAAGTCCAATGTAGCTGGTTGTATTAATTGGATGCTTCAATTTTTGGAATAGTGATCATTATAAAGGTTGTTCTCTTCTCTTAACTTAGCAATAAACTTTTGCAATGCATTGATAAAGAATTTGCATGTTATTCTTGCACACAAATTATAAAAAATTGCTTTTGCATGCTTTTGTCTGAGGTGTCCACTAAGACTAAGATGGTCTTAGTCAACCTATTATACCTTGGAAATATCTTTGCTAAAAGGATCCAAAGGTGTCTAGATAAGTCCAGGGGGGGTGCCAATGTCACTTCACATAATCCCTCTCACTTAGGGTTAGCGCTTTCCTAACCTCGAGGGGGTATCCCTAGATGATTTGAGGCTCTGATTGTGAAAATATGGTGCTGATCTGCAATAAATTACTCAATAATTTGGAACTTCTTTCTCAATTCAGCGAATGTTACCTTTGAATTTATGATAATATATGTCAAAAGCTGATCAACAATAAATTACTCAAAAATCTGTGACTTCTTTTTCAAATCAGCAAGTGTTACATTTGAATTTATGATGTTTATTTATTTAATTTTTGTACATTAGCATCCCATTGTTTCTGCCATAGAAATTATAGAACAATGAACTAACTTGGCCCAAAACACAAAGCATTCCCCTTACAAGTCTGCAACAGTTTGAAATGCAGCAATGATATTCAATGTATTTTGCCTTGAAAACATTTCTAAATCAACTATTTTGTTAAGATGACCGGTGCCTTGTCTTTAGAACTATGGAGTGAAAGTGGAAGATAAGATGAGATAAGTTTATTAATGTCTAACAAATGACCACAAAAGTAGGTCAATGGGACTGTGCGGTACCATGATAACAATAGAAGGTGGGACCCCAGAAGTATCTCCTATAAAAAGCTAAAAGCAGAAATCAAACCTGACCCTAACACTAAATATAGAGAGCCGATCCCGGATAGAGATATACAAAGAGAGCTGATCCAGAAAATGTATAAAGGGGGTGGATCCCAAGAGCTGCGGTACAGAAATGGTGAGATTGTCGCTGTCATGGGGCATTGGAAACATTGGAAGCGTAGGGAGTATCTCCTGCCATTCAAGGTCGACTGAAGGAAGCTACAAACAAGGTCATACGGCCATTGGGCAAAATTTAGAAGCCCATAATCTGTTCATGTACCCCTCTATTGGTCGGAATGATGGATGGGGACACCATAGTGAGCATCCAGGTTTATCCAACCTGATCCACTCAATCTCATCCATTCCCCAAGGGCATTCAAAATCTGTATTGGTACCTTCACACTGATTAATGATGGCGAAGGTAACTCATCTTCTACTTCTATTTTTGGTGCATACTGACTCGCTTCTTACATACGTACTTTTATTCCTTTTTTAGGATTCACCTTTTGGGCTTACCCCTTTGTACTTCTATCTTTATTTGTATGTATTTATTTTGGTATATAGCAGTTTCCATTGGAACTACTATTGGGATTTGTCGTACTATCTAGTCGCATTGACCTATTTTGGTCACTTATGGACATTAATAAAAATATCCTTATTTCTTTCTTTCCATGCAAAACCATGTTTTCCCTAAGAAGTAACAAACACAAAAAAGTAGTTATTAGAGGGATTGACACAAATAACAAAAAAAGGAATATAATACAGATAAATGAAAAGGCATTACAATAAAACATAACTAGAATGGAAAACTCAAAATAGTTTTCCATAAAGACACCGTTTTCCTATTAAGAAACACTAATGAAAGTAACATATGTAGGTACACTTGCATGACTATACACATACACACAAGTAAATACAATCCCTCCCCATCATGGCACTTAAAATATATGCAGGAAAGTCAAATATGATATTAAAAACTATGAAGTACCATGTCCCACTTGATATTGGAGACCTCCTTCAAGCTTTTTTTACGCACGCCCTCACCTAATGAGCACAATTTTGAAAAACACTTCTTATATTCACATAAAAATATCTACAAACAAATAAGCAAAAACTAGAAGGGTATATACAATGAATCTCATGGCCTCTTCCTGAGAATAACAAAAGGAGAAATAAAATCAGAATATGCAACAAGATCCAAGGATTTGGCATCCTCTTGATCAACAATGTTCCTTTGGCCAATAGCTGGTGATGTACCTCATCCTTCCACAAAGAAACAAAGGCCGACAATGAATTATTGTCTTGGTCAAACACAAACTTACACTTGATCTTCCAAAAGCACAAAAAAGTGTCGAAATCCACAGATGATGCCAGAGTCCAGCAAAAGAGTCCCACACCAGATATCTATCATCTCCAAACAATGCAGCTTGCCAATGAATCCTACTCTGAAAAATTTGAACGTCGGTCCTCAACAAAGTTCCAACAACCCTAGGCAAAAAGGAAAGCCCAAAAAATATGCTTGACAGTCTTCGACCATTGACATAATGGGCATAGACCATCCAAGAGACCAAAGTTCCAACAACCCTAGGCAAAACGGAAATCCCCAAAAATATGCTTGACAGTCTCCGACCATAGACATATTGGGCATAGACCATCCAAGAGACCAATCTTAGCCAGCCTGGCTTTAGATGGGATACCCTGAAAAATGACCAACCAAGCAAAAGCCCACAATTATAGGAAAGTTTCACCGACCAAACGCTGTGAAGACAGTGAACGCAATGGTCCTCCAAGTCCGATGAAACCCATCTCGCATTAAGAACCAGCAAGAGTGTGCGACACTAACTAAGTGTTGAATACATACGGCAAGAATCATACTGAAGTAGTGGGGTACCAAAACTTCACCACCAATCCCAACAAAATGAGCTAGAGATACCGATGTTCATGTTGAACAACTCAGAATTTGAAACGAGTGCACTCAACTCCATGATTGAGAGACAGTCAAATGTAACGAGCCCACACTCTAGGGCAAAAGGTCACCACTCCCTCCAAGAACAGGTACCAGGATCAAAAGTCATCCCAATAGTAGATGCTTTTCTGATTCAACGTGCTCACTTGAAAACATGAAAGCTCCACTGCACACTCCCCCTGAACACGCCAACTCCAGATTGATTCCAGATTCCAACCTGCCCAGATTAAAGAATTAGTTTCCAACTTTTCCCCCATCCTTACCCCCACTATTGCGAGGGAAAATGCTATCAATACAAACACACATAACTAAACAGCTCAAATCTTACAAGATCATCTCAAAGGTGATAGCAGCCAAGGGACTCGAGGCACTTCCTGAAGCTTTGTACCCTGAGAAATTTGATTTATTTTCTAACAGGCAAATACATGACGTTGTGGGCATTGCGCTCAAGAGAGTTTGCACATAATATAAATCAAAAATCAGGTTGCTATGGTGATCAAGTTAGATCTTGCAAGGGTTTTGATAGGGAAGACTGGTTATAGTCAAACCTCTTGCTCATACATACAGGGTTTGACCTACCTTTTGTTTAATGGATTGATGGCTGCACTTCTTCATTCTTCCTTTGCTATTCTAAATTGCTCAGGATCACTATTTTAAGATAATCAAGGGGCCTGAGACAGGGCTGTCCCCTTTCATCTTTATTCTTTCTTTTGTTCACTGAAGGACACAGTAGATTGTTGGGAAGATTAAAATCTTCAGGTGAGATAAAGAAGTTTCCAATAGGAAGAGACATATCAATCTCACATGCCATATTTGCTGATGATGTGTTAATTCATGGCAATGTATAGTCAGCACCAGACCTCTACAGTGCAGCCGCAGGAATTGAATAAATTACCTAAAATCCTCGATTTCTTTTTCTGGTATCTATCTCTAGAAAGAGAAATATTGGACCTTTTTCAAGTAGTTGATTTTAATGCTGGTATGAAGTATCTTGGTTTCATTTTAAAACCTAATTCATATGTTTACAAACTCAGGACTGGTTATGGCAGCTTTCTACTGGGGGAAGACTAACTCTCAACGAATCTGTTATAGAACCTACACCAATGTATCGGTACTCTCTAGCTTATGTGCCAGTAACTATCCTTGAGAATGTTGTCCCTCTTATCAAATGGCATAGGTTGGTAAAAACAAAGCAACTTGGTGGGTGGGATTGAAGCATATACATCAGTTTGGTAAAGCTCTTGCAGCGAAGAGCCTATGGAGACTGCTTACAGTCAATGGTCTCTGGCAGAAGATCATCCGAGCTAAGTATATAAAAGTTTAAAACCCTCTCTCTCTGGAGCAGGCAAGAAACCTCGTAAATCTACTACAAACTCCTCAATCATTTCAAGAGCCCCGGTCCTGGAATTTCCAATTGTGGGAAATTGGTTATGTTGGAAAATAGAAAATGGAAGAGAGTGAAATTGGGTTGGATCCTGGGCTGGGATGTGAAGGACAATTCAGGCTAACAGATGGTTTAACTCAGGCACTAAGACAACAAGAAATCATATCCCTTGCTGCTGCAGCAGATCCGGGTTCAACTAATCTCTGGTATCAAGGATAGAAGGATGCAACACTGTTAGTCTTGGTCCCTATGGCAGATGAATTCAAAGCATTCACTCAGAAACTGCAGAGGAACTTCATTAGAATCACTAAGAATCATGGCTCTATGGTTTGGTCAAAGAACCCAGTTTGAGGGATGCACATAGTTAAATTAGGATATATAACTAGCTTTCCAGAACCTAAAGGAAGACCAGCAGGTGGACTGGTGGTGGAAACCAGTTTGAAAGATTAATGCTCCACTTAAGTCAAAGATTTTCCTTTGGATAGCCTTGTCAAACAAGGCCCTCAAATAAGACACCATGCAAAAAGGATCTCAGCAAAGGCCCAGTTTCTGTTATCTCTGCAAATGCAGTGAAGAAAGTATTGAATATTCAGCACATTCTACTTGATTTCGGATTCACCAAATAAGTCTAGAAGGATTTGATATCTTTGGCAGATGGTAAAGTAAAATAGGATGGAAGTACTCTTCCTTCACAGCTTCAAATTCTGGATGGAAGATATGGCAATGACTGCTCATCGGCTCACCCTATAGTGAATTTATGGGGTATATGGATTGTAGGGAACTCTATAATTTTTTAATATAAATCCTATTCCCTTGCAGAGGGTTTTCACAAGATTAGATTCGTTTATGATGATGTGAAGAAACTGCCTCAACCAGTTCCTTTGAGGTTGTTGAAATATTGTAACTTCAAAGGATCTTCTAAATGTATTTTACTGATGTACCCCAAGGGAGATGTTATTATCCCTCTGTCGAGATGTTACTATTGTAACTGGTCATCATAGAGTCATGAGGTAAAGCCTTCATTGTAAGTCGGGTCATTAGTACCCTAATGAATAATATAAAATATTGTTTTGAGTCTTCCTAGGTGAAGTCGGCCAAGACAGTTTAGTGGAGCCGACTTGTTTAGGGTAAAAGTCAGTTGACATAAAGTGCATAAATAGAGGGTCTGTGTTCCTCATTAGGACATAAGACTCACTCACTTAGGCGAGAGAGAGAGACGGATCAGCAAGGAAGAGAATACCTGTTCTGGGGTTTTATCTTATACATCTTATATAGAGGAAATTCAGCTGGGTTGTCTTCCCCTTGAGGATTTCCCAGGATAAATACTGTGTCTATCTTGTGATTGTGTTTCTTTCAGTGATTCTGCATATGCTACTGTTGTGAATTTGTATTAAACACTAATGGTATCTAGTCTAGCATATGAAATCTTAACAGAGGTGGCCTGGGCTCTTATTGATTAATAATAAGGACACCGCCTGGAAGTTTTCTGACAGAACCAGCTTGAACAATCCAGGGATTTGAGGAGCTTGGGGTTCACTCGACCTCTCAGACTCACACTATTACACACTCACATTGAGTTTGGCAGGGGGATCCAATAACCAGGCCGAGCTCAGAGCTTTAGCAGACCTTCTCAGAATAGGTTTGAGACAAGGTTTTACTTCCTTGCAAGTTTATGGAGACCCAAAACTGTGTAGACGGGGTGACTGAAAGATCTGCTTTACCAAGCATTTTAATTCAACTTGTTTTGGTTCAGGTATCATTGAAAAAGGATCAGTTTTCTTCAATCACTTTTCAACATATTTTCAGAGAACACAACAAAGTTGCTAGCAGCCCTTCCAAACAAGTCACACATCTTGCTGAGGACATATTGGAATTAACTATTTTCAGTGATGGAGGGTCTTTCCTTCAAGCTTCCATAATTTTCGCCTTATAGTTTGATGCAGCCCTATCTTACAGTTCTCTTCAAGATGCTTTATATGTTTTCATGACTTTTTGCACACAACTATCTGTCCTATCTTTTCTTCAGCGTATGGTGATTTTGCACCGAGAGTAGCGAGGTGCTTTACAGCCCAGTATGAGGGGGATGTTGTAACATAACGTAACGTTATGTTACGTTATGACTCACGAGGTGTTTTTGCACCGAGTGTAGCGAGGTGCTCTACAGCCCAGTATGGGGGAGATGTTGTCACATAATGTAACTTCATGTCGGTTAATAAATTAAAAAATTAAAACCAAATAAAAAGGAATTAAAAGAATCCATGTCAACTCATAAAATAAAAAATTAAGAAAATCCATGTCCACTCATAAAATAAGAATTTAGAACAAAATAAAAAGTTATTAAAAAAACCATGTTGGCTCATAAAATAGAAAAATAAAAACCAGCATATATCCATCTTAAACACAGATCTATCAAGCACAGAGAGTGATCAAATTTCTTGAGGTGTAAACCTTTTTTGAACATGCAAAAAATTTATGATTAAAAAAAAAAATGCACCTCAAGAAATTGGGTCCCTCTCGAGTGTTTGATAGATCTAAGTTTAAGATGGATCTATGTTGGTTTAATATGATGTACAGCCACAAGATGGCCTTAGTACTCTATTGTTTCTGCCTAGCTCTTTTCAAGGACTACCAATGCGCTAACTTTTGGGGTTACTTTGAAAGTATTTACACCATGGTTGAGGGTGCTTCAAGTGATGTGGGGTGCACGGTGTGTTGACTACCCTTGGTAGTACCAATTTGGACATATAAATTGAAAATAGCTTACTCATGGATTGTTGTACCTTGACCTGATGACTATGTGGCACATCTCCTTAGGAGGATAAAGACCTATCTAACCTAGTGACATTCTTCATAAGGCATGCACATGGAGGGGTTGTTTCTTTGGAGGACGAGCGTTGAGCAACTAGGAGGGTGTTGAGCCCTAGGTAGCATGGGGACACTGGGTTGCTTGCATTGGGGCTTGTGCTTGACTTGAGGACACTTGGGTTGAGGAATGTCCATGTAAGTAGCGTGGTCCTGGAGGTACACATGGCTTTGGAGGAAGTGTTGGGGCATTAGAGGCCTTCGGAGGAGTGTTGGAGACATCTTGTGAAGCACTCACCTTGGGACTCTTGCTTGATGGACATGCATACCTTAGAGCTTGGTATGTGTCACTTGGAGTTAAAACGATTGGTTAGGTTGCTTGTTGTGAATATTATCCAATTTGTTATTGTTTGTGTCCCTCACCTTTCATATAAATAAAGGGATGGGAGAATCTTTCATTCATGATGTTGATCAAATACTTGAAGTAGAGATGTGAGAGCTAGAGCAAACTGGTCTCTTTAATTGTACCCTTCTAGATTGTAATTTTGCTCTCTTTGTCTTGAGCGCTAGGGTTCTTCAATTGATTCAAGAAGGAGATTGGGGTTAGGGTTTTCCCTAAGAAGACAAAGTAAGCTAGGATTTGGAAGAAACCGTAAGGGAGCAAAGGGAGCACTTGTTCATGTGGTTCTTGTGAGAAAAGAAGACTAGGGTTTTGTGGCATCAAATATGCTAGTACTACTTGGAGTGCTTGATGGGGAAAATATAGAGGAAGGCTATCTTGTTGTTTCTTGTACACCTGTGTGATGACAGTGTAGGTGCCAAGGAGGATTTACCAATGTCTATTCTTGCTCATTGTGAACCTTTCATGGAACGACTAGCTTTGGTAGGAAGAGAATCCTATCTAGGAGTTTGTGGCCAATGTCTTGTTATAGTCTAAGTCACCTCATTCGAGTTCATGTTTGAATTCGGCGAACTTGAAATTTGGCAAAACATTGACACTTGAAATTTTGGCGATAAAAATTGGCATAAAATTCGACAATCAAAATTATGGAAATTAACATTTTTATATTAAAATGTGTGCAATTAATTTCAGCCATTGATCTCATTCATTCTCAGCCATTGGATTGAGATCTCTTTTCACCTACCTAGGGTTATAGACAAAAAGCAAGGAAATGGTTTTCATATTCATTCTTGTGAGAAGAAGAGAACGAGAGAGCACTGAAGGAGAGCTAGGGCATGAATATCGACGCAGCCTGCTAGAGAAAAACACAGTGGGCACGATTTTCGAGGAGCCATAAACGCTGGCACAAATATCAAGGTGGATGTACAACCGCATTTATTGAATAGCACAAATCTCGAGGAGACATATAGCTTGCATTAATTATTGGCACATAAGCCGAGGAAGTACGGCCTGCATTTAATGCTGGCACAAATTTCGAGGAGAAATCGTACGATTCTGTACATTACTGATTGGACACCAATTTCAAGGTGATTTATCAGGCACAAATTTCGAGGGACAATCTGACACAGTTCCAAAGGCAACAAACTGTATTTTGTGGCACAAATTTTGAGGCCGTATGGCTGCATTTATTGCAGTCCGTACAGTACGGATTTCTGTGACTATATGCACAGAAATCGAGGCAACATTTATTGCTAGTTGGCACGGAATTTGAGGGCAGATTTTTGTTAAGTTTTTCAAGCACATTTTTCGAGAAGAATTTGCACGAAAAACAAGAAAGCATTTGCACAGAAATCGAGGCAGCTTGCTGGTCAAAATTCTGGGTTGAGACAAGTTGGATTTTTTACTGTAAATTTCATGTCTGATTTTTATCCTAAGAAATAATAAACTCTCTCTCTCTCTTACTGGTTTTCCCCTAGTGGGTTTTTCCAGGGCCATTGGCCAAAAATACTAGTGTTCTGTGTGTTGAATGGCGTGCTAATATATTATTTACTGTCACTGAAAAAGATTAGTTACAACCTGTGAAACCAGATTCGTCCTGGAGGCCCCCCGTGTCTCGTGGGGATCAAATCGGACACGATTCGAATCGGACACGTGCCCGATTCGTCTTTCAAACGAATCCGAAAACAGGACACGCAAAAAAAACGTGTCGAACACGAAATTGCAGCGTGTCTCGAAAACAGGACACGTAAACGGCGGAAAAAGACAGTCGGGTTTGTTTTAAGTCAATTTTTTGCCTTTCTTTTTGTCATTTGCAAAGAAGCAATTGGTTGAGAGTGAGTTTTATGTGCAGGTGAAGGAGTTTTGAAGGAGATTTGAAGGCTATCCATTGTTTCCAAGCAATTCCAAGTGCATTCCG
>LPNX010622995.1:198317-219033 GCA_001517045.1 Pseudotsuga menziesii
GTAGATGCAGATCATCAGATGGGCAAAGAGGAGGAGGAGGGGGACGAGTATGAGGATCAGGGCAGGCGTAGGGGCAGTGATGAGTATGTTGATGTTGATTCAGGCATGGAGGAGGACTACTGACAGTCTGACATATGGGATTCTCCCATCTTGATCCACCCCTTTTTGTATTTACTATTAGACTTTAGTCTATTTGGCATTTGCCAATGCCCAGTGGCATTCTGACATATATGTACATTGTATACATTTTGATTTTGATGACTTAATGAGAAATATCATTCCGACATGCATCTATGTGTCTCATAATTCATTGTGATTTGTGAATGACAAATGTGTTGTGAATCGTGACTTATGAATGACAAATGTGTAATTACTAATCATTAATGTGTTTTTATTCTAATTTCTATTGAATATTTGTAAATGTTCTAGTTTCTAAATATTTTTGGATCTATATGTCTATATTTTTAAATTTTAATATATATTTTAAAATATATATATATATATGTATATAAAACGTATCCTACGTGTCCTGATTCCGGGGGTCACCGTGTCCGTATCGGACTCTCGTATTTCCGTGTCCTAATTGTCCCGTGTCCCCGTGTCAGGTGACTTAGGTTACAACAGTGTTTTAAGTTTGAAAAATTTTGTTTATTTCCAGCGCTTTATTTTCTGAGAATGTCATAAACAGAGATATAATTTTTACTTAAAACCGGTGGCTGAAAACTATCAAAAATCTACATGGTATCAAAGCGGGTTGTGGCAAAAAATTAAATTTTAACAGTGAAACAGTCATTTCCAGAATTCAGAGAAAACATTTGTGACAGTAGTACATTTTGCTGAAACTTGTTCTTTGAGAAAAATGACTTCCATGGGGTTGAGAACTGAGGATAGGTTGGATGGGGCAACGAACTTTGTCTCATGGAAAGCCCGGATTTTACTTGTGCTGAAAGAGAATGAGTTGTGGGCGGAGATAGTTAGAAACACTACAGCAAATCCCGTTACTATTCCCGCTTCTACTGATGCAGCATTACTTGCAACCTTTAATAAGAAGGATATTAAAGCCATGAGAATAATCTTAGATACTGTTTAAGACCATGTTATTCCACATATTTCAGCGAAGGATCATGCACATGAGATGTGGTCTGCTTTGACCGGCTTGTTTGAGAGTACTAATGAAAACAAGAAGATGGTGCTTAGGGAGAAGCTGAAAAACATCAAGATGGTCAAAGGTGAGATGTGTATGACTTATCTTACTAGGATCTCTCAAGTGAGAGATGAGCTTGCAGCTGTTGGTGAGGCGATTACCGGTCCTGAGTTAGTGCGGATAGCCCTGAATGGGGTGACTACACCTTAGGCTGTATTTGTTCAGGGGTTGGTGGCCAGAGAGAACTTACCAGATTGGGACAGAGTATGTGATGACTTTGTTCAAGAGGAAACTCGGAGGGGTTTCTTACAGTGCAATGGTTCTACTAGTAGGGGAGATGAGGAGGATGTGGCATTGGTAGCAAAGGGAAAGAAAAAGAGCAAGAAGGGTCCCAAGAAGGGTGGGGCCAAGCAGTAGCAGGATGGGCAGAAGAAGGATATGAGCACTGTGAAGTGCTTTGCATGTCACAAGATGGGACACTATGCTGCTACGTGTCCAAACAAGAAGAAGAAGCAGCAACAAACAGCCGCTTCAGCTGAGATCGACGATTTTGTAGCACGATTTCAAAGAGAGTTTTCTTTATGCACTGGGCATATTGAGAGAGAGAGAGCATCCATTCTCACCAATGCGGATGTTGACAGACAGAGGGATTTTTTCTGTGTGACAGACCATTCTTATAGTGCATCTACTTCCAACACTTGGTACATAGATAATGCAGCCTCGGGTCACATGACAGGTGCTCGTGAGATGTTCTCCGAACTTTCACATGTAAAGACAGATGTGGAGGTTGTGTTGGGAGATGACTCGATAGTCAGTGCAGTTGGACGTGGGACCATTGCATTTCAGAGGGAATCCATGAGTCCCATGTTAATGCGAGATGTATTGTATGTACCTGGGCTGAAGAAGAACCTAGTAAGAGTTTCCACGATCGAGGATCAGGGTCTTGAGGTGTCTTTCATAGATGGACACGTGCATATGTTTCCCAAGACTGCAAGACCATCTGCTTCAGTTGCCATTGGAGCGAGATGTGGGAAACTGTATAAGCTCTTGTTTCAGCCGCAGCATGCTTTAGCACATAGCAACAGTAGTGAGTTGTGTGAGCTTTGGCATAGGAGGATGGCTCACTTGCTTCATCCAGCCTTGGGGTTGTTGAGACACATGGTTACAAGATTACCGGAGTTCAGCACAGGGCAGAGTGATGTGTGCAGGGGGTGTGCTTTGGGAAAGTACACCAAGACTGCTTTTTCGAGTAGTGATAGCAGGTCAGCAGGTACTCTTGACTTGATACATTCAGACTTAAGCGGACCTATGTCTTCTTTGTCCTTGAGAGGATACGAGTATTATGTGACATTCATTGATGACCATTCCAAGAAGACCTGGATCCACTTTTTGAAGAGCAAGAAGTCCGAGGAAGTCTTGCAGAGGTTCCAAGAGTTCAAAGCTCTTATGGAGAACCAAACAGGGAGGACGATCTTAGTCTTGAGATAGAATAACGAGGGTGAGTATACCTCCAAGGAATTTAATGGATTTTGCAGACAGGAGGGGATTAGGAGACAGTTGACAGTTCCGTATACTCCAAAGCAAAATGGAGTAGCAGAGAGGAAGAACGGGTCCATTGTTGGAGCAGCCCAAGCTATGCTACATGACCAGTCACTTCCTTTCTTTCTCTGGGTTGAGGCTTGCAGCACCGCTGTATACCTTCAGAACAGAAGTCCCCATCATGCAGTGGGAAACATGACACCTGAGGAGTGCTTCTCAGGCAAGAAGCCTGAAGTTGGCCATTTTCGTATATTTGGTAGTCTGACTTATTCTCATGTTTCTTCTGAGAAGAGGACAAAGTTGGAGCCCACTGCAGAGAAGGGCATCTTTGTGGGCATAATGAGACTTCGAAGGCCTTTCGCATTTACCTTCCCTCTTAGAGGAAAGTGGTGGCAAGGAGGGATGTGAAGTTTGAGGAGCAGGCCTTCAGGAAGTCGAGAGAGTCAGAGCAGGTAGAGTAGCAGGTCCCTACACCTCAGGTTATTTCACAGGTTCCATCTACGCAGCAGTCAGGAATCAGGATCACAGGTTTCCAGGACCACAGAGTGTTAGCACAGGTTCACCAAGTTTAATGGTTAGGCCAGTAGGGTCTTCGGGGACAAATGATGGGTCTACTATTACAGGTACACCTTACAGAGGATCAGGATTACAGGGTACACCTGGTGTTGGCACACCAGCTTCAGGTTCACAGGTGACTAGGGTTTCTAGCTCTAGTAGTTCTTCAGATGAGGATAGGCCAGTGTGGGAGGAACCTTCAGGGAAGAAGAAGCCTAAGTGGCTTCGAGAGACCTTGAAGGATGCCTTAAAGGCCGGGATACCCAGGGATCAGGTGAGAGCCATCAAGATGCCTGACAGTTTGGGCATGTTGTTGGTGGCTAGTACGCGAGATTCTGAGCCTTCTACTTTTGAGGAGGTCTCCCAGCATTCGGTATGGAGAGATGCCATGATGGATGAGTACCATTCCATCATGAAGAATGATGTATGGGATATTGTTCCGAGACCGAAAGGGAAGTCAATGGTGACTTCTTGTTGGCTTTACAAGCTGAAGCATGCAGCAGATGGGAATGTGGAGAAGTACAAAGCCAGGTTTGTAGTGCAAGGGTTTTCACAGGTTGAGGGCATTGATTATGATGAGACTTTTGCGTCGATTGCTCGATATACTTCTATCAGAGGCTTGATCTCCATTGCAGCGAAAATGGGTTGGAAGATCCATCAAATGGATGTGAAGACCGCATTTCTCAATGGGATCATACAGGAGGAGATTTACATTGAGCAGCCTCAAGGCTTTGAGATACATGACAAGAGACACATGTATGCAGGTTGAAGAAGGCCCTTTATGGGCTGAAGCAAGCTCCTAGAGCTTGGTACTCCAGGATCGATTCTTACTTGCTGAGTATGGGGTTTCAGAAGAGTGAAGTAGATCCGAATCTCTACTTCATCATGGTTGGAGATGATCCGCTTGTTCTTCTGCTATATGTTGATGACTTGTTTATCACAGGGAGAGAGAGACCCATTGTAGCTTGCAAGAAGGATCTTGCGGCAAAGTACGAGATGACTGCTATTGGGTTGATGCATTAGTTTTTGGGATTGGAGGTTTGGCAGGAGCTTGGACATATTTTTTTGGGGCAAGGAAAATATGTAGTTGACATTTTGAGGAGGTTCAAGATGGAGGATTGCAGGCCTATGTCTACACCTATGATCACCAACAGGAAGAAGCTTCATGCTTCTAACTTCTAAGAGAGAGTTGGTGGATCCTACTTTGTACCGTCAGCTTATCAGGTCATTGATGTATTTGGTCAACACTCGGCCAGATATGTGTTTTACAGTGAACACTCTTAGCCAGTTCATGGTTGAGCCTAGGTGTGTGCATTGGGTCGCTGCAAAACATGTGCTGCGCTATCTTTCAAGGACAGTGGATTTTGGGTTGGACTACAGGAGGTCGGAGGAGATCAGACTGGTTGGTTATACAGACTCAAATTGGGCAGGCATTATGGCAAACCAGAAGAGTACTTCCGGATGTTGTTTCAGCCTGGGCTCGGCAGCAGTGTCGTGGTTCAGTCGGAAGCAGAAGTTCGTTGCATTGAGTACTGCAGAGGCTGAGTATATGGCAGCTAGTTTGGCCACCTATGAGGCCTTGTGGCTTCACAAGTTGCTGGTGAATGTATTTGGTCAGTAGCTTAGGCCTACGGTGATTTACTGTGACAATCAGAGTTGCATCCAGCTCTCTGATGATCCAGTTTTCCATGATAAGTCAAAGCACATTGAGATCAGGTATCATTTCATCCAAGACTATGTTCAGAGAGGGGCAGTAATGCTTCAGTACATTTCCACAGATGAGTAGGTAGCAGACATTCTGACGAATTCTTTGGGGAGGGGCAAGTTTGTCTTCTTCAGAGACAAGTTGGGAGTGGTGCAGAACACCTTCCTCGGTAAGAGGGAGTGTTAGTTTTGTACCTAGGGAAGTGTTCCCCTAGGTGACTTTAGCCTTTAGTCACCTAGTGAAGGGAAATAAAGTGAACCTTGTATTAAATGACTTACTTAAGTGACATTTAATGTGACTTTAATGTCTAAAGTCACTTTTTGATCAATTTAAGTGGGCGAGTGAAATTAACATTTTTATATTAAAATTAGTGCAATTAATTTCAGCCATTGATCTCATTCATTCTCAGCCATTGGATTGAGATCTCTTCACCTACCTAGGGTTATAGACAAAAAGTAAGGAAAAGGTTTTCATATTCATTCTTGTGAGAATGAAGAGAATGAGAGAGAGCTGAAGGAGAGCTAGGGCACAAATATCGAAGCAGCCTGCTAGAGAAAAACACAGTGGGCACAATTTTCGAGGAGCCATAAATGGTGGCACAAATATTAAGGTGGATGTACGGCAGCATTAATTGAACAGCACAAATCTCGAGGAGAAGTAAGGCCTGCATTAATTGCTGACACGAAAACTGAGGAAGTACGGCCTGCATTTAATGCTGGCACAAATTTCAAGGAGAAATTGGAATTTGCACAAAAAACGAGAAAGCATTTGCACAGAAATCGAGGCAGCTTGTTGGTCAAAATTCTTGGTTGAAATAAGTTGGATTTTTTACTGTAAATTTCATGTCTGATTTTTATCCTAAGAAATAATAAACTCTCTCTCTGACTGGTTTCCCCTAGTGGGTTTTTCCAGGGCCATTGGCCAAAAATACTAGTGTTCTGTGTGTTGAATGGCATGCTGATATTTTATTTACTGTCACTGAAAAAGATTAGTTACAGCAGTGTTTTAAGTCTAAAAAATTTTGTTTATTTCCAGCACTTTATTTTCTGAGAATGTCATAAACAGAGATATAATTTTTACTTAAAACCGGTGGCTGAAAACTATCAAAAATCTACAATATAATCATAGAAATAGTGAAACACATCAACATTGAATGAAGTATGAACATGATAGTCATCGAATCATAGAAGTATAAACCTCGAGGCCTTGAGTTTGAATGATGAAGTATGAAGTTTGAACTCTGAACTTGTGTGACTGTACCGGTACACCCTACAAGTACACAGTCACCTCACACTCACTACCTAAGCCTAGAGACTGGAGTCAACTCACATTGCACCGTTGGAAGCCTGGAGTTTGGCGACAGGAGCTAGAGAGTCACCTCACACTATACCACTGGAGCTTGGAGTCGAGAGTCTACCATCGAGACTTGGAAGTTGGGAATCTAGCTTTGGAGCCTGCAGTTGAAACTTAGAGTTGGGAGTGTGCACACTGAAATCTACCCTCACACAAGTATGCCTCGATGAAAATGGAAACTAGCAGATTATCAATAACTGAGCGTTGTTGCTCACTAGTGACATGTTGCTCGAAGCTCCACTATCAATATAACGTGTTGGAAGTAAATGCACTGTAGGAATGGTCTGTCAACAAGGAAAAATCCCTCTCACTATCAACATCAACACTAGTGATGAGAGATGCTCTCTCTCTATCAACATGTCCAATGCACAAAGAAAACTCTATCTGAAATCTAGCTACAAAATCCTCAACCTCCGCTGAAGCTGTTGTCTGTTGCTGCTTCTTCTTCTTCTTGTTTGGACACTGCCCAGCATAGTGCCCCATCTTCTGACAAGCAAAGCATTTACAGAGCTCGGATCCTTCTTCTGCCTCATCCTAATGCTTGGCCCCACCCTTCTTAGGACCCTTCATGAACTTCTTCTTCCCCTTCGTTGTTAAAGCCACATCCTCCTCATCCTCCATACTAATAGAAGCACTGCCCTGCAAAAGACCCCTCTGAGTCTCCTCCTGAACAAAATCATCAAATATCCTGCCCCATGTAGGTAAGTTCTCCCTAGCCACCAAAGCCTCCACAAACACAGCCCAAGGCTTTGAAACCCCATTCATCGCTGTCCGCATTAGCTCTGCATTAGGAACAACCTCCCCAACTGTTGCAAGCTCATCTCTCATCTGAGAAATCCTAGTAAGGTAAGATATCACAACCTCCCCTTTGGCCATTTTGATACTCTTCAAATTCTCCCTCAAAACCATCTTCTTATTCTCGTTTGAGCTCTGAAACAATCCGGTCAAAGCATTCCACATCTGAAATGCACGGGTATTACTCAGGATGTGAGGAATCACATGGTCTTTAACCGCATCTACAATTATCCTTCTAGCTTTTATGTCATTTTTTGTTAAAGGCGGTAAAGGCTACTGCATCAGTGGTAGGGGGAACAACAATAGGGACTGTTGTAGTGTTATGAACCACCTCATCCCACAACTCATTCTCCTCCAATATCAACATGATCTTAGCTTTCCACGGAATAAAATTCTCAGCCCCATCAAGCCTATCCTCCATTCTAAGTCCAATGGAAGTCATATTTCTCAAAGTTCAAGTTTCAACTAATGCTGCTCACTGTCAAAAGAAAATTTCTGAGTTCTGGAAATTACTTTCTGTCTACAAAAAAATTAATTTTCTGCCCAACCATTAATTTCAGACTCAGTAATTTTTGGTAAACTTGCCCAGGAAAAACCCACATGGGGGAAACATGTTAGGAAAGAGATTTCATTTTCAGGAAATTTTTACAGCAAAACTCAGAAATTTTCAGACCAACTTATCTCAACCGGAAGAGAAAATTTCTGTCTCGATTTTCATGCCCAACAAGAAAAAATACAACTCTGATTTTTCTGCTGAACTGCCTCAAAAACCATGCTGCTGTACGGACTGTACGGCAACCTGCTGTACAGCCTGTCTCAAAAACCGTGCTGCTACAGTTGCCTCGGGATTTGTGCTAGCTTGTTTGCCTCAGGATTTGTGCCCAGCAATCTTCTCGATTTTTGTGCCAGAAACTTCCCTTGAAATCTGTGTTGTACTTCCTTCTCGAAATTCATGCCACTGTACAGGACAGCTTGTACGGACAGGCAGCAATAAATGCTGTCTCAAAAACTGCTCTGGCTGCCTTCTTGATTTTCATGCCTGCTGAAGCTGCCCTCTTCCTCAATTTTCGTGCTGCTAAATTTTTTTTTCTCAGAAAAAAAACTTTCCTCTCTCTCAGCTCTCTCCTTCACTTCAATCTGCAAAAGTGAGTGAAAATGCCTTTCCTTGCCTTTTTGGTGAGAACCCTAGGGTTCATCTAATCCAACGGTAGAGATTAGATGAGACGAGTGGATGAGATTAAATGCTCATTAAATCTCATTTAAGAATTAAATTCACTCACCTCACTTACATTTTCCAAAAAGTGACTTTATTCTCTAAAGTCAAATTTAATGCTCATCTCAAGTCATTTAATACAAGGGTCACTTTATTTCCCCCGTTTAAGTGACTAAGGCTAAAGTCACCTAGGGGAACACTTTCCTAGGTACAAAAATCAACAGGTTATGCATGCTGACTTAACATAACAGTGAGCAAATTTTGTTAAGTGAACTGACAAACATATAGAAGCTAAGTGGGCAGATCTATGGTTGTTATAAATCTAGCTAACTAGAGAGATTTATGGCTGTTATAAATCTGTTGTAATAAGTATTTTTCAGATCTGTTTTAGTGTTGGGGAGTGTGCCCTAAGGACTGGAAAATATTTCTACTTGAAGTACAATTGTTCAGTACCTATTTTCCTGGGTTTCGTTATGTATCTGGTTGGACCAAAGTAAAATATATATTGTTGTAATTTATATTTCAGATTGAGGGCTAAAGTTGAAAGTTCACAGGAAAGAGATCCTGGAAACCTCAAGGTTAAGATGAAGTTTCTTAGTTTGCATTAAAATCCATTTCCTGGTAATTCCGACACAAGGAGCCCTGTTTTTTTGTGCTCACAGCACATACAAAAAATGTAACCTTTTCCATCTCAATATAAAAGTTATGAATTTTTCTTTGAAAGAAAAAAAAATTACTTCCCTATGTTCATAAATAAACTTCCTCACAGACTACAAAATGAAAATTTACACATGTAAAATGGTTTGTAAGAGATAATGCTATGCTACCTGTTTGCATTCTTCCATGCGTCTTTGAATTTCGGCTGTTTCTAATTCCTGCTTAAATAATAAAATTTGCTTAGCACTTCTCCTCATAAAATGCTTTGAAATTGAAACCATATTAGAATAGCAATATGCAAGACTAACAAATCTGAAGTGGCACCCCTTCAGAGATGAAAAAGTTTACAAAGAGTACTTAAAAAGTTAAACCTATATTAAATATTGACATATTCAGTTATAGAAACTGAGACACAGTTTGTTATGTTTATAGTATATACACACTGACATGTAAACTGTTTAGATAAGTTCACATATAGACACACAAATAACAAAATAAATAAGATAGATAATTTTATTAATGTCCAACAAATGACCACAAAAGTCAGTCAATGCGAAGAAAAAATACATCTAGTGTGAATACAATTTAGGAGTGCAAAAGCAACTTAGGTAATGCTGAAAGCTGTTGAAATTTTCTAAGACATAGAAACAATTTACCCTTCCAATAAATTGATAAACTCAAATCTAACACATTGCAAATCTGCAATTTATGAATGTAAACACATTGAATCTACTCAACTAAATTACACAGCGGAATCAAAAGCATCACACATTTGACACAGTAATTTTCCGGGCAATGCCCCTGGAAAAAACCCGAAGGGAAAACCAGTCAAATTAGAGAAAAAATTATTATGCTCAGCTCACAGAGAAAACTCAGAATTTTTACAGCAATATAACTCTGCAATTAATGCACCTGTACGATCTGCAAGAACTGCAAACCACCTGCGCCCAATATGCAGTATGGCCTGTACGGCATTCTTGGAAATCATGCCAAGCTACTGTACAGCCTACACAGCCTGTTAATTTCAGCTTGTACACTGCCTTGAAAACTGTGCAATTAATGCAGCAATTTCCCAGCCTGTAAGGCCCTTGAAATCTGTACCAAGCATGCTGTACGATCTCCTTGATTTATGTGCCCAGTATGGTCCTCTCTCCTGTTGTATGATTACTCTACTGTGCATTCAATGCTGCCATGGAATTGATGCCCTCTTCCTCTTCTTGGAATTTGCGCCCTCCTCCACTCTTGCTGCAACCTCTTCCTCTTTCTCTTCAGCTCTCCAAAGTTCTCTCACTCAATGTGTCTCTCCACTCTCCTTAGGTTTCTTTTATAATTTCATTAATGACACTTCAGCTACCTCCAAACCTCAACGGTCAATATTAGATCTTGGCCTCACTAGATCTACGGTTGTGACTTAATCTCTTATTGAGATGACTTAAATCACTCAAATCACTCAAATACTCTAAAAGTCACTTTAGTCATTAAAAATATAAAAATCACTTTATGAAGTGCTCACCTAAAGAGTCACTTTTTGTACCACTTCTACATGCTAGACACTGACACATAGCCTATGTAGAAGTACCTGTCTAAGCTACAAATACTAACACACCCTCTTAGCGAGGAAAGTACTTTTGAATCCTTCACTTGGATCTGTCTCCAACCCCATAATTCTATCCACTGTTGTAGTTGCTCCCTTTGAACCAGAATGCTTCCATGCCACCTGCATTGGATCTTGCGTTGAAGACCAATTCCTGCAAAACATGCTATGAGGAGTCTCCTCAAACTCTTGAGCATCCAACTAAGTCTTCTCATACAAGCTAAGTCTCCTAAGAGTACTGGAAGAAGCCTCACAACCAACTGCCAAGGATACTAACACAAACCCTGAATCCAAGATCTCCTTGAACCCAACCACAAGTTGTCCCAGCAACCTGTACAATCTCTGATGTCTGACACCAAGCACTCATGTTGTGTCCTGGGTAGCTCCCTCTGGATATATAAGTTCTTATCCACACTGGAACACCACACTATATCCCTCATTCTCCAAAGTTGATACTAAGAAAAAACTGACCTTTAACTCCAGTACAAGCAACACCTCTGCCACCTCCAGAGCAACGTTACAAAAACCGAACCGGTGGTCGAACCGATCGACCCTGAAAACTGGAACCGGACCAAAACCGGGAAAATAACCGGTCCACCAAAATACAAAAACTTCTTAAATTTTGAAAAATTATATATATATTCATGTGCAACCATGTGAATCCAAACCATTATACACAAACTTGCAAAAAGTGCTCTTGGTATGTGCCATACTGGGCATATTTCACTAGAATCTTCCCCACTCAACCAACTTTTAAATTTTAAAAAAAAAATTAAAAAATACCTTGTTTAGTGTTGTTGTACAATTATGTAAGGAGCTGGTCAAAATCGAAACCGAAACCGGTCAAAACCGGACGATTCCGTACGGAACAGATCAAAACCGGTTTGAGGCACCAGTTTGACCCGGTGAGGCCCCAAAACCGGTCGGACCGGCCGATTTTACCGGTTTCGGTCCGATTTTTGTAACACTACTCCAAAGATCCTCTTGACTCAAGCTAGAATCTCACACATTAAAACCCCTTCACTGCATGCATGGTGTCGACTCCACTATCTGCATAGCAATCTGAGTATATCTCTAAAACACTAAGGAACATCAACCTCGTTCCCGTAATATGGCGAGATGAACAACTATCCACAACCCATGTTCCAATGTCCTCAAACCCTGCACTACCACTGCTTGAAAGACAAGAGACCTCAAAAAATTCCTTCTCAAACTTCAAGTCCTTAATCTTAGCTCATGATGTTGTCTTTGTCTCATTCTCGCCCTTCTTTTTGTTTAGGCATTGACTCCCATAGTGTCCAATCTTATGGCAAGCAAAGCATTTAACTTCGCTCATATCTTTTTTTTATTCACCTTTCGAGCTAGACCCACCATCAAATCCTTTCTTAGGCCATTTCTCTCTCGCTTTCCTGTGAGAGAAACATTCTCCTTATCATCTCCATGTTGTTGGTCTATGCAGTCGAAGCTAGCTCTCGACGCTCCTCCTATATGGAATCGTCCCAATGTCTAGTCCATATTGGCATGTTCTCTCTGGCAACAATCGCATGCACAAAGATCTACCATGGCTTTGAAAAAACAATCAAGGAAATCCTAACCAACCTTGCATCATCCACCATCTCACTAATAGCACCCAACTCATCACGTTCCTATGAGATCCTGATAAGGTATGATGTAACACTGTCCATCTCGGTCATCTTAGTATCTCTGAGTTTCTTCCTCAAAACCATTTTCCAGTATTGATTATTGCTTTGGTACAACTTTGTGAAAGTTTCCCACATCTCAAAGGCATTCTTTTTACCGGCCACATGAGGCATAATGCAGTCTTTCATTGCATCAAGAACAATCCACTTTGCCTTCACATTCTTCTTGCTATGATCAGCCAAGGAAGTAGGGTTTGTAGGAATGGGGACAGCTTTCTCAACTATGTCCCATAAATCACATTTCTCCAGCAGCAAAGTAATCATCTTCTTCCATGGAATAAAATTTGATGCACCCTCTAGCCTATGCTCTAACCGTAAGCCAAATGTCAAAGACATACTTCACTGACCAACAACAACTCAAGCCCAAACTGTTAGGTGAAATAACTCAACAATACTCTTGTTGCCCCCTTGTGTCAAATGTCTTCAATGCCTTTCTTAGAGCCCCAGATTTGATACCATGTTGAAATTTTCTATAATACTTAGACAATATTTACACTTCCAATAAATTGATAAACTCATATTTATTTGCACAGAAATCTAACACATTCCAAATTTGCAATTTATGAATATGAATCTACTCAACAAAAATGCAGAATGATATCAAAACCATCACACATATTTGACACATTAATTTTCTGGGCAATGCACCTGGAAAAACTCCAAAGGGAAAACCAGTCGAATGAGATAAAATTTTGCTATGGTCAACTCATAGAGAAAACTCAAAACTTTTACAACAATATAGCTCAGTAGTTAATGCACTTGTATGATCTACAAGAACTACAAACCACCTCGAAATATGTGCCCAATATGCAGTATGGCTTGTGTTAGTTTTGTACCTAGGAATTTGTTCCCTAAGTGATTTTTTTTTGCCTAAGTCACTTAGAAAAGGGAAAAAGGTGACCCTCACATTAAAAGCTACTTAATGAGACTTTATAAAGTTACAGTCACTTTTTGATAAATTTAAGTGGGTGAGTAAATTTATTTAAGTGATTTAAATAAATGGGATTTTTACTCTCATTGAATCTTAGCCATTGGATTGGATCTTTCTCCACCGTTGGATTAGATTCCCACTTAGGGTTTAGACAAAAAGGGTTGAGGGAGGTGTTGCCGCCTAATACACACTTTATGACACGAGGAAGTCTCCAACCCGCTTTGTGTGTCCTTGGGGGCAAGTTAGAGCTGGGGACCACTGTCACCACAGTCCACAACTCCTCCGTTTAGGCAAGATCCCAACAGAGCCAAGGGAGGTAGTCCCTACAGGAAAACTAAGTTCCAGATTTATTAATTAATTACAAATTAATTAAAGGGATCTTTTATTAAGAATACAAAATTACAAGACCAGTGCCTAGATTGAATGGAGTCAAAAGATTACAAATTACAAACTTACAAAAGAATTAAGAATGATTATCCACAGTTGCCTAAGCTAAGCAAGATCTACAATATTAACAATATGAACAAATGCTAAAGAATTACACAATATGCACAAGTTATTATGTCAAAGATCAAACAACAAATTGCTTTCAAGTTACAAGATTAAACAATGTGATTACTTAATCAAATGAATTACAGATGCCACCACAAGAGTTTGTGAAACTGAAAGAGAAAACTTGTAACTGAAAAGTGAAAAGCTTGCAGTAAAAACCTTGAACAGCAAGGCAAAGATAAATAACAGTGACCTGTGTTTGTAGGACGTTTTGCAATGCCTCTTGGTTAATTTTAATGAATTTTATTAGAGTTGAAATATTTGATTAAGTCTTCGAACCGGTGGTGTGACTACCCCAATCCAATACTTCTCAAGTCAAAGAGGGAATGCTGTTGCGCTCAACAAAGTGGGAGCAAAGCCCACCCGTAGCTCACAGGTCAAACCCCAATAACCCGGTGCTCAACAAGGAGGGCGTAAAACCCCTAGAGACCCCCCACAGTCTACTACCCCAAGTCGCCTCCGAGGCACTGTTTTTAATCAACAGGAAAATTACTAGATGGATGCCTATTAAACTAAGACTTCTCTATCCCCTGTCGTATCTCGTGAGTACCCCGAAGGGTGATAACCGAGTAGAGGAGCAAGAAATAGTGAAGTTGTTGTTGGTTAATTTTAGAAGTAAATTTTAGTCTTGGTGATTAGCATACAAGGTAAATTTTAAAACTATCAACAAGATCAACCAAGCGGTATCCCTTATGGGAGATGCTGGTACTTGATCTTGGACTGAAAAATGAAATGTGAAGATTGTAACAGAAAAAAAAAAGAAAGTTGTTTTAATTAACTAAGCCCCCACTTCTCCTGCTTTTCATATCCAACTTGAAGTTCCTAAAGGGAGATGACAAGTGGATAGAGGATACACAGGATAGGTGGGTTGTATGATTACTTCTTTGACAGAAAATGAAAATTAAATCTAACTACTTTGAACAGAAAATTAAAAGGAAAAAACAACTAACTAAAGCAATGTCCTAACCACACAACAATCTCTATGACAGAGATGGTGGTCTGTCACAGAGATAGTGGGTAGACTGAAAATAAAACTAGAAAGGAAATACAACAAGCTAAGGCAGTAAACTAACCTCACAACAATCTTTGTAACAGAGATGGTGGTCTGTCACAAAGATAGGTGGGTGAATAGAAAAAATAAAACTGAGTAAACTAACCTCACTTCAATCTCTGTGACAGAGATGGTGGTCTGTCACAAAGATAGGTGGGTAAACAGAAAAATAACTTGTAAATAAAAAACTAACTCTAAGCAACTACTTATACAAATTTACAGCAGAGAAATACCCCCAAAGAGAACTTCTCATTTGGGGTTTACAATGTAATAGAAGAGAGAGAAGAAGTGTAGTTTAGGGCCTCTTTTGGACCAAATTTTTGCTGGGTTTTTCTGGGCAATTTAGGGCAACATAACCCCCTCTTTCTGTGTACAAAACCTGCAAAAAATCAGCAACTTACTTGCTGGAAATTACTGCAGAAAACTAAAACAGAAAGTTAGAACAATTTAGTGTACAACCCAGAAATTTTACAGAAAAATCTAAACTTTAAAAAATGAAAAAACAGAAATTTTAGTGGCCGAAAATGAATGTTTTTAGGGTGAAAACAACATATAAACAGCAGATTTATAAACCTATACTAATATATAATGGATGGGGGCCCTAAAACAAGGGTTATATTCACTATACAGTGAATAAAACCCAGTTTCATGAAGGAAAAAGGAAAATGGCCGAATTGAAAATTTGAAAAGACGAAACCCTTGGAGAGATATCCTTGCTTGGAAAACCTGCAAACAAATCTAGATCTGCAAAAATATGTAAGCCTAGTGATGAATGTCTAACAATCCCTGCAAAATACTTTGAAGGAAAATTGCTAAACCATTCACAAAAGAGGGTAAAAATACTTTTACTCTCTAATCTCTCCACAAAATACTTTGTGGAGAGCTAACTAGACTAATACAAATATGCAAAACTAAAAAAGATACAAGTTACCTCACAAGAAATGGATCATGAAGAATGTAGAATGTAGCACAATGTCCCTCCAAATAATTTCTTTGATTAAATGGCCCAACTAGGGCAAAGCTTCAATACAAAAAATGGCAAGAGGCTTGGGCCAAATGCTTGAGAGAATATGAGAAGAGAATGGGGAAATATTCCGGCAGCATAACAATAGCATGAGAGATCCTGTCAAATGAGGGAGTGAGACCCTCATTATATAATTGAGGAAGACCCCAACCCCTTGAAGATCAATGGCCGAGATTAGATCTAGATCTAAGTTAAATCTCCACCACTAGATCTAGGTATTTGACTTTACATTCTTCTCAATCAATCTACACCCTTAGATTAATTTTCAATCTATGGCCTGAGTGCTTGATCCATGTCTTAATCAATCTTCACCCTTAGATCTAGGGTTTCCATGACTCAAGTGGGGCCTCCTTTGACTCAATTTTTAATTTTATTATTTTTAATTTTATCTTTAATTTTTTAAATCTTTTATTTTATCTTTTACTTTTTATTTTTATCTTTTTATTTTTTTATTTTTTAATCTTTTATTTTTTATTTTTTATCTTTTATTAAGACAAAAGGGAGGCCCCACTTAGGATATCTTCAGACATATTTTGACCATGGGAGGGCGGAAAAATTTGAAATAAATTTTCCTAGGCTTGGCAACCCCCAAACAAAATTACCATGGCATTATTTGATTTTTTCCTTCAAAATCAAATAATATGAATTTTTGACTTAGGGAAATTAATTAATTCCCTAGGAAAAATAGACCTTGCT
This sequence comes from Pseudotsuga menziesii, assembly GCA_001517045.1. Classification (NCBI taxonomy): domain Eukaryota; kingdom Viridiplantae; phylum Streptophyta; class Pinopsida; order Pinales; family Pinaceae; genus Pseudotsuga; species Pseudotsuga menziesii. Next base: position 214,827 of record LPNX010622995.1, read on the forward strand.
TAGACAAAAATGGTCTATCTCCTCAACCCCTTATCAGAAAGACATGGGACTCGAAGCAGTGGCTTAGGGGGTTTCATAGCAATTTACCTTGCATTCATAGCCCCTATTACATCAAAACTTAGTTAATTAATCACCAAGGGGTGAAATTAATTAACTAGAAAAAATCAAAAACATAACGAAACTCCGCAAGACTCTATACAAATGTCTAGCATGGTCATGAATAACATTTTGAAACTTTAGCCACCCCATGGACTTGACTGGTAGAACGCCCGTCACCACTATGGAGGATTTTGAGTGAAAAACCAAACCAATTAAAATCGTTTAAACAACAAGATTAATTGGAAAGGGAAAAAACACTCGATGAGGGGACTTCCCTAACATCCAGTTCCATGGTGTGGCATCCATATCATATGACCCACACTAGCACATATAATTACATTAATTTTCCCACGCAGGGGAGCGAACATTTCGTTTTACAAAGGGGCAATTGCCTTGCAGAAGTGAAAAAATCCTCAGATTTTTCCAAGGTACAACTTGTACAATTATGTACATCTTCATGTACATGGAGTTGCCACCTAGTCGAAATAGGTGGGCAACAGGAGGCATTTCACATTCATTCTTGAGAAAAGAGTGAAGAGAAGAGAGAGCTGAGAGGAGGCACGAATTTCGAGGAGTTGGGCATTTTCAGACAGCACGAGATTCGAGGAAGAGAGGTACAGATTTGGCACGCATCCCAAGGCAGCCGTACAGTACGGTTTGAAGGGCATGGATTTTGAGTTAAAGCAAGGCACAAAAAACGAGGTTGGCTCATTTATTGAGGCCGTACTCTGCACGAATTTCGAGGCCATACACAGGCCGTACAGCACAGAAATCGAGGTCCGTACAGTCTGTACGGACAGTACTTTTCTGCACAGATTTCGAGGTGGATATCAGGCACATTTCCCAAGGCAGCTTCTGTATTTGTTGGCACAGAAATCGAGACCGTACAGCAGCATTAAATGATGTCCGTACAGTACGGATTCTGAGAGTGCCGGCACAGTTTTCGAAGGCAGATTTTTTGCTGATATTTCTGGCACGTTTTTCAAGGAGGTTTGCACAGAAATCGAGGCAGCAAAAGCACGAAAACTGAGACAGACTGCTGGTCAAATTTCTGGGTTGAGATAAGTTGGATTTTTTTTACTGTAAAATTAATGTCTGATTTTTATCCTGAAGCATAATAAAAACTCTCTCTCTCTCTAACTGGTTTTCCCCGTGGGGGTTTTTCCAGGGCTTGATTTGGCCAAAAATCTCCGAGTCTATCATTTTATGGTGTGATTGTTAAATGTGTTTTTCAGCCTGTTAGTGTTTTTACTGTGTGTTTAATTGTTCAGTAAAAATTTCATAAGTAACCTACAACCAATGCAAAACCGGCTGTAGGTGAAAACCACGAAATGTGGCATAAACCAGCAAACAGTAAAACTCAGAAATTTCTACAGCTTGTATGGCCTTCTTGGAAATCATGCCAAGCACAGTACGACTTGTACGACCTGTTAATTTCGGCCTATACCCTGCCTCAAACTATGCAATAAATGCAACAATTTCACAACCTGTACAGCCCTTGAAACCTGTGTCAAGTACATTGTACAATCTCCTCGATTTTTGTGCCCAATACAATCCTCTCTCCTGTTGTACAATCACTCTACTATGCATTCAATGTTGCCTTCGGATTTGCGCCCTCTTCCCCTTCTTGGAACTTGCACCCTTCACTCTTGCTACAACCTCTTCCTTATTCTCTTCAACTCTCCAAAGGTCTCTCCACTCTCCTTAGGTCTCTTTTATAATTTCATTAATGACTCTTCAGCTAGGTCTCTTTTATAATTTCATTAATGACTCTTCAGCTACTTCCAGATCTCAACGGTCAAGATTAGATCTTAGCCTCACTTGATCTACAGTTGTGACTTAATCTCTCATTAAGATAACTTCAATCACTTAAGTCACTCAAATATTCTAAAAGTCACTTTAGTCACTAAAAAAATGAAAGTCACTTCATAAAGTGCTCATCTAGAGAGTCACTTTTCAAACCACTTCTACATGCTAGACACATTGACTATGTAGAAGTACCTGTCCGAGCTACAAAAACTAACAAAAACAAGAGAAAGAAAGCAGGAAAAAAAAGTGAAGCACAGATAAGTGTTTAGATAAGCTAAATGCTAGGTCTAACGAAAAGAGATATATAATAGTATCATAGGTGCAATAATACAATGTGAGTCTAAATCTGGAAATCTAGACACCTCAATGTTGATCTAGAGAAAGAGAGAGAGAGAGATAAGCATGATGTGAAGGTCTCTTGATCCTGATGACCAAGGGTGTACTAGATTGTTGTCAAAGTTGTCAAGCACCATAGGGTAATATGGTTGTGTGATCCATGGGGGACGTATGAGCAAGGGAGCCCCACTCTCCTACCATCCAAAGTCAAAGGAAAGAAGCTTCGGATAAAACAGTAGCAAATTTGTTGAATTTAGGTCCAATGGGTGGGAGACACCCTACTCTAGATCCATCTAGAGCTAGTTTGTCTATCGTTGCGGTGATGTGTAGTCTTTGGCCTCGTTTGGCACCTCCAAACACCTCGAGGGTATCAATCAACTGCTTGGGGTGGAGGTCTAGGGGATACCCAAGGTCTCTCAACTCTATGGTCTAGAATAATTTGACGATCTATCAATCACTTGTTACCCTGATTTGACGAAGCAACCTGAAAGTATAAGGCAAGCCTCCCAATGTTCACATGACAGGCCAAGGTGTGCAAGAATGAGATATGTCGCTAAGTATCTCTTTGAAGAAAAGGGCTATATATCTTTGGTTGCAATATTAGAAGAAAATGGATAGGGACATGCCAAAGTCCATGTAGATGCAATGATAGCACCCTCTAAACTCATAGTAGAGGGGCATTTAAAAAAGAGGTGCATCTCTGTCTCCAACTCCTATAAGTGGCACATATGATAGAGATACTATCTGTCCATGGAATATAGTAATTGGTCTCCACTTGGAGTCTATATAAGGGCCTACCTAAAATCAGCCCAAAGGCATCTTGAGTGAGTGTATCCAATGTCTACAAGTGTAAGGGGGATGAGCAAAGATGCCATCCTACAACTCCAAGAAGTGCTCTAGATAGAAAGACAGCTTCGAGCCCAAACTCTATGAATGTGAGGGACAAGACACCTGGATACAAAATCTGTAGATATCCTCTCTAATGGCCCGATTCAGTTCTTGTCTAGTCGACAAGAGATGGCCTGATGCATCTAGACTCTAGAGAGTAAAATAAGGGGGAGTGGTGCTCTGGGTAGACAGTCATTAACTGGAGAAGTCAAGAGGACTCTGAAAACAAACCTCATGTACAACCTATGCGGCAATCCAGGCAAGGGACTCTAGGAGTAGAGTGTTGAGAAGGGGTTCCTCTCTCCCAGAAGCAAAGTCCCCAAAGATTCAGGATCTATTTGGCTAAGAGACTAGACCAAAGATGACCTCAAGGTGAAAGAGGCGGGCACCAAACTCCACCTAAATAATGGGTTGGGGAACCGTATAATGGGTTGGGGAACCATACACTGCATCAGATGATGATGCACTTGAGAAGCAAGGTCTAGGATCTCTCAATCACAGCCCAAGGGATCTTCAGCAAACTCAGTCCCCATTTATCTTAACCATAGACGACTGCAAGTCTGATAATCATCTCCAAGTGGTGAAGTTTGGACGAGATGTGCTGGAACTGGTTTTGGAAACACCATAGCAAGGAAATCAACACCTCATTAGAAGTAGAAGGCAGCCATATCCCTCTTGCATGTGCTCAAATAAGAAATCTCTGCCATAAAGGGCAAACAGATATTTTTTGATAAGTATGATAAGAAATACATTTCATCTAGAATGCCATGTGAAATATAAATATGAACAATATTTTGCCACATTTCCTCATGAATTTTTTAATTTTATTTTGAAGCTTGATATAACCTTATGCTCAATACCAAATGGTATTATAATGCACGGCAGTAACTAAGGATGCAAAAACCTAAAGGTGGCCATTGCTTGCCAATCATAACTCGTTTAAGTTCTCATGCAACTACCCCAAGATCTCAGTTGCTGTACAAACAATACATCAAATCCAAGTTTTGAAAGGACTGTATCAAAGCATTTTACTTCTGTTTAATATCTGATTTCAATAACATATTTGTATCAAAGT
>LPNX010622995.1:221952-239262 GCA_001517045.1 Pseudotsuga menziesii
TATCAAACAAAGAAAAGAATTAGTCTATCAACATGACAATAACTTGGAAACAAGAATTACAAATTTATGGAACTATTCGTACAAAAAGAAATACATAGAAGTGTTTAAAACTTTAACCATCACAAATGACATGTACACCTGCCAAGACCCTCGAATTAGGAATCAAATAGCAAAACAAGCCTTTCAGTGATTTCTATAACTGTACACGATGCCATCATGCACACTGGAATGGCTATCAAAAACTCAGATGCATAGGAAGACATTTTTAATTAATATAAGACCAACATGTTAAATGATTCAATCATACCTTTTCATTTCTTTTAAGCCCTGAACTCTAAAAAGAGACATGTAAATACTCATCCAAATAAGTCTACCACACAACACCTGCAAATATCTGGATAAAATCTAAATTCACACTGATATCTACACTCCAATTGCACCTCTCCACACAAATACTCTCAACCTCTAAAACTGCTACTGTAGGAGAAGTCCACAAGGTAATTTTGAATACTCTCAATCTCTAAAAACACTACTGTAAGACAAGTCCACGAGGTAATATTGAAAAACTCGGCTCGGAAAACGACTCAGTGACATTGGAGTGTGAGAGGATAATCAGTTTTGGTAAAAATTTGATAGCAGAAGTCATTCAAAATGAGGGTATTTCTTTTACTTTTTAGTATTTATATTTGATATCAGCGAGCTTTTCCATGGGCAGAAAATAACCCAAGCGTTACTCACAAGTACACATTACGAGTGCTTTCAAGTCGGACTCACTGTTGACCGAGCTTGACTAACTGGCAGAGAGTCAAATGGGGACCAACTTAACTCGGCCCAGCAGCAGGGCTGAGAATAGCTTAACTTAGGAACTCAAGTATTTGAGCGACTCGGGACTTTTTTTTAGCTGGTCTACAAAGTGATAAGCTATATGCACCTGAGTATTATAAATCAAAATTATGAAAAAACAGATTTCTATAAATAGGTAGAGGAAAGGTCCAGAAAGTATCTGAAATTTAAGTTAGACTTCATAGGAAACCACAGGATATAGGGGAAACGCCAAGAGATAGTTTCCAGAAACAGGAAGAAATCTTACAACTAAAATCTATAGTATTCATGATTCCATTCAAATATCAAACAATGGATTTATAACATATCCTTTTTAAGTGCATGTCTACTCAAATGGTGCATGGAGATTCTGGATCAACATTATCATCCAGTGAAAAGACTGCCCAAGACACCTACAATGTGATCTTTTATTTGCTGCCCTCTCTTTTCTGAAAGCCCTTTCAACTTTGAAGGGTTTTATTTTAAAGGGTTAGGGTTAGGTTAAAAGATTTGTTCAAGAGGAAAAAAACTGAATGAAATTGCCAAAAACAACCAATGATTATCTACAAAAATGGACAAGCAATAAAAACCATTGGGACATATTTGGCACCCTGACAATGCTTCTGGAATGGTTTCCTATGTCAAGAAACATGTTTCTTGCCCGATATAAATTGTGTGTGGGATTTCCATGTAGGGGCAGTGTGGGTGCACCCAGGGATATAATGGTAGCGAATGGGAATTGCTCACACGAGTACAAGCAATGCCCTAGTTGCCGATTCCTCTAGACAAAAAAATGTGGGATTCATAGGTCATAAGGTGATAGATGTAAAAGTGATGTCAATCAAGCATGACCATTACAACCTATTAATTACTATAAAATAGCTCCAACACATAAGAACAACATATACATCGCCTAGTGAGCTAGCTTGAGCGGTTGAGTGCTTTAAAGTTCATGCAAGAGGTCTCAAGATTAATCCCCTGGGTTGGCTGCCTCTAATGTGCACCTCACTTAATGTCCCTATTGAGTCGAGCTTTGAAATCAATGTCAGCAAGTTTACACTACGTACCATCTGCAAAAACGAGGAAGTACCCAAGAATTCCCCATGAGGTTTCCTTGGAAAAACAACATATACATGTCCTCAATCAAACAACAAGCCACTATGCTACCAAATACATCTATGGAGGATCTAGGATCTACTCAAGACTTGATTCCATCTTGTTAGAAATGACACGCTGGGGGGTCTTCCAAAAAAAAATTTGGTTAAAATCATAATAAAAAACACAAACTTTTACCTATAAATTTATAAAATAGCCCCTCCGCCATCATAAAACACATAAATTTAAATTTATCATGGTAATCTAGATTTTCAAATTGGTAAGAGCCATTTGAAGCAAAACATATTCAGAGATCTGAAATTTTCAATCACCGAGTTTCAAGAACAAGGGATGCTTCCAGAGGGTATGTGGAAACAACTCCGCAAATTTTAGGAAACGTGTGGGGAACCTATAGGGAATTCAACCAAAATCTTAAGAATAAAAATTTAAAGATATGAGAAACAATAATAGGTCACAAACATGAACAAGCTTAGTGGGCTAGCTCGAGTGGTATGTGTTGTGAGCAGCAAGTAGGAGGTCGCAGGGTCAAGTCCCCGGGCTGGATATCTATGTGAATATGGAGAGTCTCACTTGTTGTCCCACCCAAGTTAGACTCCATAATCAAGACCGGTGGGTTGCCCCATTTACCATCCATGAATCATGGGGAAGTACTCACCAACTTGGAGTGTTTTCCACGAGTTTGTTCCTTGGAAAAAAATCATTAACATGAACAATGAAAGCATAAAATATTCACATTCAATTTAGGGTTTTGGTTTTTTTTTGTTTTAAAAAACCATTCTTTTTAAGGCCATTGAGAAAAAATCATGGCAGTAACCCAGCGATCTCTCTTTTCAAAAGGGGAACACCTAGGGGTATCCCTTTTCAAAGGGGAGCACCTAGGGATCCCTCGAAAAAGGGAAACGTCCCACATTTCTTAGGGACTCCCCCCTACATTTCCCTGAGTTTCCCCAAAGGAGGGGGTGAGGAAATGTGGGTCATTCAGTTTCCCCGTCGCAAAAATGTGTGAAGCACAATGGGTTGCACCCCCACCCAAGGGAGCACATCCCCATGTAACACTATAACTTTCTATGTTTTGGTTCAAGGGTTTTTTCTATATTTTTAATCATTTTATAAACCGTTTCCCTATCCAAATCCTGAAATTTCTTAAAATCCAATGGATCTGTATTTAGCATTTTTATGCAACTTAAACTGATGCTAAATACTAATCTAACCATATTTGAAGACTGATGCAATGTCAAAATGTAGTATGCAAAAGTATTTGCAATAAGAAACATTTCAAAAAGGTAATATCAAACATATATGATTGTATTCTTTATTCAATGGGCCTCTTAAAGTCTGATATTCTAGCTTTTAACCTAGAGCATTGGAAAAAATAATCAACAAAATATGCAAATGTGAAACTTAAAGATCGCTTTCCTAAAAAAGATTTTATTTTTTATCTAGCCAAACACATGGCTCAAATGTAACTGTCCATGCTTATTAGGCACCCACATTTTCATCATTACTCAAGAGATCCGCACTAGCCACTTACAAATTTTCAATCATCATGGTTTTTCAACTATTTTGCACATATTGTTCCTGATCAACCCCCACCTCCAAAATCACATCATAGATGAAAGGGTGGCCACTAGCGTAAAGAGGCAAAAAAATTGGTGGAATTAGAGGACAAACAACCCCAACCCTGCCTTAATGTGGAAGCCCATTCTAGACATTAAAGTTCATAATTTGTATGCAAATTAAATGACTCCATGGAAATTTGAAACCACCACCATTTGCCAATAACTACCACCCAGTTTGCCAGAGAAGTGCTACCCAATTCACCCTGGATCCAGTGCAGGATTAAAATCAATGTTCCGATGAAAGGGAGAAACAAATGCCAACATTTAGCCCTATCGTAGCAGTCGGGACTAATTTTAATAAAAAAGGCTCCAATTAGGACAGGTTAAGCAAATCTCATATCACTTTGTAAGGATCTTGTGCCAGTCTGAAAGATTTTACCATGTAAAAATATATTTCAAATCAAGATTCCCCATCATTGACCAAATGCAACAGGAAAACAAGCATACACAAATTCTGCATTACAGGAATTGATCCTAGACATAGTACCTTCGGATCCAGAACACACCAAATGGGCACCCAACTTGTGGGTGCCCTTAACAGTAATTCAAAGAGATCCTATGCCCTTGGAAATCCCTTGAACAGCCATCAAAGAGTTGTGCATAACGGTCATAATGTTAACCTATAAACCGGATTACAGGGTACAGATGTAGATGATGATGACTTACCCAGATATCATGCATCTATGCCCCCTTTATTTGAGGAAGATTAGAAGGAACCTCAAGGATGCGAGACTTGAGGGATTCGACTTCTTCTTGTTCTAACGCTCTGCAAAAATAAAACAAAATGGAAATACAAAGATTCCATAAGAACGAATGAATATATACGCCACACCCTGCCAATGTCAATGTACTTTTGTTGGGAGCGACAATGTATGTATGATGAGTTGGCCGACCACCCAATGTATGTATGATGAGTAGGCGACCACCTAGGATAGGTGGATGTTATGTCATGGACTCATGTGATATAGGATCATAAACAAACAAGAAAGGAAGTGTTTGGTCGGGTAAGGATTTTCAAATATGCATGTAGCCCTTTTCAAGTAAGTATTCCTCGAATGTGCATATAGCCCGTTTCAAGGAAGTATTCGTTATTTAGCCAAGTTTTTATTTCATTTTTCCCATCATGAGAAACCAAACATTTTTTTTAGTCTCAAGAATTATCAAAATCTTTGGGATATAGACTTTACATAAAATTGAATAAAAACATTTTTTTATTCTCAAGAATTACCAAAATCTTTGGGATATAGACTTTACATAAAATTTCATTCAATATTGAATAATTTTTTATTAATTTATTACTAAATCATATTTCAAGTATTTGGGTTTTAATGTATAGGTTATAATTTAAAGTTTCTTCTTTATGGTACAACATGAGTGGGACTAATGGTTAAGAGCATGTGTTTCTTCTTAGGAGGTCACATATTCAAATACCAAGGGGGTAGTGTATGTACACCTCTGTACACTTTAGCAGTTAAATCGTTGCATAGAGGGGGGTCTCTTGTCCCACAAATTAGGGGGCCTCATACACCAATTTGGTGTCTCACTTGGCGGTGACCTTAAAAAAATATTATTGTTATTATCATTAAAATAAAATGTAAAATTTTCACGTAAACCACATCTAATTGATATTTAATCATTGACATTTATCCCTCTCTTAATATAACACATAAAACCGAATTAGAAATAGCAATACACTAATTGACACTAGATCACGGAGAAAATCAAACACGAGATGTACCCTAGAAACCCCAATGGGGAAAACCAACAAACAATTTTGTCTTTTATTGCAGATTTGTTAAACAACACATACAACACCAAGCTTCAAGATATGACTCACCAGATCTCAAATTCCCAACTCTATTGTGCCCAAACCGTCAACAGAAAAGACAAACCCCAACAAGAGATATGACTCACTCCTGCCACTTGCAAGAGATATGACTCACTCTTGTCCACCAAAAGATAAATAACTCACTCTTGTCCAACACAGAAGAGATATGACTCACTCTTGTCCACCAGAAGATAAATAACTCACTCTTGTCCAATACAGAAGAGATATGACTCACTCTTGTCCACCAGAAGATAAATAACTCACTCTTGTCCAACACAGAAGAGATATGACTCACTCTTGTCACATTGTGTTATAAGCAATTAGTCATGGGCTCTTTTATAATATTCACTTTATGTCAATACCATGGGTAAAGACCATGGGACACCCAATACCACATGACACATAATACCATGGACCCTCCAATACCATTGACCATAAAGTATTACAAAATAAACTTTTATAGGATTATCTAGAGAGTTTATCTTGACCCCTTCTACATTGCTAGACACCCCCAATGTAGAAGTACCTACTGAGCTACTAAAAACTAACACAAAAGTGTAGCCCTTGCTATAATGAGTCATCGGTTCTTGCAATGGTTATTGGGAAATTTTGACCTCTCAAAAAATTTGTAGTAAAGACCACATCATGAAACAAGGGAGTAATAATTTGCCTTGAAAGAGGTTAAGGATTTGTCATCACTCAAAGTGTGTGATGGTTATAATAGGGTAGTCCTTATAAATTAGATTTAAAACCTTCAAAACTGACAATCGGAACCGTGAAACTTATGCTCTAACTTTGTGTTATTTCAACCTAAAACCTAAATCTTATTATAAATCATTTAGATCATCAAATTAAGATTTCAAATCAAAAGTAAAATTTGTTAAAATGTAACAAATAGGGTATGAAATTGCATAGATAACATGAAAGTTGATATGTAAATTGTCATGGATATTCCATTGAAAAATGCATCACAAAGGATCTTACAAGTTTCTGCAAAATATTGTAAGGTTATTTTCCATTATGTAGTGTTTAGTTATATTATATTTAATTTTATAAGTGTAGCATTAAAATTAATAAAACAATTTGAGAATATAATAAAAGAAGCTAAGACAACAAATAATACACCATCTATGCAATGAACATAAAATTTACCCTCATAAACCATGGGAAAACCCAACCAGAAGGTGAGGACCATGCCTTTTCTCTTTTCTTCTCAAATATAAAATGCAAATACAAAGAAAAACGGATGCACTATCGATTTTCCATTAACATTGTAGCTTGAATGGTTGCCACCGGGCCTTCTACTTCCTCCTTTCTACTTGTAGTATGTTGCTCCTTGCTCCACTCAACTATGGAACAACAAATCAATATATTATGAACAAAATCCATTTCTTTCCTACCGACTTAGTGTTTAACATGTCTTGATAGTCATCTAGGATTAGGGTTAGGGTTAGATGACTTAGTGTTTAACTAAAAGATGACACCTAAGTTACGACACTTGCATGATGACACTTAAGTTAGCCACCTAACTAAGTGATATAGCATCCAATTGAAGATTGAGTTCATTATGAAGTCAAAAGATAAATATATACACCATGATTGAGTTGTGTGGTAAGTTGTTATGCAACAATTGATGAGACCAAGGCAAAAGTGTGAATTGGTATGCTCACAGTGTGCATCAAAGCAGGAATTGTGAATTGGTCTGTTCACAATGTGCATCAAAGCAAGAATTATGAATTGGTGTGTGGACAGTGCGCATCAGTGTAGAAACTATGAATTGATTTGTGTGCAAGACATACTGTTGAATCAATCAATCTTTCTTTCTTCTCTATTGCTTAGTCACTACACCTGAGGTGCTTGGTACTTATCCCTTATCTTGCAGCAGGGGTGCTAAATATTGTAAAAGACATTCTCTACTATCTATCATTGTGCTAAGAATATTTGTCAGGGTTTTTTTCTTCCTCGTTATTTTGAGGGTTTTTCCCAAGGTACACGTTGTGTTGTGTGTGAATGCTTATGTGTATGATTGTTCAATTGATTTCAAGTACTCGGTAATTCTGCATTTAAAGATTAAAAGATCAAAGCTCAACAAAATTCAACATGGTATCAGATCCCAAGGATTGAATGAGCTAAGTTTTGTAAGCAAGCTTAAGCCTGCATTGATCACGAGCCATAGAAGTTGAGCACAGTACTTAAAGAACAATGGCCTCAATCTCAGTAAGGTTGGAAGATTGACTTGAAGGAACTTCAAACTTCAATATTTGGAAGGGCAAGATTTTGAACATCCTGGAAGAGCATGATCTGGATGGATACGTATAAAATGTTGTTGAAGAGCCTACTACTAATTTCAAGTGCACTGCTTTCAAGAAGAATCAAGCCAAATCTAAGAGAATCATTTATGAGTTGGTGAAAGATAATTTGATGTCGGTGATTATTCCATTAAAGACTGCAAAGGAGTGCTTCAACACTTTGACAAATATCTATGAGAAGAAGGCTCCAAGTCAAAAGAGAGCATTGAAGAACAAGCTTCGTGACCTAAAGATGGAGAAGGACGAGACGTTGGTTCCTTCTTCACAAATATCTCTAAAGTAAGATATCAACTATTGAGCAGTGGAGTAATGGCCGATGATGATGATCTCATTCAAACTGTCGTCGATGGTCTTTCATCCTCATGGGAGACATACTTAGCCATTGTTAATGTTGGAAAGGTGCAACCAAACTTTGAGATATTGTGGCATGGTTGCTTACAAGAAGAAGGGAGAATCCAAAGTAATACTGCATCCTCCAGAGAAGAGAATCTTTCTCTTGCGACAAGGATGAAGAGAGGAAAGAAATCCTTTTCTCAAAAAAAAAGTCTCCTTGTCAAAAGGAAAGAGAATTCAACAAGAACTTTGATAAGTCCAAAGTTAAATGTTTCAACTGCAATAAGAAGGGCCACTATGTAAGAGTGTCAGGCAAAGCAAAGAGGAAAGTTCAAGGGTATATTTTATGCTTCTACTACTACAAAAGATGAACCTACAAAGAAGAATTAATCTAATGATCACGAGACAAGTAAGGTGTACTATCTTGTCTCAACTTTATCTAGATCTATTGCCACTAGTGCTAAGACATGGTTGGTTGATAGTGTTGCATTCAAACACATGACTAGATGTAGGAGTGCAATCACAAATTTGAAGGAAAAGAAGACCTCATGTAAAGTGGAGTTGGGAGACAATACCACCTATGCTATCCAAGGAGTTGGATCCACTTCTTTTCAGTTAAATTTAGGTGATGTACTTCATGTTGAAGATATTCAGTATGTTCCTGGTATAAAGAAGAACCTCCTATCTATTTTGGTTGTAGAAGATAAAGGTTTAAAAGTAATATGTATGGACAATCCAACACTCTTATGGACTAAGAATAAAGACTTGGATTATGCAGTTGTGATTGGAGTTAGAGAGGGAGGTCTTTACAAAGTTCCTATAAAGTTCATTAAAACCATGATTCATGACACAATCAGTCGTTGTGAACTGTGGCATAGGAGGCTTGGTCATATCCATTTCAAAGCACCACCTGGATTGCAGAAGATGGTAAAAGGTATGCTTGTATTTCAATTCAAGCATGATAGTGTTTGCAGGAGTTTCACTCTTGGGAAGAACACCAATCTAAAGTTTTATAAGCAGTACTAAAAGATCCAAAGGGATCCTAGACTTAGTCCATTCATACCTATGTGGTCCCATGTCAGCACCTTCCTTGAGTGGGTATCTATATTATGTGATTTTCATATATGGCTTCTCTTGCAAGTCGTGGATCTATTTTCTGAAGGTAAAGTGTGAAACTTTCAACAAGTTCCAAGAGTTCAAAGCATTGGTTGAGAATTAGACTATAAAGCACATATGTGCTTTGAGATATGATAATGGAGGTGATTTTGATTTTAATGGTTTTAATGGTTTATGTCGAGATGCGAGAATAAGAAGACATCTTATTGTACCTTACAACCCCCAACATAATGGGATCACCGAAAGGAAGAACGTGAGGTTGTAAAATCCATGATGTGTGATCAAGATATGCCTACCTCCTTATGGGGATAGGCCTCCAACATTGTTGTTTATATCTAGAATAGAAGCCCTCATGCTATCTGTTACGGAGAAAACTTCATATGGCTTGAGGTAGACCACAACAGACAGTATGACACCAGAAATCAATCCATTTCCATATGCAACAGAGACAAACAAAGCTAACACTAAGGGATAGAAGGCGTACCTTATTCTGGAAGGTTGTAGTAGATCCCCATTGAGCTTTTAATCACACTTGTACCTACATTCCATTCTTAACAACAACGAAATAGACAAGCATGATATATGTTAAGTGTTAGGCCTACTCTAGCATATATAAAATCAATATGTATAAACTGAAGTAACTACATCCATGGATAAATAACATTCATAGTTACACACATACAATGGACGAGAAATGGATATTTCTATTGATAAAACAAAGATACAAATGACGAACTCTGTTGGCATCTCGTCGAAACAGATAAATCGAGTCCTCCACTTGAGCCTCAACCACTTCAATCCTCCATCTCAATGGAAAGCTCACAAGACAATGGAAAGCTGGGGGAGAGCATCAATGGCTGCTCAATAGGACAAAGGGATGCAGACTCAAGCATGTATGAATGGGGCATAAATCCACTTTAGTTTCCTTGCTCTCATAAATGCTCCTCCTCTAATGCATCCAAGAGGCCCAATATATAGCCCTTCAATAGGAAGTGAAGGGTCGAGTCGGAGTGTTTCGAGGCATATGGAAGGCCAATAGTCAATTTATTCGTGACTCATTGAGGAAAACTTCAAAATATTTTCTTTTTGGGAACATTTCTCGATGTACATGGGTCATAGTGGGACAAGCTGCATGTACACGCGAGATGTACGCTTGTGATCCGCATATAGCAATAATTAGGGATTTTTTAAGGATTTCTTGGAACATCAAGGTATATTTTGAGCAAAGGGGGTCCAAAGAGTCTGCATAGGGACATGGAAGGCCATACAAATGTGATCTACCAAGTGTGGTAAAATCAGCTATAACACTATCCTAGGAGAAAAGACTCCATAAGAAGTTTTCACTGGTGAAAAACTAGATGTTGGGCACTTGAGCATTTTTTGTTGTCTTGTCTACATTCATGTACCAAAATAGAAGAGGAAAAAGATGGATTGATCCATAAATGAAGGGACTTTTGTTGTTATAGTGAACTTTCCAAAGCCTACATAGTTTATGTACCTGGGCAAAGACACATTGAAGTTAGCAGAGATGTAACATTCCATGAAGAGTATATATTCAAGCACTCTAAAGAACTTCAGTGTGATTCAGACATGGAGAAGCATGAGAATCCTATGATGGAGGATCCATGTTTTGGTTCTCCTCTTTCATATGTTGATAGGGAGAATCCATATGAGTCCTCAGATTTGCTAGCTTGTGAAGAACCAGTAAAATTGGTTGAAAGATCACTTGATGAACCTCCTCCTAAGAGGAAACATGCATAGGGCTGAGACATTCTACAAGAGGCAGAAAAGCATGGAGCACCATCAAGCACTTTTAGAAAGCAAAAGAGACCTAAAAGATATTCAGGATATGTGGCACAAATGAGTCACATCAATGATTCATAACCTTCCACCCATGGAGAAGCTATTAAGCAACAAGTATGGAAAGATGCCATGGAAGAAGAATATAAATATATTATGAAGAATGATGTTTGGGAAGTGGTTCCTAAACCTAATGGGAAGTCTATAGTAACTTCTGGGTGGCTTTATAAAATCAAACATGGATTTGATGGCAGTATTTAAAAGTATAAAGCTAGATTTGTAGCCTGTGGTTTCTCACAAAAATAAGGCATAGACAATGGTAAAAATTTTCTCCTATATCCAAGTACACCACTATTTAAGCAAGTATTTCCCCTGCCTTAGTTCTTGGGTGGAAGCTTCACTAGATGGATGTGAATACTTCTTCCTCAATGATGAGGTTGAGGAAGAGTTATACATTCAACAACCTGAGGGGTTTGTAGTTCATGGGAAGGGGTCTCATGTATGCAAACTATTGGTTGTGGAGCATGATTTTCTTGATTCAGAGATGTTATTGTTTATCCGTGTTTGTACCCTAGTTTTATTGTAAACTCGTCCTAACAGGGGGGTGCAAGAGCCAGCAGCCCCCGAAGGGGGTTCATGGTCAGTGCCCCCTAGAAAGGGGGTTCGGGGGTGAATCCTCCAAAAGAAAATTTTGGATGTTTGTTAGCCAACAGTTTACGGGCCCATGGTATTGGGTGACCCGTGGTATTTTCCCATGGTAATTCCCCTTTAAAAGGAAAACATTGCAATACGGTTGTGTATTGTATTGTAGCATTGTAAAACGATCTTTATGATTGTATGAGAAAGACCGTGAGAGACTGAAGAGGAAGTGCATCGAGTGTGCTGCAGGTTGTATCCCTTCATTTTGTTTGATGGTATAATAATAAAGGAATGACAATTTCTATGTGGACGTAGCCCATCTTGGGAGAACCATGTTATATTAGTGTCTCTCTTGTAATGTGTTTATGTTTTAATATTTGCATCTTGTTTATTGTTATTTCTCTGCACTCCCTTTTTTCTAACACAAACTGAAGAAAACCTCCTTGTATGAGCTTAATCAAGCCTCAAGGGCTTGGTATTCAAGGATTGACAACTACCTTCAGATCTTAGGTTTCTCCAAACATGTACTTCAAAGTTGTAAAGAATCAACCTCTGATATTGGTTCTCTATGTTGATGATTTGTTCTTTACTGGAGAGGAACAACAAATAGTTTAGTGTAAGAGGGAGCTCTCTGTTGAGTTCAAAATGAAATACTTAGGTATTATGCACTACTTTCTTGGTCTTATAGTTTGGCAAAGGAAAGATTAGATTTTCCTTTTGTAAGGAAAGTACACAACTGATGCGTTGCACAAGTTTGGTACGATGGATTGCAAATCCATGATTACACCAATGGTTTCTAATTTAAAGAAATTACATGAGTCAGAATTTAAATCGGATCTATTGGATCCTACTATGTATAGACAATTGATTGGATCCTTGATGTATTTGATACATTCAAGACCTAACATGTGTTATGCTAATAGTATCTTGAGTTAGCTCATGTCTGAGCGAAGACATATACATTAAGTTAATGTTGCTAAGCATGTGCTTAGATACCTTCGAGGTACTATTGCTCATGGACTCATATATGCCTGGAGTGGAGGAGTGATGTTATTTAGTTATGTTGACTTTGATTTGGGTGGTAACATTGTGGACCAAAAGAGTGCATCTGAATTTTGATCTAGCTTGGCTTCAACTATGATCTTTTGGTCCAATAGGAAGCATGGATTCGTAGCTCAAAGTACTATAGAAGCAGAGTATATTGCATCCAGTACCACCTACCGAGAAGTTGTGTGGATTAGGAAGCTACTTGTTGGTTTGTTCGAGGAGAAGCTTGAGACTATGGTAATTTTCTCTCATAATCAAAGTTGCATTAATCTCTAAAAAAACTCTATGTTTCATGACAAGTCGAAACACATTGATATGAAGTATGAATACATCAGAGACATGGTCTAGAGAGGTCTCGTAAGACTTTAGTACATTGCTAATAATGAATATATTGTAGATATGGTGACTAAGACTCTGTCTGTGACAAAGTATAGGTACTTCCGAGACAAGCTTGGTATGGCAGAGTATGCCTCCCTCACTGAGAGGGAGTGTTAAAGTTGCAACATCATGAGTCATTCTCCAAGCCAATCTTGTGCGACAGGATTGGGCCTCATGTGTTGAAGTAGTTCATTAGGAAGCCTGATATGGACTCAGGAAACTTGGAGCAGATTATTGAGTTTGACTCGAGAACGACTAATCCTTATGTGTAAAGGTTAATCCTGATGTGTTGAGGTGAATGCTTTGATATGTCAAAGTGATGTTGTTGTACAGTCTTGTTGGAAAAGACTAAGGACTTGTGTGTCAAGTCAGATCCTCATGTGCTGAGGTGGACCTCATGGGTAGAGGTAATTCTTTGCATGCCAAAGCATGAATGGTGTGTGATGTATTACTAACCATTGTCACTCAAGATGGATGAGCTATTAATTCTCCTCTAAGCACTGACCGCCTCCAGAGTGAATTACTTTAGCATATGACCACTTGGAACGATAGTAATAAATTATGATCACATCATTGGATAAATATTCTTAGTATAATTGATATGACAAATAAATTACAGTTGGAACATGTGGACCATGCAGATAAGATAAGTTGCATTAAGATTAGAGAGAATTTGAAATTGCTCATGATAAAGACTACAGTGAATTAAGGAGAACTCAAATTGATAAAGGCCCCAGTTAATTAAGTAGAGCTTGAATTGATCACTTCAATGATAATATCAAGAAGGAATCATGTTAAAAGAGTTAATTAAGTGTTAACAAAGAAGATTTAGTTAACTAAAGTGATTTGCATGATGACACTTTAGTTAAACTAAAATATGACACTTAAGTTGTGACACTTTAGTTGAACAAAAAGACGACACTTAAGTTATGACACTTGCATGATGGCACTTGAGTTAGCCACCTAAATAAATGATCTAGCATCCAGTTGAAGATTGAGTTCATTACGAAGTCGGGAGATAAATGCATGCACCATGATCGAGTCACATGGTAAGTCGTTATGTAGCAATTGATGAGACCAAGGAAAAAGTGTGAAATGTTGTGTTCACAGTGTGCATCAGTGCAAAACTATGAATTGATTTGTGTGCAGAGCATACAGTTGGATCAATCATTTTTTCTCTCTTCTCTATTAGTCGGTGATTGCACCTAGGGTGCCTGGTTCTTCTCTCTTATTTTGCACCATGGATGTCAAATATTTTTAAATACATTATCTGCTATCTATCATTGTGTTAAGAATATATATTTTTTTTCTCCATCATTGTTTTGAAGGTTTTCCCAGGGTACATGTTGTGTTATGTGTGAATGCTTATGAGTATGATTATTAAATTGATTTCAAGCACTCTGTAATTCCACATTTAAAGATTAAAATATCAAAGGTCAAACAAAATTCAACAAATCCTACTCTATACCTATATATTATAGCAACAAGTGATTGGTGTGGATGATTGTTTCCTTGACCATTAAATATTGCTTCCATTCTGAACAACTTGCACATGAGCATTGAGATCCTTGTTGTCCATGGGGTGGTTCAAGATTGCACCATGAAACATTCTAGAATGATAGCACAACGCTACTACCTCCTTGCATCAATATTGATCCCATAAGATATCCACTTGCATTTATCTTAACTTTGAAGGGATTTTTCAAATTGGGCAATGCGAGAATTGGTGCTTTACTACTTTTATGTTTTAAGCCTCCAAAATCCTTTTGTTAATTTTTTCCCCATCAGTAACTCTTGCTAGTAGATATTATAGCATGGAGCAGTGCAAACACAGTTGAAAAGAATGCCATAAACTTCCAAAGATGAGTTTCCATCCCATAAATCTTATGACTTCAATGGCATTGGTAGGAGTTGGTCATTGGATGATGGTATCCATCTTTGCAAGATCAATTTGCAGTCCCCCTCCACTAATCATGTACCCCAAGTACATTAAGGATTGTTGGGAAAATTAAGATTTCTTAAGATTTATCAACAATTGATGTTTTTTCAGGGTCTCTAACACCTACATGAGACGTGAGATATGATCTTTATAGGTAGAGATAATTATCCATATATTTTCCATGTGCATTATTACAGATGAATATAGAAAAGGATTCAATGCATGCATCCAAGTGTATTATTGTGTTAATCATACCTTATGGTATATTGACTTAAGATCCATCTTGGTGAAGTACTTAGCATATTGTAATTGATCCAACAAGTCATCGATCATGGGAAAAATATATTATTTCTCAAGGGCGATCTTATTAAAAGCTATGTAGTCAACACACAATCTCTAAGTCCCATCCTTATAGGCACTATGATGACAGGTGACCTACAAGACGAGGTGCTTGGTGAAATTACTCCTTACTCCAATAGTTGTTGCAATTGTTTACTCGCTTCATCTATTTCCAATATGGAATGTCTATACAATCTTATGTTTGGAAATGAAGAGTTAGGCTACAATTTCATCTCATGCTCCATTTCTCCCTTAGGCGGTAACCCTTTAGGCTCTTGAAACACTTATTTATATGCCTGCAAAAGCTCCTCCAACTTGTGTTTATTCTCTTTATTACATTCGTTGAAGGATTCATTTACTTTTACCAATTCACCTCCTTATTGATATTGTCCCACGAATAGAAATACAAACTTCCTAATTCAAATAACCAAGATATTTGCTTAATTGGTGCTTACCAAAGACATCTCGGATCTACCTTTGCACACATTAACAATGGAGGAATGACCATCCTTGACTAAGCATTATTAGTTTTCTCTCATATTAAAGATTGCGCCCTCGATGTACAAGTAAGGGATTCCAGACACTACTCCACACACATCAAGTGGTACCACATCTACCTCAAACCCATCAATGTAGGTTGCACTTATTGTAAATTTTATCTCACACTACTTAGTGAGTATAAACTCATTATCCTTATTTTCTTTTTGGGAAATAAATCAACCAAGCCATGGAACAATGACACATGATTTGAACCATAACAACACAAAGATGTTGGAAACCTCACATTGTATTGATCTATATTTCTATCTTCCTTGCAATAGAGTACAATGAGGTCCCTTACATAAGAATAGATTACCATAACAAACATTCCATAATATGATGTCTTACTCAACCACATACATAACTATATACCACAATATCTCTCCTTAAATCTCTCAAGTGATCTTCATGGCATCCTCACCCTTAACTTCTCTCCTTGTCCTCATATTTGAGTCACACGTAGACTAATTTATGCATTATTACAAATTATAATGTCACCATTAAATATCATGAGTATGAATTATTCCTTCATACTTTCCCTTAATAAATACTTGTGGTTCAATCTAGATGTTTGAGATGTCTTCATCTTTAGTCTTTTTTAGTATGCATCATCTTCGGTCTTCTTCATCTTCATCTACACCTTTAGTAGTAGTTGGCTTCTTGTATCATGCATGTGCTGCACCATTATTTGTTAAGTCTAGATCTTGAGTCAATCATCTAGACTCCTTCATCTTCATATCAAGGATTTATTCATCTTACCCTTAACCATCTCATGGGTTTTCTTTGACTTACCCTCGACCATTACATCATATATGTGGTTTTCATTGGCTTTCCTATAACCATTACTACATATGCAGGGTGTCTTTGGCTTATCCTTAACCATTTCAAGTGGGTTTTGGATAACAACTAACCAATACAATAAAATGACTCATGATTTGATTTACTTGAGGAAACGACTTAAGTAGAATAAATTGACAATTCTTTCCCAAGCATGAGAATTTGACATGTAACTCTTTAGACAGCTTGACTTTTGAAAACCAACTAACTCATAAAATTTTTATGAGAGAGATATTGTTGCAAATCAAAATATTTCATTTTGTAGAATCCTTTCAACATAGAAGTAACTTTATGTCACTCTTGTACATCTATCCAACCACATTGTACCTACATATGAGGTTTTGATATCTCTCTATTCCAACATCTGTGATGATCATGATTTGTGAAACCACAAATACTTCAAGGATGCAAGTTCCAACATTTTGCTTGTATGTCATATTCTGCCACAATGGTCGCAATATTGCTTTTTCTTCTACACCTGGTTTGTTGCATTGTTACCTGTAGATAATTCACTTTTTGTTGACATTTATTCTTTTACAAATTTGATGTCACCATTGCTTGTGTGCCCTTCATAACAAAGACCTTGATTTCATGGCCTTACACACACACACACACACACACACACACACACACACACACACACACACA
>LPNX010622995.1:239315-289328 GCA_001517045.1 Pseudotsuga menziesii
CACGTACACACGCATGCACACACATGCACACACACACACACACGCATATGGCCTTATGGATGCCTTGCTCGTTCTTTGCTAACAAAATTCCATCAAAACCCATTTTATTCATAAGTTTGGACCCAACTCCCTTTGTAAGCCTTTCAACACAACCAATTTCATCATCTTCATTGTCATCTTCATAAATATCACCAATATCATCATTATGAGTCTCATAACATGAGAGAGACAATTTGATGAAAACAAATTTAGAAGAAGCGACGGCGATCTGCGATCTGAAGCCCGATAGGCTGCGCGCTGCCCTCCTCTAGGGTTTTGCTCTTGCCTGCCGCCATGGATGGTCCAGGGGGAGGGGATCCCCCTCCCTCCTCCTCTCTTTCTGCTTCAGACGCCTTCAGCAAACTGTTAGCTCCCTCTACAAAGAATCTGGCAGCCAAAGAGGCCCCAAAATTTGTTAAAAAACTTGACTCAATTCTTGAAATTGCTTTTCCTGAGGAGCATTCCATTAAAATCGCCCTGGCACTAGCGGAAAGAGGCCTGGTTGGCCAGTTCATGGGGCTTTGGATCTCTCCTAAAACCACAGATGATTGGATCCAGCGTAATTGGAGACCCCATCTGAAGAACAGTGTCACCTGCAATCCGGTTGGCAGAGGATTCTTCGTCTTCGAATTCATCTCAAAAGTGGATCGTGATCTCATCTTCCGAAGTGGCCCCTATTTCATGGGTTCCCAAGGAATTTACCTGAACAGGTGGACTCCGGACTTTGACCCTACAGTTGATGTCCCCAAAGAGGTCCCGATGTGGGTAAGGCTCCCCAATCTGCCGATCCATTGCTGGAACGTTCAAGACCTGGAAAAAATAGGAAATGCCCTAGGCCGGTACATTGACAAAGCAAACAATAAAGGCCAGTACTCCTGCGCTAGAATATGTGTTGAAGTTGATCTGGAGGCGAGACTCCCAGAAGCCGTCAAACTTTCTGTAGGATCACGGTCTCATTTCCAGAAACTCGATTATGAACAATTACCATTTAAATGTCGGCTCTGCCATGAGCATGGCCATTTCCAACGCAGCTGCCCAAAAGCACAGACGGAAGAAGAAGGTGAAGGTTGGCAAAAGGTCAAAAAAGGCAAGGGCCCCAGCAAGCCAATCGAAAAAAGAGGCCCTAGCAACGCTCTGAAATCTGACCCCAAAGCCCCTCCGAAGGATCCCGTTCTCTCTCCAGAGCTGTCTAAGCAGCCAGTTACTGCGGCCCATGGAGAAAGCCCCCCTTCTCCGAGCGCCCCGGAAGTTCCTCCGGTTATTATTATTCAAGAATCCTCGATCACTAAATCTGCTAATCCAATGGAAACGCAAGACAGACAAGGGGGAAATGCATTGGAGCCAAGAGAAATCCAACAAGAACCTGCACACACATTAGTTAGAAGCTCCTCTACCTGTGGAGATTCTCGAGATGCATAAGCAGATCCATCAACCATGGACTTTGATCCAGGAGGAGACAATGATGATGGATCTTCCGAATCCGGAAGCTCGTATGCTACACCAATCAAGAAGGCAAGGGGTCGAAAATCCAACAAAAAACAAAGAGAGGAAAGGTCTTATGCAAATATTCTGCAAGGATCCCAGCTCACTCTCAAAGCTATGGTGAACACAAGATCCAAGCATGGCCAGCCCTCTAAAGGGGTCGTCCCCTCCAACAGTAAATAATGCGGTACATCTCCTGGAACTGTAGAGGTCTTGGCAGTCCGCAGAAAGTTGAAGCAATGAAAGACCTAGTAAGAATCAACAAGCCAGAGATCCTACTTGTTCAGGAGACCAAAATGGAGGATGGCTCTGCCCTCCATGCAGGAAATATATTCTGGAAGAAAGGCCCGGGAACAGCTGTCAGCTCCAGGGGAGCCTCAGGAGGACTTGCCACCTTCTGGGACTCCTCCAAATATGAGCTAATCTCTGTTCACAAGTCTACGCACTGGATCTACACCAACCTCATCCACAAAGACTCTGGTCATTATGTAAGTATGTTTAATCTCTATGTTCCAATCTTGTTAGCAGAAAAAAAAGTTTGCTGGGATTCTATTGGATCGTTCTTAAGCCTCCAAAGAACAGAAAACATTATCATTGCCGGGGATCTTAACGTCACTCTGGCAGCAAATGAGAAAAAAGGTGGATCCATAGTCCGCGATCCCTCTCAGGAATGGGTCGAAGACATCATCTTAGGATGGGATCTAATTGATATAAAACCCTCCAGAGGTAACTTTACTTGGACTAACAAAATACTAGGGCCAGGGCACATTGCGGCCCGCCTAGACAGGTTTCTCGTCCATTCCTCCTTCCTCACCCTGGGGCTTTATGCTTCGTCCAAAATCCTTCCCAACTATATTTCTGATCATAAACCAATCCTCCTTGAGCTCTCTGTTGAGGAAGATCTTGGCCCCATCCCTTTCAGGTTCAGTCCCCTTTGGATCCATCAAGAGGGCTTCTACCATATTGTCACTAGCTCCTGGAGCAAAAAAGTCACTGGAAACCCCTCCTTTATCTGGGAAGAAAAGCTCAAAAGGCTTAAACATGATCTCAAGAGCTGGGCCAAGTCTCTCCCCTCCCCAATCTCTTGCAGGAAAGATAGCCAGGTTGCCTTGGAAAATCATCAAATCCTCATGGAATCTGTCCCTATCACTGAAAGCATTATCCGGGAAGAAAGTAACCTTCAGAAAGCCTATTATAAAGCCTACAGAGACGAAGAAGAGTATTGGTGCCAAAAATCTCAAAGCCTTTGGCTAGCCAGCGGTGACAAAAACACTTCCTTCTTTCATAAACAAGCTGAAGCAAGGAAAAATTTCAAATCCGTGAAGGAAATTACTCATCAACATAATCTGATTAAAGATGTTGAAGGCATTAAACAGGCTGCCTTTTCCCATTTCCAAGATCTTTACACTGCTCCTGCTGCTGATCTCATTGATTCCAATGCTTATCCCATCTCTTTGGTCCCTTCTCTAGTTCAAGCCTCTGTCAATAACACCCTTGCTACTCCAGTGACTATGAAAGAACTCAAATCAACGCTGGACCATATGAAACCTGACAGTGCCCCTGGGCCTGACGGTTTCACAGCCAGATTTATCTCCAGTTGCTGGGATATCATCAAATATGATCTACTGAAGATGGTTAGGAACTCTCAAATCCATCATAAGCTGGGCGGGAGCACAAACTCCTCTTTCTTGGCCTTGATCCCGAAGGAGAAAGGAGCTTCTAATTTTTCAAGATTCCGACCAATCTCCCTTTGCAACACCAGTTACAAGTTGGTTACTAAGATCATAGCCAATAGGATTAAAAAAATTCTGCCTAAAATAAAGGCATGGTTGTGAAACTAGATCTAGCCAACGCCTTTGACAGAGTAAATCATGAATTCCTCTTTGTTGTTATGGAGAAATTTGGTTTCTCCACTGAGCTCATTGGCTGGATCAAAGGATGCATCTGTTCTACTTGGATTGCCCCTTTGGTCAATGGAAGGCCAACCAATTTTTTCCAAGCTTCTAGAGGGCTGCGCCAAGGCTGCCCTTTGTCTCCGCTTCTATATGCCATCCAGGCATCCGTGTTCAGCTTCCAACTTAACAACTGTCAGCAGGACCTTTCTCTGCCTGGGCTTCACATGGCCCATAATGTAAAGGACATAAATCATGCCCAGTTCGCAGATGACACTCTGCTGTTGGGAGGAGCTGGTGTTCATTCTGCAAAGAACTTCAAGAAGGAGCTAGAAATCTATCTTCAGATCTCTGGAAGCAAAATCAACCTGCAAAAAGCAAAATTTACTGCTGGAACAGCTCTGTGGATGAAATAGGAAGAACCATCAGAGTTCTGGAGATGGAAAGCTTCCAGAATTGGGACTCCTTCACTTACCTAGGTGTCCCGATTTTTAAATCTGCCATCAAAACAAAGAACTAGAACCCCATCGTTGAAAAGTTAAAAGCTAAGATCCAAAAGTGGGGGGCGAGCTGGCTCACCCTAGCAGGGAAACTTGTTTTACTGAAATCTGTTCTGTCCAATATCCCTATTTATCAATCTTCTATTCTGCTGGCCCCTTCTTCTGTCATCAGCAAGATTGAAAGTCTCTTCAAAAAATTCCTATGGGAAGGGGGGAAAGGAAACCTGAAAAAGCCCCATCTGGTCAGCTGGGACAAAATTCAAAGGACCTATAGAGAAGGAGGCCTCCAAGTCAGAAGTATTCATGCTCAAAATTTAGCTATGGGAACCAAAATTCTCTGGCATATTGTGTCCGGGAAGACTAGCTGGAGCAAAAAGGTTCTGTGGAAAAAATATTTCTCTGGCCAGAGAACTCGCTGCCTTGACAAAAATCCTCTCAGCAAAATTGGCTCTCCAATCTATAAGCTCTGTCTAAAAGCCCTGGTGCATTTCAGATCTTTATTGTATTGGATACCTGGCAACGGAAAAAAAATTAATTTGTGGGAAGACTCCATCCTTGGGGAAGAGCCTTTGGGGTATAATCCAAGAATTCAGAATATTAAACAGTGGCTCAAAGATCAGCATATCTTCACTCTTTGGGACCTTTCAGCCTGGGACAATGAAAAAAACTGGACTGATTGGAAGTATGCAGACCTCCCCAACGATCTTGATGAGGAAGCCAAAATTCTGTCTGAGCTTCTACAAGGTAAATCACCCTAAATCAAGCTGCCTGTGATAAGAGAGGCTGGGGATCCAATTCTTGAAGTTATACAGCAGCTGAAGGCTACCGGTCCTTAATGACGGTTCCACACGTAGCCCCAAATCCGATCCAGTGGAACTTTGTTTGGTCTTCCAAATCCATTCCGAAAGTTGATCTGTTTTGTTGGAATGCGGTTCATAGAAGTATTCTCACAATGGAAAATCTATGAAAGAGAGGCCTGGAAGGTCCCTCAAGGTGCGCCCTATGCAAGAATGAAGAAGAAAATATTGACCATCTTCTGTTGTCCTGTTCGTTCTCCAAAGAAGTCTGGAAAGAAGCTCTTCCGGTGAACCCTCCTAATTTTAATTTGCTGGAGTTAACATTAGATCTGTTTACCAGATGGGCTGAATGCTCCCCCTTTTAGCTCACCAAAAAAGCCCTCCTCAATTATGCGTGGATGCTTCTCCCTAAGTTCATTTTCTGGACACTTTGGCTCGAAAGGAACAACCGCCTGTTCAGAGATGTGGAGAGCACTCCTTCTAGGATAGCGATGAGAGCCAAAGCTTTCCTTGGAGAAACATTGGACCAAAAGCCTGATCTCTGGAATGCTAGCCCTCTAGAGGACAGAGAAGCTTCAAGGTTTTCTAGACTCGCCTCTAGTGCTCATAAAACTTCCATTACCAGACCTCCGACTCTTGCTGATTGGGAAATTCGAATGGAAGAAGCAGAATTCCTAAAATGGAGACTCTCGCGGCAAGTTCACTGTCTATTTTTTGATGGTGCCTCTAAGGGCAATCCAGGTCCCTCCGGAGGGGGAGGAGTGATCCTCTTGCCTTCAGGTTCCATTCATTCTTCCTTTGCTTGGGGGCTAGGAGTGGAGTCTAACAATTTTGCTGAATACCATGCTCTATGGCAGGGAATCAGGCAAGCGATAAGTCTTAACATCCGAAATATCTTAGTCTTTGGGGATTCCAAAATGGTGATTTAGGCCATGAGATCGAAGTCCAGTCCTCCCAGCATCCACATGAAGAGGATAGCCCAGAAAAATCAAATCTTAACTGGAAAGTTTCAAACCATAAGCTTCTTTCACGTGCTGCGCCATCTCAACAAGGAAGCTGATCTTGAAGCCAATCACGCCACGCTCCTAAGCAGGAGCATCATCTCAATCAATGGGAACATCTCTTCCTGCAACCTCCCGTGACTCTTCCTTGCCTGAACGCGACCTCAGAGATCTCTGCATTTTCTGTACTGGCAACCTGCTTATCAGCTTCTTTATCGTGGTCCTTTGGACTTTAGAAAGGCCTGGTTGTATTCCTAGGGAAATACAAGTCTGTCTTGCTTATTCTGGTTCCATTTCATACCCAGCTAGAAGCTATGATCTCATTGTTTACTGCCTTTTTCCTCTCGGTGGTTGCCCTCTATGAGCTATGCCGGTTGAAGAGCGTATGGGCTATCTGGAATTTTAAGGAAAGTCCCAGCCTCAAAATAAAGAATGGAGCAGATTGCCTTTGCTCTCCTCTGGATCGAATGGGTGCAAAGAGAAGCTTGAAAATGCTTCAGAAGGTTTGGCTGGCGTCCAAGAAGCACTTTTCTACCAGAGCTAAGAGGCAGCGAACCTGTTTGGAGACGTTGGTCGAAGATTTAAAGCATGGGAGCTCGTCTGTCAAAATTTCTTCTCCAAGATGGATCCCTAATAATCTTAAAACCAATTCTGAAGCTCACACCATTGTAACTGAGCTCATTTCCTCTGTTTCTATGCTTTGTCGGCCGTTAAGATGTGCTAAAATCGTGTGGGTAAACCCTTGCAACAGCTGGACCCCATTTGGTGTCAAGTCCGGTCAACATTGGTCTCTGTTTCTCTTGTCTTATTCCTCTGTCTTGCTCAAGGAATCTTCCAGTGTAACACAGCTCCCGGAAGCTGATTTTCCGGATCTATATTAACCTACCCATCAGTTTTGGTGAAAAAAAAACAAAAAACATGAGAGAGACAATTTACATCATCATTGCCGGCATTAGCCAAATTACTACTATCACATGAATTGTCAAGCTTTTGAAAAAAAATCGCTTGTGTCACAAATTGCATCACACATTAATTTTTCCTAGTTCAATTTTTCACTTCATTTTCTAGTGCCAACAACATATTTTCCTTTGTTGATAACTCTTGCTTACATGAATCTATCATTTCATCTTTCTTACCATGAAGTCTTAAGAGCTCGTTTACCCATTGATCCAGTGATGGCAATTTTTCTTTTAGTTCACTTATGTGTTTCATAGTGCAGTGAAAAATGTTTTGATGGAATTCTTTATCATGTGCTCTAATGACAAAGAATTTCCTCATTAGTGAAGTATTTTGTGTATTTCGTTTATGTAACCTATCAATTTCTTGGAGGAAATTGTCAAGATCTTGTTAAAGTAGTTCAATTTCTTGATTAGCATGTTGTATAATATTTTCTCCTTTACCCATTATAAAATGTTGAATAATCATACTTGCTTGTCACATAATTGATGCAACAAATTCAAGGCATCGGGTACAATCTATCAACACCCATCAATCAAGCACAACAATTACAAGGATGTCGGGTACGACTGAGTATGCACACAAACAAATTACAAGGACTTGATTTTCACTATCTTAATTTTGACCTGATTCAATAGACTTACCTTAACTAAACGTGTTTTTGACTGTTTACATCAATACATTTTCATGACTTAATTCAATATGTCAAATTCTTGATATTCAACTTTGATGTACTCAACATAGTATTGACTCCATAAATATCACAAAATAACACAGAAAAAAAACTTTATTACACCCATAAATCTTTGGACAAATCTCACAAAAAAACACAAAAGAACTTCATTACACCCATAGCTCTTTGGACAAAAAATTGTCATTTCTACAAAGTTACAAAAAATACATTCACTGCGATACCCCTTGGACCAAGACACTCATCACCTGATGGCGAACCAAAAAAATGTTTACAAGTTTTCCATAAATTTACCATGTTCTATGCCAATATTTTTATTTTATCTTATTTTATTTTATCAAAATTATCTAAAAACTACTAAATTACTCCAAAAGAACATTAAAAAATACCTTCTTTCAATGAACATTATGCTTTACTTTCATTGCCTTGAATTTCATGTGGGGTACATTGAGATGCTTCTTTGAATTTGAACTTTTGAATGCTACACCTTCATATATGTGGGTTGCTTTTCTTCTTGATTCATAAGTGAGACCACAATTTTAGCCACCTCCCTTGTTTTCTAATGAATTTGGACACCAATGCATGAATTTCGTCATATGTGTAAGTTTTAAACTTGTGAAGTGAAACAATGCATATAGATTCTCAAGTAAAACATATATTAAACAGTGGTACACACACAATACACATATATTTACTTCTTAAACCCTTAATCAGGAAAACCAACAACCTTGGAACCGCATCTCTATTTTTCTCGTTATGTTTTCTTATTAACCATTCACAATACAATATTTAGGTATTCCACAACATCCATAACCTTTGTCTATTAACCCATATTATATTTAGAACCCAATCCATGAATCATGATTAACTACCTTTTTTTTAAAGTAGCTTAAAAAACTATGATGGGATGCTACCCTGAACCCTGTAGTTTAGGGCCATTGCTCATCTTCATAAGCTGATGCAAATCAAATGCAAAGAATACAACACATACCCAACATTATCCTACTTGTTGTTTCTTTGTATAGCAATGGGACATGTATTGATAGTGGCATAGGTTCAAGGCAACAATACCCATAGATTATCTACATTAAGAGAACTTCTCAATTGTAACAAAATTTTGCCAATGAGTTTGCAACATTATTCAAGTTGTAAACCTTTTCCAACAACACATTCTTGTCTTCAACCATATCTCTTACAAAGTGGTATTACACATTAATATCTTTATTTTAGCGCGATAAGAAGGGTTATTTTCCACAAGGATTGCACTCTAACTACTGCATTCTAATCTCACAACTTTCTATAGAAACCCAATACCTAAACACAGTCTTTGCAACCATACAAATTCTTTACTTGCATGGGTTGCCTCCATGTATTCAACTTATGTAGTTGACAATGCAATTGCAACCTATCTCTTGTTCGTCAAAGTGATAGCTTCTCCAAATAGGTTATACACATAACCACTTATATATGTCTCGCAATCAAGGTCTCCAACCCAGTCTACATCAACAAATCCCTAGACATCTATTACTATGTCTAGTCTAGGTCTTCCTTAGCATTAGATTACGTAATCTATGGTGCCATGCAAATACCTAAGGACCCTCTTTATAGTTTCCTAGTTCTCCTTCCCTGGTTTTGATATATATCTACTCAAAACATCCATTGCATGGGAAATGTTTGTCCTAGTACATACCATTTGCATACATCAAAATACAAACAATACTAACACAAAAAAATCAAAACATGTATTCTTCCTCTTTATGTGTCTTTAAACATTGATTTATAGATGAATTTACACCTACAAGATAGGGACCTTGATCGGTTTACTTAATTTCATGCATACTAAATCTCTGCAATATTGTCTCAACGTGTTATCTCTGTGTTAGCACTCTAGGAGTCCTTCTAGGTTATAGCTCGAAGAAGCCTGAGAACTTAACTATAATCTCAATATTCCATTCAATGGATCAAGTCAGATGACTAATTAGATCTCACTCACTCAAGACATGCATAAACTCAACCAAATAAACAAGGCTTCTAACTATCACTGTTCAGAGGGTTTGTAATAAAGGTGAATAAATGAAGAATTCTCACTATGCTGGCAGATTCATACATAAAGCACTTACATATGAATGGCTAATCATAACAAGGAAATGATACTTGCAATTCAAATCATAAACACAGAGATAGGATGACAACTATCTAGTATTAGACAAAAAGAATAATCATGAATAAAATATCCCAAGTACAAGTATAGAACAGAAAGAAGATGTAATCTAAACATATAATGGCAAAATAGCTTGTATTAATTGACAAGAACATGAGAAACTTGAGTACAAAAAGTGTCTAAGAGCCTTCAAAGTTGAACCCCCTATACAATTATTCTTCAATGAGCTTAAATAAGCTTTACAAATCAGTTTCAAGATCCTCAAAAGATGGATATGATAACCTCTTTTCCTATCTCAAATCCGAATTTGTGAGGTGGTTGGAAAATGCAGAAATTTCTGGAAATATGCTGCTCAGAGATTGACCTATATCTATCAAATAAAAATAGATTTTGGAAAAATGAGAGAGTTTTTGTATATTGTTTTTTTATGAGAAAAAACCTCTCTCAGTTATTTGAGATTCATTTTCATGTGCCCGACATATGTATTTCAAAAACATGTGTTAAACAAGGGAATTCTGAGATCTGGAATTTAGGGCTCAGAGATGGATTTGGTTCTCCCAATGTGTGACATCTGTAGGAAAACTGAGAGAATTTATTGTTCTTTGACATGTTAGGAACAAAAACCTCCTCCTGTTTTGCAAAATTATTCTCCAGTCACTTAGAATCATCGTTTGAAAATGATGACTCAACACAGTAAAAACGCCATTTTTGCAGTAAATCTCCTCTAAAAGACTCTTAAAATTTTTAATAATACTTCATCTTAATGACTTTATATCACTTAATAAAATAAATTTGACCAATTTATTTGAGGAGATAACATTTGGGTCATACTCGGGGATGGAATCCTCCTTGCGAGGTTCCAAGAACCACAGATCTGATGCCTTTCCTGGACAACAAAATATAGAACCTAGTCTAGTGTTCCATTGGGCATGGAGTCAGCAGTACAATCTTCTTCTGAACACCTTTCAAGAGCTGCCTTTACAATTGATCCCCTACAAACCTGTAGCATTCCTGTAGCCTGCATGTAGCCTATCCTTCTTATTCAACAACCAATAACTGGAAAATCCTACTTGCTCATATAAAGAGCTTATTCTCTTTCCTACTCCTAATTCTAATGAGTAGAGGCAAATTGATCAAGTAAAATCATGCTTCCAATGAATCCATGAAATAAACTGATATACTGACATCATGCTTAATCTTGACCCAGAAAATAAAAGAATGCATAGCTAATATAAATGTGTTTTGAACAGCTGATAGAGCCAGCTTTCCTCTAACAAGAATATTTTGATATCTATGCTGCTCATAAGTTCCAGATAGTTTGCAATAGGATCATAAAAGTCAACATTAAATACCTCTTTATGCTGTTGATCTTTTCCTTCACTGATGTTAATGCTGAATGTGGACTGCTCAACCTTTGTCAGTGAAAAATGCAAACTCAATTGCTAATCTGAACCTTTCTACTCCTTATCTTTCAGGTTTCCAAAGGGAACCATCTCATCTTCATGACAACCTAAGTCAGTGGATGCATTTGATACAATGTCAAAAGCATCTATACTATGGTTATCATCCTGAAATTCATTAATATCTTGGTCACAATAAGAGGTGTCCCCTACTACAACATATTCATCATGAATGTTTAGTTCTTTATTCAATAAATTGAATTCATGACAGCATTCGGGATATAAAAGATCAGCTGAAAATATTCCTTTGCAAAACAAATGAAAGGCAGCATGAAAATCTGCCAAAGAGCTGATACTGGAAATAGGAAGAGACCAGTACCAATCACGAGCAATCCCCTCTAATGAATAGCCAAACAGTTTAATCCGAACATCTTCATGCACAATTTGCAACCAATGAATGCAATCATGAAAATCCAACAAATGTTCAGCTAGTACTTCCCAATTTTCTCCTCGAAATATGGGAATACTACGTTCCCATTAATCTCTACTAGGCACTGGATTAGGAAAACCAACAATCTTTGAAAAATCACAGAAAGCATACTTCTTTGCTAAGATTTGGTTCATTTCATACCAGTGGAGTTGCCAACAGATTTATGAACAATGGAATCGCCATTGAATCTGTCCTTCATGGAGTCACTAGATAGATGATTACAACCGAAAGAATATCCAAGATTTGTCTATCATCAAAGCTGGAACTATTTCATCTCCCAGGGAAGCTAAGCTTCAATCTCCTCACCTCGGCAACGGCGACAATTGTTAGCACTCCAGGAGTCCTTCTAGGTTGTAGCTCGAAGAAGCCTGGTAACTTAACTATAATCTCAATATTCCATTCAATGGATCAAGTCAGATGACTAATTAGACCTCACTCACTCAAGACATGCATAAACTCAACCAAATAAACAAGGCTTCTAACTATCACTGTTCAGAGGGTTTGTAATAAAGGTGAATAAATGAAGAATTCTCACTATGCTTGCAGATTCATACATAAAGCACTTACATATGAATGGCTAATCATAATAAGGAAATGATACTTGCAATTCAACTCATCAACACAAATATAGGATGACAGCTATCTGGTATTAGACAAAAAGAATAATCATGAATAAAATATCTAAGTACAAGTATAGAACAGAAAGAAGATGTAATTTGAACATATAATGGCAAAAGAGCTTGTATTAATTGACAAGAACATGAGAAGCTTGAGTACAAAAAGTGTCTAAGAGCCTCCAAAGTTGAACCCCCTATACAATGATTCTTCAATGAGTTTAAATAAGCTTTACAAATCAGTTTCAAGATCCTCAAAAGATGGATCTGATAACCTCTTTTCCTATCTCAAATTCGAATTTGTGAGGTGGCTAGAAAATGCAGAAATTTCTAGAAATATGCTGCTTAGAGATTGACCTATATCTATCAAATAAAAATAGATTTTGGAAAATTGAGAGAGTTTTTTGTATATTGTTTTTTTATGAGAAAAAACCTCTCTCAGTTATTTGAGATTCGTTTTCATGTGCCTGACATCTGTATTTCAAAAACTTGTGTCAAACAGGGGAATTCTGAGATCTGAAATTTAGGGCTCATAGATGGATTTGATTCTCCCAATATGTGATATCTGTAGGAAAAATGAGAGAGGTTATTGTTCTTTGACATGTTAGGAACAAAAACCTCCTCCCGTTTTGCAAAATTATTCTCTAGTCGCTCAGAATCATCATTTGAAAACGATGACTCAGCGTAGTAAAAACGTCATTTTTGTAGTAAATCTCCTCTAAAAGACTCTTAAAAATTTAATAATACTTCATATTAATGACTTTCTATCACTTAATAAAAAATTTGACCAATTTATTTGAGGTTATAACACTATGATTCAACCAAAGTTTCTTATTTCCACAATCTCTTTTAATCTCCATTCCCAGCATGAAGTTAGCAACACCAAGATAGTTCATGTCAAATTTGTAAGATAGTTGTGATTTCACCTCCTTTATAACATTCATGTTGTTTCCAATAAGCAACATGCCATCAACATATGGTATTATATTAATGAAGTGATCACCAACCTACTTGGAATATACATAGTGATCAACCTTGATTCTCACAAGCCCCAATCCAAGGATGTATCTACCGAAATTTTGGTGCCACATCCTTGGAGATTGCTTTAGACCATAAATGGACTTCTTTAGCTTACAAACTATTTTTCCCTTCCCTTTACTTTAAAACCCTCTAGTGGTTTCATGTAGACTTCTTTCAAGATCTCCATGTAGGAACGATGTATTCACATCCATATGTTGTACTTCAAGGTCAAAAGTGGTTGTAGCAGAAAGTATGAATGTAATAGAAGTCAATTTAGCAATTAGAGAGAACAAATTCACAATAACTAATTCCCTCTACCTAGGTATATCCCTTTGTTACTAAGCGATCGGTGTACTTCTCCACTTTACCTTTTTCATTTAGCTTCTTCTCAAACGACCATTTGCTACAAATGATTTTTCTTCCAACTGGTAACTCGATTAGATCCAAAGCTTTATTTTTATCCAAGTCATTCATTTCTTCAACCATAGGCTTTTTATATAATTCACTATCCTTTGAATTAACTGGTTCCTTCACATTTCTAGGACCACAATCAACAATTGATAAAGCAAAATAAGACCAAAAAGCAAGAGGGGAAGACCTTTATGGTTGCCTTCATTCCCAAGTTGGTCTCCTCAAAATTGGGGTATGAGGTTCTTCTTCTTATGATTCAACTTCTTTTGTTGAGTCAACTTCTTCATCCTCCAACTCAAACTCAATTTTCTTTGATTCCTTTTGGAGTGAATTCCTATTTGGGAACATCTTCAACCTCTCTAAAAATGACATCTCAATTGTAAACAAGGTGATTATTTATAACCAATAAAGATACATTTTTCAACTTTATTATATAGCTTACTGCTTTTTTTCCCCTTTTGGAACATGTGCATAGGCATCACACCCTAAAACTTTTGCATCTTTAATAGAGGGATTCTTACCAATCCATACCTCATGCAGAGTTTTGTTGACCAATGCTAATGTCAATGATTGATTTACGAAGTAACATGTAGTATCCACTGCCTCTTCCCATAATTTTTGTCCTAAATTGACACCACTAAGCATGCTCCTTTCCTTTTTCTTCAATATCTTATTCATTATTTCTGCAACTCCTTTTCATTGCACTGTGTATGGAGTAGTCTTATACCTTTTCTATTCTACATTTCTTACGTAATTCCTCGAATTCATTCTCATAAAACTCCACACCTTTATCCATCCTCAACACCTTTATTTTATTCTTCATCTAATTATTTATAAAAGCCTTAAACTCTTTAAATTTATCAAATACTTTAGTTTTCTTTCGAAAGAAATAAATCCATGTGTTTCTTGATAAATCACCTATAAATAAAACATAATAGACATATTTACACAATGGTGGAACATGCATAGGTCTAAACACATCATTATGTATTAACTCTAAGATTCCATTTGCTCTTGTAGCACCAAATGCAAATCTTACTTGATTTTGTTTACCATATATGTGAATTCAAAGAAATTGAATTATGGGGTGCAATCAGACATACCTTCAACCATACCTTCATGATGTAATGAATGAAGGACCTTCTCTCAAATATTTCTTAATCTTCGATGCCATAGCATTGTCTTTCCTTTAGAGACAATATGGTTCTGTCTTCTTTATTTCCATCCTCATGCACAACAAACCTGTTACACCCATCGGTGATTGTGCTTCCTATCAATTTGTATAAAGTTCGATTATGAACTCCTCTCATCAAGACCATTGATCCTCAAACCATTTTGTATGTTTCTTTTTCCAACAGAGTTTGTACACCTGCATCATGCATCTTGCTAAAGGAAATCAAGTTTATATCTAAATATGGAATGTGTAAAACCCCAGGGAGGTTCGATTATGAACTCCTCCCATCAAGACCATTGATCCTCAAACCATTTTGTATGTTTCTTTTGCCAACAGAGTTTGTACACCTGCATCATGCATCTTGCTAAAGGAAATCAAGTTTATATCTAAATATGGAATGTGTAAAACCCCAGGGAGACTTATATTCTCCACTTTGCCTTTTTCATTTAACTTCTTCTTAAACAACCATTTCCTACGAACGATTTTTCTTCTAGCTCGTAACTCAACTAGATCCAAAGCTTTATTTTTATCCAAGGCATTCATTTCTTCAACCATAGGCCTTTTATATAATTCACTATCCTCTTAATTAACTAGTTCCTTCACATTTCTAGGACCATAATCAACAATAGAAAAATCAAAATAAGACCAAAACTCAAGAGGGGAAGACCTTTATGGTTGCCTTCATTCCCAATTTGATCTCCCCAAAATTGGGGTATGAGGTTCTTCTTCTTATCATTCAACTTATTTTGTTGAGTCAACTTCTTCATCCTCCAACTCAAACTCAATTTTCTTTGATTCCTTTTGTAGTGGCTTCCTATTGGGAACATCTTCAACCTCTCTAAAAACACCATCTCAATTGTAAACAGATTATTAATTATTGGGTTCCAATGTTTAAACCTTTCATGCCATATTTATAACCAATAAAGATACATTTTTCAACTTTATTATCTAGCTTACTGTCCCCCCCCCCCTTTTGGAACATGTGCATAAGCATCACACCCTAAAACTTTTGCATCTTTAAGAGAGGGATTCTTACCAATCCATACCTCATGTAGAGTTTTGTTGACCAATGCGAATGTCAGTGATTGATTTACGAAGTAACATGTAGTATCCACTGCCTCTTCCCATAATTTTGTCCTAAATTGACACCATTAAGCATGATCCTTTCCTTTTCCATCAATATCCTTTTTTTTTAACAAGAACAGTTATGTTATTAAAAAGAACTCAGTAAAGAAATCGCTGAAAAGGAAACCAGTTACAACCATCTACCAGTAATCTCTCCTTCCTCCAAGTGTTTAACCTACAAATGATATAAGGAGGAATATCCATGCTTACAACCGAGTTTACAATAAGTTCATTGAGACCTACAACTATAGATTTATTGGATGCAAGATCCTCCAAAACATTTAACTCCCTAAGAATATGACAAAATTTAATCTTCCTGAACATTTTGGCCTTGGAACTAATTCTATTGATCAACCTTGCATTTCACTCATTCTTACCCCTTCTTCCCCCATTCAACGCTTGAATAATTAACCTGGAATCTCCAAAAACCATTACCTCGTCCACTCCTTTCTTCTGCAATTGCTTGAGACCTTGCCAAAGCCCATAAGCCTTGGCCATATTATTGGATTCGTATCCAATATTCCAATAGTATTCTATCTCAACTTTCCCACCTAGATTAATGACAACTCCTCCTCCTCCCACTCCTTCCGGATTCCCTTTGGAGGATCCGTAAAAAAACAATTTAAAAATCTTCCTTTCTCTTAGCCAGTTCTCAAACTGAGACTTGTCCAGCCTAACATCCCATTCATCCAACTTTTTAACAGCAAAACTATTTACAGCATGTATATTGAGACTTTGCATCCAATTTTTTTCTTTGTCTGTCAAGTCTTCTTTATGATTTGGAATCTTTTAAATACTTACTACCTCACCAAGTAAAGCATTTATTTTGACAACAGTCTTCCACGCTGGCTGGCTCTTGTTCTGAAAGACTCTATGGTTTCTTTCTATCCAAATGCACCAGCATATTAGTTTAGGGAGTTTCATCCAACAAACTCTTAATCCTTTTTTCTGAGCCAGCTCTCCCTGATACATTTTATCCCAATTGAGAAAACAATCCTGAATTTTCTCCGCCCATTGAATCCCGTCTCCCCCACTCTTCATCACTTCCTTCCAGACCGAGATGGCATAAGGACATTTTAGAAATAGGTGGCTGATATTTTCGGAAGCTTCAGCACAGAGAGGGCAACAGAATGGACCAGTGAACCCCCTTTTCTCCAAGTTCTCACTTGTAAGCACTCTCTTATGCATCAACGACTAGACGAACATCTCAATCTTCGGTAATGTGCTACAATTCCACAGATAATTCCAAATTTCAGGATTGACAGGAACATTATAATTAGCAGCAAAGCTTTGATATCCCTCAGACACCGAATAGCTACCAGTTTGTCTTCCCCAGCCACGCCCGTCCTTCCTGAACTTAGCCACCGGAGCTAACCCAGCCAAATGATTTAGCAACATATTTTTTTCAGTCTCTAACTCTTTAGGACACTCCGACAAGGCCTAGCCAGCCCATCGATTTGGAGTTTCAGTATCCCATTCAGTGATATCCCAGACTGTGTTGTAACCCAACGCTGCCAGCCATTGATGCAATTGTGGGAGATATGGGGGAGGCTTCCCAAGAATCACGTCCTGCTAGAAGTTGATCAATTTCCCGTTTCCCGGTATCTAGTACAGCTTATCAATGAACTAAGGCAACACTTTTTTACAGAGATTAAATATAGGAGATCCATTCTTTCTCTCATGCTCCCCCTCCGAACATCTGAGCCTCGTTCCTGGGAAGTATTTACATTTTAGCACATGACTACACCAGGGAGGTTTGGAGTCGAGCAAGTTCCAGAGCAACTTGGCTCCCATGGCCAGGTTTTGAGTCCTTAAATCTCTGATTTGTAGACCTCCCTCTAACCTAGACAATTTGATTGTTTTCCAACTGACCAAAGCAAACTTTTTGGCCCACCCGTTATTCCCACCTTGCCATAGAAAGGATCTCACCAAGCCTTCTATCTGATTTATAATTTTGATTGGAGCAAGAAGAAGGCAGCATTGGTAAAGCAGATAGTTGTTCAAAACAACTTTTATTAACACTACCTTCCTAGCCAGATTTAAACAGGTTGTCCCCCATCCCGTGATTTTCTTTATGATTTTTTCCACAATAGGGTTCCAGGCTGAGCTCTTGGGTTTGAATTTGAAAATAGGGACCCCTTGATAATTAAAGGAATCCCAACTAACAACTCCATCCATATTAAGAACCCGAGAGATGTCTGACTATTCCCTAGGGTTTATATTCCATCCAAAGATCTGACTCTTCCTTAAGTTGATTTTGCTTCCAGAGGCATGGCAGTAACGATTCATTTCGTTCTTGAATCGACGGGCTATAATCTGATTGGCTCCTCCAAGCAAGATAGTATCATCCGTGAATTCCACATGGTTGATATCTTTTGTGCCTCTAGCCATCCTAAAGCATGATAGATATTGATCTTGCCTAGCATATGCCAACTGAAAACTTAGAACCGAAGCCTAGATGGCATAAAGCAGAGGAGAGAGCGGGCATCCTTGCCTCAGACCTCTCGAAGCTTGAAAGAAGGGGGCAGCTCTTCCATTGATAAGCGAGGCTATCCACGACTTGCTGATACAGGCCTTGACCCAAGAGACAAATTCAGGAGCGAATCCAAACCTTAGCATTACTTGAAAGAGAAATGAATGGCTGACTCTATCGAAAGCATTTGCTAAATCAAGTTTCACCACCATTCCTTTGTCGTCGTTCTTCAGGCTAGAATGGATAGCCTCTTGCACTAATATGATATTATCCCAGACCTTCCTTCCTTTAATGAAACCGCCTTGGTTCTCCAGAATAAGATAAGGTAGTATATGTTTTAATCTGCTGGCCATAATCTTAGTAATAATTTTATATCCAACGTTGCACAAGGATATAAGCTGGAACATGTCAAAATATTTAGCATCCTTCTCTTTAGGGATGAGAGCCAGAAAGGTAGAATTCGTGATGCCTCCAATTTTGCCACACCTCTAAGATTTGCTGACCATTTTAAGTAAACCTTTTTTTATAATATCCCAGCAAATTTTAATGAAATTGGCATTATACCCGTCGGGACTAGGGGCTCTATCATCCTCCATACTATCAACTTCTTTCTTAATTTCTTCCAGAGTGATAATATTTTTTAGATTGTCATTATCTTTATTTTTTATTGTCCTAGGAACAAGATTCAATAGCTCGACGTCATTAGTGATAGGCTGGGCAGTGAACAAGTCGCTGAAATGCCTAGCTGCTTTAGATTTGATATCTTCGAAATTACTGATAACACTGTCGTGAGCCTGGATCTTGAGCACACAGTTATAATTTTTCCTAGCCTCGGCCTGCTTGTGGAAGAAGCCGGTATTCCTGTCTCTATCATTAAGCCATTTGCATCTTGATTTTTGTCTCCACCACTCAGATTCTTGTTTGCATGCAGCATGAAGGTCTGATTGCAGCTTAATCTCCTTTTGGATGTCATCATAGTTCACATTTTTGTCCTCCATGCCCACCTGATGGGTCTCCAATGCTAGGGCAACTTGGGATTTGTTGTAATTTGGGGTGGGGATTGACTTAGCCCAAATCTTAAGAACTTTCTTGAGCCGTCTTAGTTTCTCCTCCCATACGAAGAAGGGAGACTGTGTAACCGGAGGAGACCAAGAATCAACAATAATCCTTAAAAACTCAGCGTGATTGGCCCACATAAGATTTAATCTAAAAGGGATAGGGCCCAAATTCTTATCATTCACCATCTCAAGGAGAATAGGCTTGTGATCCGATCCTCCAAACGGTAAGATTTTAGATGACAAATTCAGACCTAGCAAGAGGAAAGTGTCCTGGACCAGGAATCGATCAAGTCTGGCAGCAATATGCTCGAGACCGATCCTCCTATTATTCCATGTATATTTTCCAATAGTCGGCTTAACATCCATGAGATCCCAATCCAAAATGGTCTCATTTACAATTTCTTTGATGGGGTCTCTGACCAGAGAGCCCCCTCTTTTTTCATCTTGGCTGAGGATGACATTAAGATCCCCCGCAAGTATTACATTTCCTTACAAGTTACTCTTTTCCTCACGAAGGAGATTCCAACAGATTTTTTTTTTAGCATAAGAATTAGGTGCATAAATATTGAAAATTCTTACCAGAGTGTTCATGTCTTTTTGCCTCAGCAGGGTGAGGATCCAACAAGAGCTGTACTTGATGTCAACAGCCTCAAATTTCCTATCATCCCAAAGTGTTTCAATGCCTCTAGAGGCTCCCCTTGAGCTTATTGCACCTCTGTCCCTTTTTTTCCAAAATTTTATACTAACTTGGAGGAATGCGGCTTCCTCCATCTTAGTTTCCTGGATCAGAAAGATGTCTAGTTGGTGTAGAGAAATTAGATCTAACATAGCTTCTTCCTTGATTTTTCTACCGAGACCTCTGCAGGTCCAGGATAGGACCTTCGTTACTTACTTTGGAGGACATAGGCATCCCTTTCAGGGCATGCCCATGCTGGCGGGTGTTTCTTGTGTTTTTCAACAACTTTTCCAGGGTTAACTGGGAACATTGCAACTTATCCCTGTAGGTAGCTTGTTCCCTTACTTCTTTCTTGGATTTCCTTCCTTTGGTTTTAGTCATTCTTGGAGTAGTCAGTTCTATTTCCCCTTCCTCCTCTTCTTCTTCTTCCGATTCAAATTCTTCGTCAGATTTCCCCATACTTTCTCCTTCTTTTATCATTGCTGCTCCTTCATCTTATTCTTTCACTTGATTTGAAAGGACTGCTTCGGAGTCCTTACTATCTTCATTACTAGATTTCTCTTCTGCTTTGTTGGAGTCATCCCTTGCTTCATTGGTTTCTTTAGTCTTTTAGGTTTCTTGAGTTCCTTCTAGTGGGATAACTCTTGATTCTTTGTTCCCCTCACCCTTCTTTTGAGCCACTCCGGCTTGATTTTTAGATTTAGATCTATTCACCCTATGCCATCCTTCCACCTTATTTTGTTGGATCTCGGTTTTTTTAGGGCAATTACGAATGAAATGCCCGTATTCATGGAAACCTCTGCACTTGAAAGGGAGCTGTTGATAGTCAAGTTTTTGGAAATGGGACCATTTCCCCACAATTAATTTTATAGCTTCTGACAATCCAGCTTTGAGATCAACCTCAATGCAGATGCGGGCACAAGCGTATTGGTCCTTTGGGCTAGCCATGTCAATGTATTTCCCCAGGGCATTCCCTATAGCATGGAGAGATTTGGGGTTCCAGCAATGCATAGGGAGATTGGGGAATCTGACCCAGACTGGCACAAATTTGGCGGCTTCGGCCTCAGGGTCGAAGTCCGGAGTCCACCCGTTAAGATAGAGACCTTGCGGCCGCATGAAATAAGGCCCATTCCTGAAAATTAATTCTTTGTCTTCCTTGGATTCGAAGTCGAACAAAAAGTAACCCCTTCCGACGGAGTATGAAGCAACATTTTTGGAGATTAAAGGTCTCCAGTTTCTTTGGACCTAGCTATCAGTAGTTTTGGTAAGGGCCAGAGCCTTGTGAATTTCTCGATCAGTGCTCGATCTGCCAGGGAAAGGGCAACCCGAATCGTTTCTTTTGGGGGGAGGCCAACTTCCGACACATCTTCAATTCTTTTAACAAACTTCGGGGGGTCTCCTTTGCCAGATCGCTTGTGATGAGTGGCAATTAACCGGTCGAAGGCATCCGAGTGAAGGTCAGGCGGTGAATCACCACCCACCTCAGTCACCATCGATCTGCCCCACCAGAGATCCGATCCAGCTACTTAGCACATGAGGACAATGTGAGGAAAGAAGCCTCAGTTTCAGTAATTCGATCCTTCGATTCAGAAGCCCGAGCTAGAGAATGAAGACCCAGCCAGAGGCCTGTCAGACGCACCAGTCCCAGCTCCCTGAAAGATCCGTCGCTCAGATTCAGCCGTTTGAGCATCAATAAAAAACACCTACATAAATAATATTTATTTTCCATCAATATCTTATTCATTCTTTCTACAACTCATTTTCATTGAAGTGTGTATGGTGTAGTCATATACCTTTCTATTCTACATTTCTTACGTAATTCGTCGAATTCATTCTTGCAAAACTCCACACCTTTATCCATCCTCAACACCTTTTTTCTTTCTTCTTGGTCTAATTATTTATAAAAGCCTTAAACTCTTTAAATTTATCAAATACTTTAATTTTCTTTCGAAGGAAATAAATCCATGTGTTCCTTGAGAAATCACCTATAAATTAAACATAATGGACATATTTACACAATGGTGGAACATGCATAGGTATAAACACATTGTTATGTATTAACCCTAAGATTGCATTTTCTCTTGTAGCACCAAATGCAAATGTTACTTGATTTTGTTTACCATATATGTGAGTTCAAAGAAATTGAATTATGGTGTGCAATCAGACATACCTTCATGATGTAATGAATGAAGGACCTTCTCTCGAATATTTCCTAATCTTCAATTCCATAGCATTGTCTTTCCTTTAGAGACAATATGAGTTCTATCTTCTTTATTTCCATCCTCATGCACAACAAAACTGTTACACCCATCGGTGATTGTGCTTCCCAACAATTTGTATAAAGTTCCATTATGAACTCCTCTCATCAAGACCATTGATCCTCAAACTATTTTGTATGTTTCTTTTGCCAACACAGTTTATACACCTGCATCATGCATCTTGCCAAAGGAAATCAAGTTTATAACTAAATATGGAATATGTAAAACCCTAGGGAGACTTATATTCCTCCCATCCTTAAGTATCAAATTAATTCTTCTATTTTGATAGGTATGAGATCAACAACATATCTATGTAGCTAATCTAAGGTCCTTTTTTCCTTTGCCAAAGGGGTGGTAAATCCCTTTGTTAGTTGTATGACATAACTATTCAACTATCTATTGCTACATCTACCATTTTTCATGGGTTTGAGTTAAAGTTGGAGAAAGGAGAATACCTCTTGAAGCGTGCTTGTTTGGAGAATATTTTGGAGAATCCTTTAATTACTTGTTGCTTTTCAATGTTGGTTTCTCTTCAATGCTCCTCTTGGTGCTTGCAAAACTCAAACACGGGATGTTTTCTCTATTCCACAAACAACATTCCATATGAGATGAAAACCAAAAAAATAGATCTAACATCCTACAAATTGATAAACAATATCATTTGGGGACAACTGAATTAGTTCATATTCAATCAAATAAAATTGGAGTTTACAACCTCATCTTGAGATGATTCCTCCTTTAGGTCTAGGTTCCCTCCTTTTCCCTTCAATCCTTTGATCACCAAGGGTGTGAAGCAAAAGAGTCTCTCTCACAAATCCACTGTAGTAACTTTGCTCTTTAATTTTCCTCTTCAATCCTCACCTCAAATGCTTTTTATATAGATTTAGGATTTGGGTGGCAAGAGGAAGCTTTTCAATGTGGGATTGGAATCCTAACTTAATTACCTCCATTTACCCTCCTTTTCATAGTTTCAGGCATTTTTCATGAATAATTGAAAATATAATTCACAAAACACATATTCCATGCATTTTCCTTCCACTTTAAGCTTGTGGAGAATTAGTCTTAGATTTTAATAAGTAAT
This sequence comes from Pseudotsuga menziesii, assembly GCA_001517045.1. Classification (NCBI taxonomy): domain Eukaryota; kingdom Viridiplantae; phylum Streptophyta; class Pinopsida; order Pinales; family Pinaceae; genus Pseudotsuga; species Pseudotsuga menziesii. The sequence goes on from LPNX010622995.1 coordinate 262,616, forward strand.
TCAATCATTGAAGTTGGCCCTTATGAACTACATTGGTATTCATTCATACCTTCCCTTTCGGAAAGTAGTGGTTGGATTAAGAGATTATGTCTCTTTTAGTGTTTCATCTATGTCTTCATGTTGTGCATGAAAATCAAAATATAATAGATGCCCCCTAATGTGTGAGGCCGGAAGCAAAGTTGAGGGATGAAACACATTCAATTTTATACTCTTAAGTGATCAAGGATTTAATGGAAAAGGAGGAGGAATCATCTCAAGATGAGGTTGTAAACTGATCCACTTTTATTTGATTGAATATGAACTAATTCAATTGTCCCCAAATGATCATGTTTATCAATTTTTAGGATGTTAGATATGTTTTTAGATTGAGTTTCATATGGAATGTTGTTTGTAGAATAAATAAAAAATATTGTGTTCTAGTTTTGTAGGTACTAAGAGGAGCATTGAGGAGAAACCACCATTGAAGAGCAAAAAGCAAGCAAGCAAAGTCATCTCCAAAAAGCTCCTTAGAATGGCACACTACAAGAGGTGATCTCCTTTCTTCCAATCCTAACTCAAACCCTTGAAAAATGGCATATCTAGAAATGAATAATTGATATCAATTCTCTCATACAACTGACAAAGGGTCTCACAACACCTTTAGCAAAGGAAATAGGATTTCGACTTAGCTACATTGCTTTGTTGGTGATCAAGTTACTTGGCCCATTGAGGCTATGAGCTCTTCTAGCTCACATGACTTCTTGGACAAAATTTTATCATCATATGAATATATCCTTGAAGTTATGAACATTTGGTTGCACCCACCTAAGGACATCTTTTGTGTGTTCACCAAGAGCATACTTGGTTTAAATATTCCCAAGAATAGGAGCATGCTTTGCATGTTCCTTGATCTGATCGGGTATATTTGGAAGCTTGCAAATAGGTTTGGGTTATGCCTCTGTGAAGATGAATTTAAACCTTTTTCAACCTAAATTTTATGTAGGATCGAACCTATTGGAATTTGGCGGTTCACCCCATCATATCTACATTTTCCACCATTCTGACAGAAGAGCCTACTAGACATGGGACACTATACTCAACACCTCGTTTTTGTTTTGATGCCCATACTGCGTTATTATCATAGACATGGGAGACCTATTAGTACCATCATAACTTGGAATTTGAGACCACATATTTCTCTTTCATACATTTTAGACCATATCTTAATGGGCTCCCAATTTTGTGTTAGTTTACATAAGCACATGTTAAAATACTCACTTGTACATTTGTGCCTATTACTGTATTACTTATTGCTTATGTTGTGGGTTTGCCTTTGTAGTCACTTTTTGCTACATGATGCATATAGATTGTTGCTTTTGTATAATTGACCCTACCCATGGAGGAAACATCCATAAGAGTGTACACAACTAGATTATCTCTTATTTTACCTTGATTTGACCCATGCCCTTGTAATGTAGGAACATGCCCTTGAGACACTCGTTTCCTCTAGTGTATTATAGCATTCTTATTTTTTTTCAAGCTTATAATGAAAAAGGTATTAAAATTTAAAAAAAATCCAAAAATAAAAAAGGGGATCGTTGAATCAATTCATATTCCATCTTGGAAAAGTGGCAATAGTCAATCCTTGTCGCCCTTGAACACTACACATATTTTTGCATCAGTTATCATTACACCATCTACATTTGCCTTAGGAAATTGTACCAATACTTTGAGTAGAAATCCATTGATGGGTTATCCTTGCCATCATCTATAGAGCTTTCGTTAATGCGTTTGGCATTGGCAGATTTCATAAAGCCCGGTTAGTTGAGTTTTACGTTTCCAAGTGTCACTCTATTTCATGTCATGTGTTCAATAGAAGTCAAAACAATTGCAACCATTCCTTAAATATTCTTGACCATGCATGTCATCCTTCCTTGTGTTAGTATACGGTGTTGGAAATTGCAGCTATACCAAATTATATCAACCTATTTAACTTTGTTTTGTGTCATTTGATGTGGGATGCATTAATTCCCTCCTTCCGACGAATCTCTCCCTATTGATGAGAAATCATTATCTAGAAAGTGGATCTATGAACCCCTAGGGTACCTTGGATCTTGACATCATCAGTGGAAGGTTTTGTCACAGCCACACTTAGCGAGCGCTCTTGACTCACTAAGAGCGGAGTGCGGCACCGTCTAGGAACCTCCCAAGGGCTTGGCCAACTTGGTGTTTTCTAACGGACTATGCCTTAACCAAAATGTGGAACAATTTTATACTTAGTCAAATTTACAACACTTGCAAACAAGACACAAAAAATAGAATTTGTGGGGTTTCCCAATGCAGAGCCCTCGTTTTATAAAAGTAAACAAACGGAGGGGCCACAAACCGGCCACCCTCCGGGTGTGCGCCAAACTCGGCTAATACACACGCTTTTACAAAGATGATAAGAAACACAAGTCAACCTCCTCAAGAGTGTCTGACTTGGCTGCCAAATGACTATCGCAACCCTCCTCGGTTGTTGCTGCCAAAATGTCTTTACACAGAAGACGTGCATGTGGGAGAGCTTAGCAACATGCCCTAGCTCACTCCTAAGACTCTTTCAAGAACTTCCTGCCGAACCCCTGTGTGGATCCCTCATAAAAATAGACGCTCGCTTCAGCCAAGCACTGCATCTACATGATTTGCACCTTCTCTTATTGGAGCTCACTTACTGGTCACCTCTTGGATGATGCCCCTCTTGCCTTGACACCTTCTTCTTTTATAGGGGCGCTTGGGTGGAAGTGAGCACTCTTGCTTAGCTCTCACACCTTCCCCCAAGTCAGATCCCAAGTCACCTTTCACACGCCAATTCATGGGTCCACTTGGTGCGTGCTCGGTCCACTTACCGATGCGCCTAAGGGTCACGCGCCCAAACCAATGGTGGGTAGCATGCCTGTAACCTTCACTAGAGCGCACCATCAAAATGCCCATCTCCAAACCTTGTCCATCAGAGCACTCATTGTATTAACGCCCTTTTCCCACTTGCATCCTTGGAAGCGCTCGTCGGTCCACTTTCCAGTGCACTTCACTTGTCAACGTGCTCGCCCATCCACGCGTCCAAGGGTCGCGCGCCCGTTTTCTTTCCACATGAGCGCTAGTCATCAAAGCGCTCTTCATCCTTGTCGTTTAATTGCACCACATGCTAATGCTTGTGGGCACCTGTCATGTTGGCGTGCCACACTCCTGACGCTCCAAGTCAGTGGTGAGTGTGGACGCTTGCCTTTGGTATGCGGGAGTGCGCCCGCTTGGCCCACACGCTACCGAACCATCATGCCTTCGCCACCTTTCCCATGAGGGCACTCAAACTATTCCTTTGAGCAAGTGCGCTAACACTTAGGGTGCGCTAAAAATCATGGTCGTGACAGGTTTCTTCGCAAATGACAATGGGTGTACATTAATGACCATTAATTGTTTGATTCTACAAGTGTTCGACTTCAAAACATATAATCACACTTGCTAGATTGTACTCAATACCTTGGAGTCCATCATCATTATCAATGGGTCTCCTCGCATTTGTTAATGGTATACATCAATGATCAGTTATCAAATAGTGTTTTATTATGCTCGACATCATCTCATTCATATGCATGATATAAATTTCTACTATCGTTGGTTTATATTAAATATCTTGGTAAAAACAACCGTATCACTCATGATGCACTGCCAAAGTTGCGCAAGACTAAAATGCAATGTTAAAGTACCATGAAGACCTTGACATCTCGCACTAGTCATAGTGCCTTGTACATTTTTATTTGAGGTACTTTTGACATGGATCCGCGATGTATTTTTCATGGCCATGCTTGTTTACTACTACGCATGGGTATACTTTCCTTAGGAAGATATCATATATTTGGCACATTGCCTTGTTTTGCTTGCAGGTGCGTTCCAACTCATGCGTCCTTGGTTCTCTTCCTTTTCCTTAAAGCCTTGATCACTAATGAGTATAAAAGAGAATGTGTTTTGGCCCTCGTCTTTGATTCAAACCTCACACATTAGGGGGCATATATTAACACCCAATTTAACAGGCTAAAAATATATTTTGATTTTCGCCTGCAACATGAAGACGAAGATGAAGTAGTAAAAGAGACATAATCTTTTAATCCAATTGCTACTCTTCAAAAGGGAAGGTGTGAATGAAGACCAATGTTTCCCACAAGGAGCAAATTCAATGATTTAATTTCCTATGAAAAGTTAAGATCAAAGTCTCCACAACCTTAAAGTGGAAGGACAATACATGGAATATGTATTTTGTGCATTAAATGATCCATTGATCATGAGAAACGACCAAAACCATGGTAAGGAAGGTGAATGGAGGGAATTGAGTTGAGATTCCCATCCCGCACTGAAAAGTTTCCTCTTACCACCCAAATCCTAAATCCATATAAGAAGCATTTAAGGTGAGGATTGAGGATGAAAATTGAATAACAAAGTTACTATGGTGGATTTATGAGAGAGACTCTTTTGCTTCACACCCTTGGTGATCAAAGGCTTTAATGGTAGATCAACAGTAGAGCTATGTAGCTAATATGACATCCTTTTTCCTTTTCCAAAGGGGTGGCGAGACCCTTTTCCAATTGTATGAGAGAACTAATATCAATTATTCATTTCTAGATCTACCATTTTTCAAGGGTTTGAGTTAAGATTAGAGGAAAGGAGAATACCTCTTGTAGCATGTCGTTTTGAGAAGATTTTTGGAGATGCCTTTGATTACTTGATTGTTTCTCTTCTATGATGGTTTCTCCTCAATGCTCCTCTTAGTACCTACAAAACTAGAACACAAGATTTTTTCTTTATTCTATAAATAACATTCCATATGAAACTCAAGCTAAAAGCATATCTAACATCCTACAAATTGATAAACAAGATCATTTGTGGACAATTGAATTAGTTCATATTCAATCAAGGAGAAGTGGAGTTTACAACCTCATCTTGAGATTATTCCTCCTCCTTATCTCTAGGTTCCCTCCTTTTCCCTTCAAGCCTTTGATCACCAAGGGTGTGAAGCAAAAGAGTCTCTCTCAGAAATCCACTATAGTAAATTTTCTCTTCAATTTTCCTTTTCAATCCTCACCTCAAATGCTTCTTATATAGATTTAGGGTTTGGGTGGTAAGAGGGAACCTTTCAATGTGGGATGGGGATCCTAACTTAATTTCTTCTATTTACCCTCATTTTCATAGTTTTGGGCATTTTTCACGAATACTGGAGCATTTAATTCATGAAACACATATTCCATGTATTTTTCTTTCCACTTTAAGTTTGTGGAGACTTAGTCTTAGGTTTTAATAGGAAATTCAATCATTGAATTTTCCACTGATGGGATACATGGGTCTTCAGTCACACCTTCCCTTTCGTAAAATAGTGTTTGGATTAAGAGATTATGTCTCTTTAGTGCTTTTAGCTTTGTCTTCATGTTGCAGGTGAAAATCAAATCACGCTTTCAACCTACACTATTAAGGGTGTAATTTGTGTGTTAACACATATCCCATGACTCTGTTTTTTGAATAATATCCTAAGAAAACATCACCCCCATTATGCTTTTCATTTTCATAGAACCACTCCCTATTAGGAGTCGTATGAAAAGATGCACTTGTGTCAATCAACTCTACATCATGATCTAAATGGGTACCTATAAAATCCAGGTACACATCCCCTCCTTCTTCTAAGGATTTATTCATTATGTTTAAGGGGCGTCATTAGATCCCTTTGTTTTATCAACATTTTTAGATCTGCAATCCTTCTTATAGTGCCCAAATTTACCAAATTTCTTGCCTCAAATATTTTCCTAGAGATTTAGATATACCCTTAGATTTAGAGCTCCCACCCAAAGCCTTACTTTTACTTCTATCTTGGGGATGAACTCCCATGAATAAGGCATCCATGCCATGACTGTCCATGGGTTTCCACCTCATTTCCTTTGATAGAAAGAATGACACTATTTCCTTGAACTTTTAAATGGCTTGATTAACACTACCTATTGCTATAATCAAATTATCCCAAGAATTTGGCAAAGAAAATAACAGGGTAATGCATTTATCTTCTTCCTTCATCCTAATACCAACTATTAAGACTGAATATTTTTCCTAGTCTATGTGTGCTATTTTTCAAAGATTGATTTCCTATTACTCTTCATTTGTGGTTTGGTTTTGAAGTTTCATAGTGATAAATACTTTTTGTTTGATTTTATGATTATAATGGTTTTGATTTATTTCCTTTTATTTATTTTAAAGTTTTCCTTTGGCTTATTAGGGGTTATACATCTTTAAAGTCTGAAAAAACTTACATTAAAATCTATTCTAAGCTTTATCTTTATGACCTAACCCTCGTTTTTGAGTCATTGTTAAAAAAATATTCAAAAAAGGATTCCTGTAGCGGCTATGTTTTTCCTATTTTTGTCATTATCATTGGGAGAACATTACGAGGTGATGGAAATGAATTCTAGAAAACCAAAAGATTTTTTTGTCCACAACAGACTCATTCACAAAAACCTCTCTCATTTTTGCAACATCTATTATCGTTTGAGAGATTCGAATTCATCTTTGTGGCCTATTTTTCAGGGTTTGAATTATTTACTAGTTTCCTGTTTTAGTCACAAATTTCCAGCATGTATTCCAATCAATTGAAGGGGAATTTTAAAAAACCAAGAATTTTTTTTGTTTATAATGGACTCATTAAAAAAAACCTCTCTCAGTTTTTGTACAGGTGTCCCGGATCGAGCAATATGGAGGCGTCTTTGAGACCCAAATTTTCTGAAATTCGCCAAATTTCCTCGAATCCGATTTGCTATTTTCTGTTAATTAGTCTTTAGGGATTTGAAGTTAGTTTGTAATTACTTATTGTAACTATCTCAGAATAGACCTAAAAGACAGTTATAGAACTACTCTAGTTTGTAAAGGATAAAAGGAGGAAAATTTAGTGGAATTGGGGTTCGAGTTTTGTGCAAGGGGAGGCTTTAGAGCTACTATGTATAAAGCTAAAACTCAAAACTCTTATGTAATTTTGGAAGACTGATTATGATGTATGCAAACTTATAATCCGTTATTATCTTATTTGTTGGTTTCATTTTTGATCTGTTTGGTCACTCAATGTACAACTTCATTTCCCGTTTGATGTTTTTATTGATGAAATGCTTGTAGGTTGTGGGTGAAATTCAGTCCCATGCTTATACTGTTCCTGGTTTATATTTCATATATTATTCATCTCAGTCCTTTATTTTTGCATGATTTAGTGCTTGTTTTAGATTTATAAGTATTTACCCTCTTGTTGATGAATTTTCAAACCAAAACCAATTAAACCTAATTACATTTTAATTTTATTTTTTGAGATTGTTCTAGCTTGTTCCTCTGGTAGTCTAGGACTAATTTCTAGCACAAACATCTTTGGCGGAATTGTCGGGGATGAAAATCAAGATTATCTTCCCCTGGAAGAACCACAATGACACAGATCTGACTCTTGATGGCATACAAGAGAAGGACATAGAGATAGACTGCAATCATCTACCAGGCGACTCCACGATTAAAGAGTCCACTGCATGGAGAATTTTGTTGACAAAAAAATGAAGAAGCCAAATGGAAAGACTGGGTATCATCTTGTTACTTTCCTCCATGAAGTTTTGTTCTTATTCATCAGTTCTTTCCTGTCTTTCCCATTGCATGTCAAAATAATTATTTTTTGTTTTGTCTATTCCAATGATCATAAACCTTCAAGTACATATCCCTCTTTGGAAGAAAAAACTCTGCATTCTTCTTGTTTTATTGATGTTGATCCTATTCCTTCATTTGAAATACATGTGCAACATGATATACATAACCCATATCTCTTGAACCTGATTATTCTGGTCATCTTGTAGAGAATAAAGCTGATCCATTAGCTTCTACCATTACTGTCGAAACTTGCGAACAACTTGTTGAGCCTCATTTTCAACTCACAGATTTTCAGTCTAGACTCAGACAGAAGATGTTTAAAACTCTTAGGCTGCCATCTCTCTTACATCCTTACCCTTCCTACTTTGTTGAATGTCTTCCCCATTTTACTGGAAAAGACCATATCACAGCAGAGAAGCATTTAGGATCTTTTCATAATTTCATTGATAATTTTGAAATCATGCATGAGGATGTTGTCATGAGGTTATTTTTGAAATCCTTTATTGGAGATGCTGGGTTCTGGTTTCAAAATTTAAAAGTTGATTCAATTGGATCGTGGGAAGAGTTACATGATGTCTTTTTGAAGTATTGGGGTAAGAATAAATCTTATGATCAATTTCTTTCCAAATTTTATAGTTTGAAAAGGGAGAATGATGAGCCAATTACTAAATTTAATTGGAGGTTTCAAAGTTTTTATATCAGTATGCCTACGGAGATCAAACCTTCGGAAAACTTGCTATGGTATATTATGTTATGGCTCAACATTCAGATCTTGTCTTTTTCCTGTTAGAAAGGAAATCATCATCTCTAACACAATTGTTTGAGGATGCAAAAGGAGTGGAGGGGAACATCTGAGCTTGCAAAATGCTTCAAGATCAGGCTCATGTTGAAGATATACAAGCTTATGAACAGGAAGAAGAACGTAGGTATCATTCATATTTTCTTCATTATTTTTAGATTTTCATATGAACAAGGATATAAATGATGCTTGTGTTGATTCTTCATATCGGTTTGCTGACTTTTTAGATGATAATATAATTTCAATGGATTATAGTAGAAATTTCCTAGCTCCTGCTATGAGATTATCATGTTATCAAGAAGAAGTTGCTGCTCTTCAACCTCTTCCTACTAATATAAGAAATAGGCTGCCATTCTTGACTTATGGTCACTTTCAGAATTTTATTTGTTCAAGTTTTGGTCAAGGGTTTTGTTTAAAGGTCGAGAAGCAATTTGAAGAGCCCTTGGTTTCCATTCTTGAGCCAAACTTTAAAAAGAACAGCAATGGAGAGGAAGATAATGCTTCACTTTATGATGAATATAATGAAGACATTGAAGTTTTAAATCTGAAATTTCATGATCAGCAGAAACCAATTGTAGGTGAATTATATTCCAATCTTTTTACTGAACAAGAAAAAGTTCTAAATTGCTTTGACTGTCAAATTGATAGCAGCCAGACTATAGATACTTTGAATGTAATATTAGATGTGTCTAATATCCATGGCCATGATAACTTTGCTGCTCAAAACCATTATGAAAATATGCCAATTTTTTTTATGGATATAAAGAAATACTACAACCGTTCTTTTAGTCCTCATTAGTTAAGCAACACTCTTCAGAAATCAGTCAACTTGGGTTCGTGGAAGATATAAAACAGGATAACCTCAATAGAGTCGAATATTTTATACATTGTTCTCTTATTGCATTATCTCATGGAGTATTGAGAATTGAGGACACCCATTTGCAGTCCTTTCTTTTTGAACAACATGAAGGAATAATTTTGCATGAGTTTCATGATCCCGTGGCTTCTTGGATGGAGTTTTATTTTTCAAAGGTTTCTAATGCTCCAGTTGTTGGCATACTTCCTATTTCCTGTCATAAGTATCAGTTTCCTATAGATTCTTTATTGCATTTATCACATGTTTTGTGGGTCTTCTCAAACAATAGCATGCATGGAATTATGATTCTTAGTCAAATGGTTTCTTGGCTTCATTGGAAGTATGATTACACTTGATTGGGTTGTTTCCTCCGATTAGAAGTAGGAGTAGAAGTAGAAGAATAAGCTCGCTATATGAGCATGTAGATTATTTTCAGTATGTTGGTTTGTAGCAGTATTTTGACATTTCAGAGGTATGTGTTCAGAGTTTGAGAAAGTTGCAAATATTTGGTAAATGACTCGATAGCCCAATTGAAGCACTCACGCTTCTTATTATTAGTTGTAGAGTAACTTCAGTTTGCAGAACAAGGTTCAGATTTTGATTGAAAAAACAAGTTGCAGCCTTTGGTTAGTAGTAAATGGTATCATGGGAACGAGATACAAATGACTCCATCACCCAATGAATAAGCTACAAGGTCTACAGGTTCTTGAAACCTCATAAGGATGCTTTCATCTCGCAGAAGGAGCCAGATGTTAAGACTGCATATTATTCATAGTCTATGTGTGCTATTTTTCAAAGATTGATTTCCTATTACTCTTCATTTGTGGTTTGGTTTTGAAGTTTCAGACTGATAAATACTTTTTGTTTGATTTTATGATTATAATGGTTTTGATTTATTTCCTTTTATTTATTTTAAAGTTTTCCTTTGGCTTATTAGGGGTTATATATCTTTAAAGTCTGAAAAAACTTACATTAAAATCTATTCTAAGCTTTATATTTACGACCTAACCCTCTTTTTTTAGTCATTGTTAAAAAAATATTCAAAAAAGGATTCCTGTAGCGGCCCTGTTTTTCCAGTTTTTGTCATTATCATTGGGAGAAGATTACGAGGTTATGGAAATGAATTATAGAAAACCAAAAGAGGTTTTTGTCAAAAATAGACTCATTCACAAAAACCTCTCTCAGTTTTACAACAACTATTATCGTTTGAGATATTCAAATTCATCTTTTGGCCTATTTTTCAGGGTTTGAATTATTTAATAGTTTCCTATTTTAGTCACAAATTTCCAGCACGTATTCCATTCGATTGAAGGGGGATTTTTAAAAACCAAGGGATATTTTTTTTCATAACAGAATTAGTTAAAAAAACCTCTCTCATTTTTTTCACAGGTGTTCCGGATTGAGAGATATGGAGGCGTCTTTGAGACCCAAATTTTCAGAAATTCACCAAATTTTCTCAAATCCAATTTACTATTTTCTGTTAATTAGTCTTTAGGGATTTGAAGTTAGTTTGTAATTACTTATAGTAACTGTATTAGAATAGATCTAAAAGATATTTATGGAACTGATCTATTTTGTAAATGATAAAAGGAGGAAAATTTAGTGGAATTGGGGTTCAAATTTTGTGCAAGGGGAGGCTTTAGAGCTACTATGTATGGAGCTAAGACTCAAAACTCTTATGTAATTTTGGAAGACTGATTATGATGTATACAAACTTGTAAGCCATTATTATCTTATTTGCTGGTTTCATTTCTGATATGTTTGGTCACTCAATGTACAACTTCATTTCCTGTTTGATGTTTTTATTCATGAAATGCTTGTAGGTTGTGGGTGAAATTCAGTTCCATGCTTATATTGTTCTTGGTTTATATTTCATATATTATTCATCTCGGTCCTTTATTTTTGCATGATTTAGTGCTTGTTTTAGCTTTATAAGTATTTACCCTCTTGTTGATGAATTTTCAAACCAAAACCAATTAAACCTAATTGCATTTTACTTTTATTTTTTGAGATTGTTCTAGCTTGTTCCTCTGGTAGTGTAGGAACAATTTCTAGCACAAACACCAACAAAGGTAAGTTTACTTACTTTAGTATTTCAGACATTTAGATGATGCATCATTAAGTCATTATTATCCATCCTAAGGTGAAACAACTTCTTTTGAAGAAGCAACTTGTTTACTAGGGACTTTGATTAAAACAAACTCCCTAGCTTATTTCACAACTTCAATGCACTATCTTCTCTAGATACATTCAACAATAATGAATATGACAGGAAAAGTCAAATTGCACTCATCACCCTTCTTTCTGACTTCTCCTAGTCTTCTTTCATCAATCCATCAGGTTGTGTACCTGGATCCACAACAATCCACTATTCTCAATCTACAAGAAAATCTTCCATCTTGAGATTCCATAGCTCAAAGTTATGCCCATTAAATTTCTCAATCTCTATTCTAGAACAACTTGCCATTCTCTTTAAACACATGAATCATCATCACAAGGCTTCCGTTGAACCTAGGTTTATCACATATCCAAGATAAACTTGCTTTAGCAAACAAGTTAAGCCCTCAACAACAATGGCGTCCCGTTGAAGCGAGTAATCGGTTTCCGGTACCACATGTAAGTTTTAAACACGTGAAGTGAAACAATGCTTACACATTCTTAAGCAAAACAAAGATTAAACAATAGAACACACAATACATAGATATTTAATTGTGAAACCTTTAACCAAGAAAACCAACAAACCTTAGAGTTGCACCTTGATCTTTCTCATTGCATTTTTTTTCTTAACCACTAGCAATACAATATTTAGGTATTCTGCAATGTCCAAAACCATAATTCGTTAACATATATTAAATTTAGACCACAATCCTTTAATTTGGGTGTATTGTAAGGTGACACAACCCACATGTAAAGAATATAACAGATACCCAATAATATTCTCCTCTCAATAAATGGACTTTCACACTCCAACCTTTTTGAAAAATTTGAATTTTCCATTAGCTCCTACAATTGTTTTGAGCTAAATTTTGCACATGTGTGGCTCCTCCTTTCTAACAATAAGATTTGACAACCACGTGGATTTATACTCTTGTGGATGTTTAGTATATAATAACATCTCAATTCGTAAAAGATAGAAAAATTACATGTGAAACAATGAAAGTACTTTGACACTCTCAACTCATATAGATTTTCCATTATGGTTGGTACACCCTAAGATTTTATCTATATATCGGCACACTCTGCAAATTTTACCTTACCTTTTTTTAGACAAAGTGATCAAGTACTACCAATCTTACTATGAAAACCCCCAACTATAGGTTGATGTGTAACAACTGGACAAAATTATATAACTCGATAGTTTAGAGTAGTATTTCAATTCCTTGATTCCATAAGATGACAATAATTAGTGACTGCACTTAATGGAAAAATATGCATTTCCCAAGTTTGGAAACAAAATGGAACCCAACAATCAAATTTCACAACAAATTTCTACAATATTTCATTTCTTGTGAGAAAAAGAGCGATGCATACTCTAAGATATGTGTAATAACCCAAAAATTCATAAAAATTTAAAAATTTTCATGTAACATAAAATGTCAAGGTTGTCATTGCCGCTGAACCATTAACTGTTAAGGGATACTCAAACAGTTATAAATAACAAAGAGCATTTCTTTTGTTTGGATCAGTATAAATTATTAGTTTATCTTAAAGTACTATGTTAAGAAACTTAAACACAACAGGTTATGTTTTTTTTCAAAAGGTGAGAATGGAAACTGTATCTTAAACCGATGCTAATTGTGTTATTATTTTCTTTTGTCAAGTAGGAAAAAATCTTAGGTGAGTTTGGGGCTTACTTAGCTTACAACTAATACAGTGGAATGATGGTTCTTTTTACGGGTTCTAACAGGTAAGCAATTTGTTCTAGTAAATTTCTAGTGAAGAATGATACTCCACTAGCATTGGATAAAATGTTAGTAAAATAAAATGTTTGTTTGCACCTTGACCCTGTAAGAGGTAATTTTGGTATTGCTAATGTTATCAAACTGCATAAAGATGGTAAAACAAAACTGTGAAAGGATGGGTTATGTGCATTTCAATTTACCACCAAAAAACTATGTGATCCAAGTAAGTCTTCCTTCTTGTATTTTTCAACTATATGCTTATATGTTTTAAATTGAAATGTCTAAGAACACTTCTACTTCTGTCCATAAGAATATATGACCTAACGTTTTTATAAAAGAAAAGATATGTTACATGTACTTGTATCCCTAACTACACATTGTTGTGCGGAGATTGGATTATGGTATTGTTCATATTTATTTGAGTTATTTTAAATCTTTAAAACTCTACATTAGTAAACCTTCTAAACCATGTCTTCTTACCTAGTTCTCTAGTATATAAACCTAGCTTTATATGAACTTTCAATTACAATGGTTATAAATTGTAATTTCTAAATGTTTTATTATCATTGTAGGTGTTAGAGGATAACTTGTAATTGCTTATGCTATAGTTATACTATACATAAAAACTCTATTATAAAAGGACCACTCTCCAAATCCAAGATTTATGTTAAGTACTTCTAGGGAGGTTTAATTTACCCCTATCAATGATGTCTTACTACTATATAAGTGTAAACATTGTTCAATGCTATAAAGAGTATAGTTAGAATCTTATTATTCGAAATTGTCTACTGCAATGAGCAAGTTTTTTTTTATAAATAAAACTATTTTTATTATCCTATGATTGTAACCAAGAAATTGAAACAAGGCGAAGTATTATTAATATGCAATAACGTAAAAGGGATTTGACTTAACACTCCAATGACTTATGCAGGATATAATCGAGACTTTCTACTATAGCTCGATACCCATTTGAAAACAATTTGAAGGACACGTGGTTGATGATTGGAGCTTAGGGTTTCTTGATGACTCGATCCGCTATATATCTTGCGTAAACCCTAATATTGTGCTTGTTTGTCGGAGTTGTGGAATGGTCGAGATGAGAACTCGAGGTCGCCATATCATGATGTTGAACCTCCACTGAATAAATTTGCACACAAACCCTTGTAACTTTCTTGAGTTTGTGTAGAGGAGTGGGCAAGAAGCTGGTAGTTGTCGTAAGGTGGTTTTCACCTGTGTGAGGAGTATTGTGGGTTTGTTTGTCTTCACCATTGTCTTTCTGAGTGAGTTTTAGTTCTGTAGAAGTGTTGAATATTTTGGCCAGCAAAAAGGGAGTCGTGGCTAAGCTTTCCACTGCGTTCTGCACAATCCCATTTGCAGGCTTTACTATCTCTGATGCACCATCGAACCAGGCTTGGGTGGCTTCCACGACTTCACTAATGCACGATTTTATAAGGTAAAAGCACACTGTTTTCTTTTTAGTTTTAAATGGCAGAGTTTTTAATTATTGATTTTTAAAAATAAAAAATAGGGTATCTAATAGAGCTATGGTTTTCAAAGTGCAGGTTCTCCAAATTCGAACTTAAAGCTGGAAATCTCTTCTCACAGTCCTCCGCAAGGCGTCCACCCTGGTAAGCCTCAGTGACACATGGGGTTTTTCCTGCGCAAACAGTATGGTGGAAAGAGATGGCACTACCATGTGTTTTGGTTGTAGACTCGGCCACGGTCAATGTTTGGTGTGCTTGTTCTTTTAATTTATAGTTTTATAAGCCCTTGTGGCTGTTTGTATTGAATAGATATGGATTTCACATCTGTGACTTCATGATTTTGGTTTCGAGCCTTCTCGGCCTTAAATGAAATAGATGATGATAAATTTTAATCTTGGACTTTAAGCCGTGACTTTACTTGTCAGGCCACTCGGTAGTTTCTTGAAAATTTGAGTAGGGTTTTTACAGAATATTGAAATGGTTGTAGTTATAGAAATTTCGAAATGGTTAAGGGATTTCATAGCTGTAGTCAATGGTTGTTTATTTTCAAAATTGTGACTTCCGTTTAATTTATAGAAATTGTTTTTGATCAGGCTATTAAGCCTAGAGAGATAATATATAAAGGGTCGTAGGCCATACTATAATTGTTCAGTTTTGTCTTTGGTTGGGTTTATATTTATGTATAATTTTGTTTAGTGGATATTCTTATTATTATTCAGCTTTTCAATGTTTAGGGTTAGCTTGATCAGTAAGAAAATATTGTGTCTTATAAAAAGGAAAGAAAAGAGATTCAAAGATTCTTGGTAAAGAAATAATTTGATAGCAGCAGAATGAATAATGCTGGAATGATATTTGAGAATAGGACTGAGATTGGTAATATTAAATAATTACATTCATTTTCTGAAATTTACTGGAATAGTCTGTGCTAGGTTTTGATATTATAAGTTTTTACTTTATTCTGTTATGAAAACATATCTTTTGTAAACCCTAATTATTTCTAATGGTTTGCAGCGTTAGTACTTTTGTTTTCAATAAACCTAGTTATAATTTTTCACGAGTGACTAACTAGGTAATTAGATAACCTAAATTACTATTTACTGGGTTAAACCTGGTTTAAATATTTTATTGTTCATATATTATTTATTTCAGTCTACTTACTAAATTTATAAATTGTAACTATACTAGTTTTACTGTATAAAATATTATGCATACTAGTATGTATTATTTAAATTTGTTCTTCTACCTGTAATTTAGATAATTTAAATACTTTCAATAGATAATACAAATACAGTTAAAGTTCTGCAATTTAGGTTACACAAAAACCTGTAGAAGTAATCATTTACATCTGCATTCAATTTTATTTAAATCTACTTATCTGAAATAAACATACCTGCTGTACTAGAGTATTGCCTTGCAAGAGGCATGGAAAAATACAGTTTGGGTAATTTTTCTATCCATCAATTAACTCAACAACATCTCTATTGATTTACCCTAATCTAACTAGTTACTAACTTTCACAGTATAAATAATCTTTTCTTTCTTTATCCATAACAGCGATAAAATAACAATATACTATAATCATGAGAAAACTCTTAAACTTTTCTGAAATAGTAAATAAATTAATAACTGAACCTAAACAAGTAGAACCTGTCAAATAGATGAGGTGACAACTGCTTAAGGAGGTTGTTCCTCCCAACCAACTCCTGGAGAAGAGTTGGACAATAGTTCTTAGGACGCCCGAGCTTGTCTCCTGATCCTCCTAATAGAGTACTGGGTGAGAGATGTAGTCTTGAGATCCTCTGCAACTCCACTGAGTGTTCAGTAGTAACTCAATCCTGCTTACAGTAGTAAGAACTTCAGCTTAGAATAGCTGCACAAGTTCAGTATTTAGCACTTAACCCCTCAAACTTACTTCAGCTAGTCCCCTCCATCGAATTCACATGTGCACTTCATTCACTCAGAATGATCACAAATCCAGAATGAGCAGGCTCAGCTGTATTCAATGGGAAGTTTTCTGAGCATGCCTAGGTCTTTTGGGTCAGTTTTTACTTAATGAGCCTGTTGAGGCCTGGAAAATCGCAGGCAGCAACAGAAAGGGATTCTCCCCAGTCAATGTTCCCAACTAGCCTGTGACTGTTTGGTATGGGAAATCCGTCCGGTTTGCGGTCCGGCTACCGTAGGTCAAAGTAACAAAAACAAAGGTTTTACTGGTTGCGGCCCGGTCCACCGTGTATATTTTTGTATTTTTTGACTTAAATATGATATGCAGATGCCTAATTAACCATGCAGGGTGATAAGGATGCAAGGAGTATTCACAATGTGATGCATAGGTTCTTACCTCTCGTCTTAGGCTCACAAGCATCTAAATCACATGTGCAGCAGTGAAATAAACTAACTATCTATCTATCTATCTATCCCCAGGGAGCCAGATTGTAACTTATTTATGAGTAATGTGTATTGTACATGCAACATAAAGAGAAACTACAGTTAGCTGATATTTCTTTCCACAATGCATGGACGATCAAAGATATTTCAACAATCAGATAGCCAATTATTTTATGAACAACATACATTACTCATGGTGGTAATTCCACAAAAATAAACCATAAATCATTTAAACAAGACATAGGTTTTGGGAGTTAGAACGATCTCACGGTTAATGGACAAAAAGATGGAAAAACGAAATAGTTCATCTTTCAGCCATCCACAGCATAACATTTGAAAGTGCCACCAATCTTTCTCCAACAAGCAAACAATACTTCTTTATTGCAAAGAGAAATAGTTCTTCTTACAATATCGCTTTTCATGTCTAACTAGGAAAAAGCCACTGCTCCCTTCTAAGGTTTCTACATTTTTACAAAAGGGTGAGACAGCTGGGCTGCCCAAAGTAACCTTTGGGCTTCCCAACTCTTCGTTTCCCAACGCTTGACTTTTCTCAAATGTTTTTACACAATGTTACACATTACAAAAAGTGACCAATCCCTTACGAGGAGGGTCCCACTTGGGCATCTAGAAATTTCTTCGATGCCGAAGCTTCAGAGGCAATGCCCTCAAACGCACAAGGCTCTAAAAACTGAATATTGATCTCAAACTTAGTAGCCTGGTTCTTTATAGCCTCAATCCTGGCTGCACTCAATCGAAGCTGATCCTCCAGAAGCTGCACGCTGATAGCTGAATGATCTACTTCGCTTCTCAAGATATGATCATCCAGGGCTTTAATATGCTGTACTTTAGCTTCCTCCTCCTAGTATCTCTTCTGTAACAGCTCTACAAAGGCGTTGTGATCCAGGAAATCCTCAAGCCTCTGCTCGGCCTCTATCTGGCACCGGTTGTAGGTAAGGAGAAGCCTTCTGAAAAAATCGGTGCATGCTCCTTTCATCTTCTTAACTGCTTTTTTGAAATCCTCCACAGTATTTATAGCAAATTCCAGCAAGTCATAATCCTGGTTGAGGGCCTGTGTATCCTTTGATGGCAGTTCTGCTGGAGTTTCTTGATTGTTTTCCAGCCTTGCCATTCTGGTAGTCAGGACTTCAAGGACGTCCTGAGATCGGTCTACAAAGTAAGAGGAGGTTTCTAGGATTTCCTCCAATCAGCCATCTATTTGTAGTACTTTACACCTCTCCTCTTCTACAACAATCTGTAGATGTAGCATCTTATCCTTTTGGGCCAAGACATGCTCTTTGAACGATTGGAGGTTGACCTGCTGCTCCCTTGCTTCCTCCAGAGCAGTTGTTAAAGAAGAAATATGCTCTTGATGTTTCTTTTCCTGTTCCTGGGTGTGCAGCTCACTGGCCTCCAAGATAATATTTTGCTGCTCTTCTAGCCCTTCTACCTTTTCCTGCAGCCATTCCTTTTCGATCTTCAGCTCTTGATATTCTTTCTGCACTTTCTTCAGGCATTCTTGTGTTGTTTCTCTGACCTGTCTTTCTACTTGGAGGGCCTGCAATTCAGCCTTAGAAGCCTTTATCTCCCTCTGTATGTCTTCATACTTCCGCTTCATCCTATTGCATTCCTCTCTCTCTTTCCTCAAGGTGTCTTTCAATTGAGCAGAGGATTTCTTAGATAGCTCCAAGTCTGTCATGATCCTGTCCACATTATCTTCCGAAGCTTGAATCAGTGTTGCTCCGACTCTAATGGGGAACCTCGGATCCTGGTCTGTTCACAACACAACAGCCGTATCCGTTATCATTTTACCAGGAAGACCTCCTGTTTCAATCCTCCTTTCTGTTCTCTTCACTATCCTCTTTGTTGCCCTGTCGTAGAAAATAGTATTGAAATCAGGGATTTCTTCTCCTTTTTTCTGCACAAAAGGGACCAGCTTGAGAGTGGGGACCATGGGTGTGCTGGTAGCAGGTATTTGTGGGTCCTACACCTCGGGGTTCTCCATGTCCTGGGTCTGCCCTCCAGCTGTGTCAGAAGCTGACTGCTCTGTCTGTGTCAGCTTTTGCTTTTGGAGCTCCTCATCAAGCTTCTTTTTCTGTTCTTCTTCTTCTTTCCTTGCATCTTCTTCAGCTTTTCTAGCTGCCTCTTGCGCAACTTTTATTTTCTCTTCTTCTTCTGTGTGCAGCCACCCTACAGCCTCTTGTGCCATCCTCTGAGCTTCCTCATTTCTTCTCTTGGCTTCCTCCTCAGCCTTTTCTTGTTCATCTCCCTTCCCACCTTTGGTGGCGATCTTCTTCTTGAATCTTCTTCTCAAAGCTGTTATGTTCAAGGCACTTTGGAAGACAGATTCTTCCCTATCCCAATGGTGGGTGTACTCAAAATGTATGTTGTTTTCTTTACAATGGTCAGCTACTTTCCCGCGTGAGTCATTTCTATGGAAAGGCATCTCGCCAAAATGAAACCTTTCCAACTCTTCTACAAATTCATCAGCCTTCTTCACCCTAGTGAACCTGTAACTTCCTAACTTAAAGGGAAAAGGAGGATAAGTAGTCTTCTTGTGCTCGAACAAGAAGCTCCCTATGCCATCCAGGAAGACTTGCCTCACAACCTCCTTGTGAATTATGTAGTCAGTAGCATATTTGGGCAGCAGGGAGGGTGCTCTTGAACCTCCAAACATCCCGAAGTAAAGGCCATCTTCAGTTAGATAGTAGTCTGCATATTCTTGCATTAATTGCAGCGCCTCCTCTGACATGCAATCACACTCCTTCAGAAAAATGAGTGTATATAAGGGCATGATGAAGTGCTCACAGACTTCTCGATAATGACTGTGGTACTGGTGTGCCCACAGTGGTCTATAAGTAGAATAGATAGGCGTCCTCTCCCTGTCCCAGATGCACATGAGGCCAGGGAAAGGCTGATTGCATAATATACAGTCTACAAGTATGGAACTCATGTAGAACTCAGATCTCTTTTGGGATACTCCACCCAAGGCTGAGGCCAAGCAGGTAGAGAGGCTGTTAGATACAATGTTGGCCTAGTTGAACATTGTCCCCTGGGTTGCAACATAAAAAATGATGGGTATCCATTCTAACTTGAAGAACCTGCCGTGGGCTCTCCCAAAAATCCTGTTGAGCATTAAAGCTATGAACCTGTATGGGGTTCTTAAGCTGGTTGTATCATAATCACCCGTTGGTCTATATTTTTAATGTTTTCCTTGCAACAACATTTTTTTAAGAGTCTCTACCAGGTCCATTCTAATGTTGTTCAACCAATCATTAGATAAAAATACTTGGGCTTCTGGCAGGTGGTAAGCCAACGCTACATATCCAGGGCTATATGCAGCATAGCCCTATCTTTCAACATTTTCCAGAATCATTGTTGTGACATCTGCCCGGGGCAGAATCGAACCGATTACTTCAGAGCACGGGAACAACTCTGGTCTGGTGGCGATCTTCATCAGTGAAGATCTTTCTATGTTGGCATATATGGATTCTTCTTCTAAGCCCATGTCAGGAACCTCTCTGCGTGTGATCAGTCTATATATTCCCCCCCACTGGTATTCAGGTTCAACACCAGAAATACACTTAGTGTCCTCATATATATATTCCATTTTGGTGACAGTTTCTACTTCGGGCTCTTCCTCAACCACAGGGGCCTTCTTCTTTTGCCTCTTTGACATTACGAACTCTTCCTGCCATAAAATTGTAACATTAATCCATTTTGGCTGAGCGACAAACTTGTAGACATCAATGTGCAGTGTGTCCTTTCTTCTATGCTTAACATGATAGCAACCAGTCAATGAAGCAAATATATGCATATATATAAGCAGAAATGGCCTAACTACCAGAACCATTGAAATACAATGTGCAGTGTTCAGTGACTTAGTCTATGTTTAGCATGATGGAAAAATAGTTATATGCAGTGAAATGTGTAAGCTACTTCTGCTTTCCAATACCAAACAACTCTAACAATAAAATCCAACAGGAATGAAAGCTATATAAAAAATGAAGAAGACTCGTGATGTTCGCGGGAAAAACATTTACATTAACACGACTAAAACCTCCGCTCTCTGCGAGTGCCATTATCATTTCGCTGCGTAGGACAGACAGGGGAAAACTACGCAAGCCTTTAGTGGAGTTTTGAACAAAACCACTACCCATGTGATTTATGGCTAATAAGCTAAAAGGCGTGACATATCCCCTCCATCGGTTAGGGTTTAAAATCGACTGTGTACGGAACAGTGCGGCGAAACGCTTGCTATTCGAGGATGTAGGTAATATGAAAATCACAACAAAAGGGGGAAAACCACAAAAACCTTCCCCTACAAAATCATCATCACACAGGGCAACTTGGTGCAGACGGCGTAACGACCGTCTGCACCAAACCCCCATTTACTACATGCAAGGTTGCAAACAAATGGCCGCGGGCAAAATACTACACCGCGGGTCAAAACGCCTGCGCTAATAGTCATAATACAACCCCCCCTCTACTATATGCGGGTATCTAACGAGGTGAAGAAAACGACCACAACCAAAACCTAACCGTGGAACACCTCATCAAATGCTCAAATGGAACAGGGAAAGGTAAGTACGAGCCTATCTGGCACTGCAGCGTAACTGACATGGAGAGGCCTGTCGAGCTTTACGGTTGAGGCACCTGGACTGCGTGTACCGAAAACGGGGGACCAGGCGAACGCGAGCGAGCAACAACAACGATTTTGACAGCTGGAACGGTAACAGTTGAAAAACGCGTAGAATAATAAGATAATCCAACAATCCCAACCCTATCTATATATAGTCAACATGCGTGGCGGGGAAAGGTCAAAATCTTGGACGTCAGAGACATTTGGATCGGAAGACGAAAGTGTATTTCCTTCCGCAACGACGAAAGACCAAACCATAAATCCATCCGCAACGGTGGAAATAATCAGGTGACAAATAACCGCGCGTCTGACTTCTAACATCAGAATGAAAGCAGAAACGCAGCCACAACGGTGGATACCAAAAGGATATCACGCCCCACCAAATAAGACCTGAATCGAAAGAGTGGATGACTAAAGATTGGAAGGGTTATGACTTTTGCGGCCGCAACGACGGAAGAGTAAAACGTGCGACCTTCCGCAACGTCGGAGTTGAAAATGATTAGTCAACCGGAAAAATAAAGCTTCCCACAGCCACAACGGCGGAAGCCCATGACTTACGAGATCGGTGAAAACAACAAAGCGGGAATCGAAACATTAAAGCAATGATCGGGAGAGGAAGAAGCTTGCCGTCCACAACGGCGGAAGAAGAAGTAATAAGAGTTCTGATGCAACCAAACAGCAGCCGATGCGAAAACCAACGGGTCGGAAAGAAAACCAAAGACAAAACCGATTATCCATCCGCAATGGCGGGGCACTTAACCAAATAACTTCCGATCCAGGCATGCTTCAAATGCATTCAAAGGCAGCGATAAAGCTTGATTAAACAGTGGATTATTTCAAGTGCTAGAGGGAGAATCCAACAAGTGGTAAATCAATTCAAGCATTAGAAAATCATTCTGAGAAATCATTATTAGGCCGACTCAAAGAAGAAAATCAAACTAATCCAAACAAAGGAGGGTCCTAATTTTTTTTTGGAATTTTTGGAATTTGTTGCAGCTGCAACAAAGCCACCTGCTCCTGTTCCACTTTCTTGGGGAATCATGACCACAAATATAGGGAAGTTGCCACCTGCAATAACTAGAAGTAGTTTGAGGGTGCTGCCACTTGTCAATATGCTCTCAACCCAGTCTCCTCCACCAAGTGACCAGTAAACATTGATTTAACAACTTCCCTAAGCTGTTGTCTCGTATTTTATTTATTTATTAATAAAATATTCTTGACCCCACTTGGTCATTAATTACAAACTTTAACATAAAATATAACATAATGTTTTCTGAAAAACATAAAATTGTTTTGCAAATTGGGGCATGTGACAATATGAGCAATCTCCTCATTGACCATATGTATGACAAAATGAGTAGATAATCAATGGCCAGGTCCAAACTCAAACATGGGACCTCCTTGTGACCTCTTTGGTCTTGGATAGATTCCCAAAAACCAAATATAGAGGCCTTCAATAATGGTGTACTTCATAGAGATGGAGAGAAGAGATGGCTTATGGATGGCGCAGACTGTGTGGCCAAGCTCCTTGATTGAAGCCAACAAGTGCATGGCCTCATTGGTAGCGATCTACAACCTACTTCACTAGACATTGGAGATGCCAATGCGACCTTGCCCTACTTTTCGCTACAAATCCCGCCTTTGTGTTCTAAACTATAATGGGGTTCACAATCAAGATCCACAATTCAAAAGAGGGATAAAGCTATAAATTAATATAAAGTTAAACATGAAGCTTTACAAATATTTTTAGACATATTTCGTGTCTTGCTATAAATACTTGTGCAAAAAAGACATCGGACAATAGCAATACACTTCAAAAATTGCAAATACAAAGAAGCTCCACAAGTGCACTTAATAACAACTACAACATTCTAGGCACAACAGTCACACCAAATCCTTGCTATAATACCATATGTTTGGAGATAAAGCATCCCAACCATATAATAATCACACACAATTTGAACCAAAATAACACAAATATGCTACAAACCTCACATTCTTTTGCTCTAGATTTCTCTCTTCCATGCAATAGAGTACAATGAGGCCCTGTATATAGGAATAAGTAGCCATAACAAACATTCCATAATAGGATTTTTTGTTCAACCATATGCATAATTGTCTCACATACTTTCTCTCCTGAAATTTGTCAAGTGATCTTCATGAGATCCTTATCCCTAACTTCTCTCCTTGTCCTCATCCCCGAATCATACGTAGACTTTGGGAATTATATGCATCATTACATATTATATTGTCACCATTAAATACCACATATATGAATTAGTCCTTTGTTTCCTAGGCCAATGGGTATTGTCAAGGATGGTCATGAACTTCTAAATGAATCCTACTTATCAAATCTTTTCTTGGAGATTGGCCTACAAATTAGAATAGAATATATCATCCACCTTTGTCTTCTTAACCTAGTTCTTGATATGGAAGAGTTTAGTCATCTCCTTTTCCTCCATGGCATATGTTGATGTTGGTGAATTCCCTTTTCCAACTACACAAGTTTACCCTAGCAAAGGGCCCAATTAGACCTTTCACTATTACAAATAACAAACCCTATGGTTTATGGCCCACTTGCAATTACTTTTTTATGAATAAAATATAAATGCATGCATAAATCTCAGAATAATTTGTCGCAAATGAGAATGGCCTACAATGTTATTCAAAATTATGGTTCCATATTAATTTGTTAGCACAAAAGATAATATAAAGCAAGAGCATATACAATATGCAAAAGAATAGACTACAAGAAAAAAATCCTTACAACCTTCTAAAGTATTGTGAACAATAAGAATAGTCTATACTAATGACCAAAATACACCATTTTTTTTCTAAAAGTAAGGCCAACAATAGGTTTTGAATTAACTCAAAGATAGCATGCATAGTCAAGCAAAAATTTGTTTTCTCATCACATTCATTATATTTATGCAAAATCGAGAGAAAGAGAAGCGACAAGTTTTCAGCTTCTTAACTTTTCGTATTCTAATCCTAAATATTAGAATTTGTTCTTCTAAATTTGTTAGATATCCCATACCACTCCTTCCAAGTATCATACACTTTTCTTATTTTGAAATAAGGGGAGAAATGATGTTGTTCTACCAACCCTAAAAGGCACCTTCAATATTTTCTTTTTCTTTTTTATCATGTCCTCCTCCAACTTAGATAGGTAAATTGGTGCTTATTAGACTTGTTTCCAAATGGGAATTTATAAATATTCCTTGATCATCATCTTGTTGATTCTTGGAATTTGTTCTATAGTGCTTATTTTCTAGCTTTGCCTTTCCTTTAATTTCCCCATTACTTCAATTTGAGATAGAAATATATTATTTTGTCTCAAAGGGGTAATTGATAGTTTTATGTGATTGCTTCTGCATCCTCTCAAAGCTTGTCACATTCACTTGACAATTTTTGGACATATTCATTTAAGCTTCAACTTGTTTATTTCCAAGAGTCAAGTCCCATGTTATTATCAAAGATTATGCATTTTTTCTTAATCTTGGAAATTTTAGATGAGCACTAGTAAAATCCCGTTGGCCATTCTTTCAGATGATTGATATGGCATCCTTCTTATATTCATTTTTTCTATTGCAACGCATGGGAGGGTTGTTCTCAATACTAGTTTTATAAATCTTGCAGTTTTTTGAAAAGATCCTTTTTGCATTGTGCTCACATTGTCCTAAATCTTTAAGGAATATTCTACAAACTCAAGAATATCACCTTTGGCTACCTTTTAGTGTTCTACTTGATAATGTATATTTTCAATATCCCTTTTGTAGTATTTTGTTTCTCAATCCATCTTGAGAACATCAAAATCCATGACTTGGGTAGTAGTGACTCTAGCAGTGATCACAGCTATCGAACTAACTCATTCGCTTGCAACACAATAACTTGCATGGTCTTTATTGTTACTTGATTTGTAACAATATTTCTCTTGTTGTGTATTTAGTTTGCAATTTTCCTCCCTCTCTTATTGAAAGAGAAGAGTTTCAATCTGACTAGCACACCAGTTAGTTTATTTGTTTCCATAAAACATTGAAAAACAAGACTTGCAAAAGATTGAAACCCTCTTTCCATGCCCATTCCAGGGGATGATATCATTGCAATAATTCTAGGAATGGGCATTTGCTTCTTCTGTGTTTGAACTCCTCCTTTATCTATTCCTTAAGTCTCACAATTTAGGTTCCCTTTATCTTTTAGAACTTTTGAAGATGTTTGTCCTCCTTTATCCACTATTCCAATCTTGCATGTTGCTACTTGTGAATATTTTTTAAGCCTAGAAGTTCCAACTTCTTTATCCTAGTCTTCTACTTTGTTTTCTCTACTCCTACTTATGTTTATTGTTTCATACTTTCTTGCACTTTTTTGTAATATTAAAGTGTTATTTTTTTGGCTTCTTATTTTGATATTTTTCATGTGAATAAGTCCATTTAAGGTCACATGGGTTAAATGCTTGTCCACCTCATTTTCGAGATCATGCATGTTGAATATCTCAAGTCCAAATCTATAATCTTCCATTTTCTTATATTCCATTATTGGAATGTAGAGTTTGCTAGTCCATATAACCCTATGGTAACAAGGTAGGTGGGGCATAATTTATTTTGTGTGGATGTTGGTTCTGTATTGAAACCATGGGGGACAATCTGGTCTGTAATATCCTTGATCACTAGTCGATTTGCAGATATTTTGGGAGTGTGTGAGGAACATTGGTTTCTCGATATTATTCTATAAGTTCAATCTTCATCCATATACTACTCTCCAATTTCATTCAAGACTTTGATTAATTCGGTTGATAAGCTTAGACATTCTTTTCTAAAGATAAAATCATACAAGTGGGCCATGAAATGGTCACATATATTAGCATATATCCATCTTAAAAAGGATCTACCAAGCACCGAAAGGGATCAAGTCTCTCGAGCCACAAACCCCTTTTTAGAGTGGAAATGTTGAGGAAGTGTGTAATGTAATGTTTATTGTTTGAATTTATCT
>LPNX010622995.1:291476-349396 GCA_001517045.1 Pseudotsuga menziesii
GACTTACAATTTACTACTTTCTTCAACTTCAATTTCTTTGGGGTCATTTAAACAATCTCGCGACCCGCCCATATTGGAAAACTAATCACATTGGCATTTTTAGATACTAAATCACTTCAAAATCCCAATTGAAAAGTAAGATGGAAATCAAAACTCCATATGCCCCTTAGAAAAAATAGATTAAATTTGTAAGCTTTGACTTTGCTCGAGGTTTCTAATGAACACTATAAGTTTGAGACTAGAGTATGCATATGAACTATAATTTTTTGTGTATATCCCTGCATGAATCCTTAGTATTCAAAATAAATGGTACTCCCATTGCTTTATAATGTTATCATTCAAACTAGTTGAAGTAGGTATATGAAGGGGATAAGGAGTTTGAAATTATGCTAATGGGATAAATGTAATCCAAGCATAAGGAAACCCTAACAAATTTTCAATCAATATATCATCCTAGGCACTCTCCAGCATCATAAAAAGTGAAACAAATCCGAACTAAAGGATTTTACAATATTGGAAAATAATAATCACATAAGTAAAAAGTAACTAAGTGAGTGCATCAGAATAATTAGAAGTGTTTTAGAACCTACTTGACTAATTTGACGAGGATCTTGAGTTTCAAATGACACCGACCCTGTCACTCTGCATGCTTCCTCCAAACAAGTTTTATGCATGCTTAGATCTTTTGTGAATTGTTTTGCATTTTGAAGCTTAATTTTTCTTTAAATATTTTTGCCCAAAAAAATGCTAAAGCAACTGTGCCTAATTTGAAACCCCAATTCCTTGAATGAACATGAGGAACTCACCTACTACATTAAATTCAAACACATGGGAAGTATTTTGCATTGATTCAAATAGATTGTAGGAAGTAACATGCATTTAATGTGCACATGTTTCCAAACATTTGTGGGATCCTAAGAGACAAGCAATCGAGCATCGAGAAACTTTCAAACAACAATATATTTGATTCATGAAAATATCTCGATAAAGATGCCAAGGAACTTTGAAAGTTCAAAGATTTGAAGTAGGAGAGGGGTCTAATAGTACATCATGTGGTTTCAAAACCAACAATTTTAGGCATGATGAGCAACTTGAAAATGTATGAGATGATTTTGAAATAATGATCTTTAAAATTTGTAAATATCCCTAATGGTAAAGGTTATTGAACTAAATTGAATATTTAAAGTGATAACACGGTTCGATAGTGTTATTGGGACCATTCAAACTTCTCATTTTTTAGAACATAAAAGTTCGAAAGAGGGATGTTAGAGTTATCATACTAGTTTCAAAGTTAGTGATATTTTTATGTTTTAAAAGGGGTTGACAAACATATTAGGACTCTTTCTAATTTTGACATGTTCAAAAAGTGCTCAAGAGTGTACATTAGACTACTTTCAAGATCTTCAAAACTATGGTCTTTGAAAAGGGTATGATGGTGTTTATTGTGCAAATTTAAAACATTGCAATGTGCATGCTTAAATGAGGCTCGATATAATACATCCTGGGAGTTTGAGTGTTTACACATTTTAAATGTTCATAAACCATCTAAAAGTGTATATTAGAGGTTGTTGAATAATTTCTCTTTCGAATTTGAAAATAAGCATGATGTTGTTTAAAGGATTTTTGAACTCTTGTAGGCATGAAACTTCTACAAGGGTCCAATGACAAAATTTTGGGTCACTTTCAAAATTTATAATATTTGAAGTTAATAATAGGGTTGGTTGTACATATTGGATCCCTTTGTTCAAAATTGTTGTCTTCAAAGTTAACAAAAGGATAGTTGGATTTACTTTTTGGGTAGGTTAATAACTTCAATACACTTGAAGGTGAAAGACAACCCAATAGAATTATTAATGCTTTTCGAAGATTAAAAATTCGAATTTGTGAATGGTCTTGGTAGTGTATATTGATGCTCTTTGGAGTTTACTATATTCAAATTGATAAAAAAAACTAATAACGTATCAACCTTTTTACAGGTTGAATATTAAAAGAGGCATGATGCATTAATTGGTGTAATTTGAAACATTTGCATATTTAAATAAGGAAAAAGCCAATGCCTTTCATTTCGTCCTAATTCACAAATTCGAACCTTTTCAAACTTCAGAAAGGGTCTGATGAACTACAGAATCAACTTATCTTAGAATATTTATCCTTCAAAAGTGGAAAGAAGCTTGATAACTTGATAAGGATTTTGTGCCTAGAGCTAAGAGATTTTGAAAGATATGGATGAAGAAAATTCAAACTTATAAGTGGGCTAGAAAATTGTTTCAGATGCATCGTCCAAAGAAATACAAGAGACAAACCAAACTCTCATTAATATTGTAGGAAAGAAATAGATGCATTCCAAACCAATATTTCATTCAACAAGTAATGAGTAAGAAATATGAATTCTCAGCACCGCATTAAAACCTTGAGGCAAACCACAAATTAGGACCCCGTTCACACAACAAAGCATCATGATAATTAGAAAAATGAAAATAAAACAATGAGAGAAAACATAATGATGAAGCTCTACAAAATTAAACTTAAAAAGTGGGGTCCCCAAGTTTGAGGACTTGGGGCTAGTCAAGGCCTCATTAAGATAAAGGCTAGTTAGGTTAATCTCATTGAAGATAACAAGAAAGAGACAAATCCATTCCAAACCAAGCTTCCGATCATCAATTAATTAGTGGGAAAGATAGTTCCCCAACACATCATTAAAACCTCAAGGTAAATCACAATTAAAGAACCCCTTCACACAACAAAGGACAATCGCAATAACATAAAAATAAAATAAACCAACGAGCTAAAACTTAGTAATGAAGCTTTGCAAAATTAAAATTAAAAGGGGGATCTCCATGTCTCAATACTTGGGGCTAGTCAAAGCTTCAAAAACATGGAGGGCAATCCAGGTCATCTCCTTTGAAATCTAGTGCAGGAAATATTTTCATCTAAATTTGAGCTACTCTCCACGTAATTGCTTAAAATCCACGATTACCATTCTCTTCTTATTGGCCTCGCTCTAATGGTTCCCTAGATTCAATTTGAGATGTAACTTCCAAAACTTATCTTTAGTGTGACCATCAATATTATAATGGCTCACTACTACAATACATGGCTATAGTGTCATTGTTTGCATAACTATAGCTCATTTCCCCAAGCCAAGTTTTGTGTTGATGTGCATCATATGCATTGTGTTTGTGTTAGGCTGTGTCAAGTTGGTGTCTCAATGATAAATATATATCATCATGTCAAAATTGTCATTCTTCCAAGGAGTTCCAATAAATAATTGATAGAATTGTAGTCTATAGAACCCGACCTAAGTAATCATAAGGTCATTGCGAAGGAAACAATAGAACCCAATGAAGAATCATAAGATAATTGTAAATATAATGATACAAAACAAGAGGTTGTAAGCATATATTCATTTATTTGGGAAACCACATGACCCCCTTGAATCCCATCTCTTATCTTCAAAGTTAAGGCTAACACTACATAAAAGAGGAAAAACTACCATTCAAGCTACTTCTAGGTACACTGTGTTATCATATACCAACTAGCCTAGGTTCATGCTAAAAATGATTCCCTATCATCTTATTTAATTTCAGTGGGCTTGAAAAGACCCTAATAAGACATTTTGAATGAGATATCTACCAACATAGACTTCATTTTTCTTACGTTCACCCTTGATGTCTTCACCATCACCTTTTTTTTACCATCATCCCCTTCACCCTTTTTGTTTTCCCCAACACTCTTCTTCTCGCCACCACTACACTCTTCTTTGTTGCCCCCATCCATCATGTCCCCTTCCTAATTATCCCATTCTTGTTATGAAGAATGATCTCCATATAATTGCTAGTATAAATGTGGAGATATAATGACATGCAATTGTTAATTAATGAATAGATGGATTGAATGCAAGGATTATAACAAGCATGAGTTTTTGTTTATTTTTTATTTGAGTAATAAAGCCTATGTTAATCTATTTTTAAATTCATAGTTATGCCATAAATCAAATTGGTGTATGAGACCCACTTGCTTGTGGGACAAGGGACCCCTTCCATGTAGTGACTTGACTAATAAAGTCTACGGAGGTGTACATACCCTACCCCCCTATGGATTTGAGCATGTGATCTCCTTGGAGGAGACACATGTTCTTAATCGTTAGGTCCACTCAAGCTGTTATTTTTTGTTGATCAAGAGGGGAGTTGTGGGATAAGTAAGCCAAGGCAAGATTTTTTTTTTTAGATTGTAGTTTGTATATTGCATATTAAAAAACATGTTGGGGATAATTATGGGAATTCTACCTGAAATGTGGATCTATATCTTCACGTGGTTAACCCCTTTGTGCTATTATTGCTGTCAAATTTGGTGATTTGAACTGTATTTGCTTATTTTAGGATGTGATAGAACAACAACACCAACATGGGCCTAAAAAGAAACCTATCTTTCCTATATGAACTGCGCACATTCAGTTTATCTAGAGATAAGGTCGAGGAGGTAGTTAGTTTGAAAACTAGGAAGGGGAAGAGAAAATGGTAGATAATGTAGTAGCAAAACAAGAGAAAACAAGGGTGAAAATGCAAGGATTAGAGTGAGTTGAAGTTTTTTTTTGGCGAATCTTGAAGATAAGAAAGGTTTTATTTTATTTTTTATTTTTCTTGTAGTTGTATATTGTAGAGAAGAAATCATGTTGGGGACTTTGATGGAAACTTTGCTTGAAATATGGGTTGCCATACTTAGTTGGTTCACTTTCATTGCGTTATTTGTGTCATTGAATCTGGCGATTGGAACATTTGTCGTTACTTTATAGACAAGGGAATTTTAAGAACCTCCCCTAATTAAGATATATTAAATGGGTTGAATCCCCATGATACATAGGAAAATTTGAAGGTTAATTTATCAATAATGTAATACATATATGTAATTTATGAATTTTTTTTAATGAATATTAAAATTTGTAAATTCTTGGGGAATCTTTCATTGAATTATAATGTATTTAGTAATATTAATCTTTCACTAAATTCCATTGCCACAATATCATAAGTTGCCGTCATACAGTTCTAAATATTATTGTTGCAATGTCTTGGGTGTCACCTTAATAAAAATATATAAAAATGCAAATTGACATATTTTTTGTTGAAAGGTTTTAACTATGGAGATTAGAACATATGTTGCATTACATATATAAATGCATAACATATTATGAAACAATGGGTAAGGAGACAGTACTAAAACAAATGTTTCACTCAATGCAACTTTATGATTACAAAGTTGCTTTATTTAACGTGCAAATCCATCTCCATCTCTACTTAGACTATTTGCTAAATGTGGTGCAAATATAACCACATGCAAACATGATGGAAAGTTAGATGTTAATTGTTTGTAATATATTTAATAAGATGAAATACCCTTTCCAATGAAGATCATCTATTATTTGATAGTGCAATATTCATTAAATTTTTGAACTTGTAAATACAAAATATTGTTGTCATTGTTTTCAAAGGAAAAGGGAGACTATAAATGTCCAAGATAAAGATTACAAGATGGAGATTGTTGGAAATATTGTTCTTGGAATTTCGATGCTCAGTTTGGATACCCTATAGTTGAAGACATTTTTATTATTATCTAGATACCTAGATCATACGTGGGTATAGGTTACACAGTTATAAAGCTTATTCCAATACCTTTCCAACAATATATGGAACTCCCTATAAATCCATAGGAATGATGAGATAAGGATTTGTAAAGTCAACCCAACCAAAATTTTAGGTCAGCCCTGCCAGGATATTGAACATTGTTAGGTTAGACCATAAAGTGATATAAGAATAGTATAAATACAAGGATCACTTTCTCATTTGTTCAGTCACTTATCCAAGACATGGATATCTCATAGGATATGTGCACTGGCGGAAAGGGTTGCAACATTTGAAGAAGAGGATGAATAAAGATCAAGTATCATTCCAAAAGGGGACATTTTAAGGTTGATATGGAACTTTTGCTATAACTTATGTTCTAGGACGTTTCAAACCATACCACTTGGAGGAGATGGATAAAAGATATTTAAGTATCCATGGTGCAAGGTTTGGATGTTGGTTGTTATATTTTCAGAGATATGACCTTTGGAAGTTAGGGTTTCTAAATGATCCTGAAATAAGCTTTAAACAAGTCGGTTTGGGATTTTTTCTATAACTTTTGTTCTAGGACATTTCAAATCGTGAAACTTGGAGGAGATGAAGTATAGATCGTGAAGTACAATGTTACGAGTTTCAGATGTTGACTTACTATAGTTTTAGAGATATGATATCTGGAAGTAAGGGTTTTTGTTTAGTATGAAGCAATTTTGAAGCAGATTATGGTGCATATGTAGAAAGAGGTCTTGTATTTTGGAAGCGTGAAGAATGGAATAGGGTCATAACACATAAGTATGTGCAAGAATAAGTAGTAAGAACAACAACAACAACAATAGGGGATTGGTGTCTCTAATAGCTTGGTGGCTACATATTGTTGAGTTGGTTCTCATTTGAGGGTATTGGTGCCTTTAGTAGGTTGGTTCTCATTTGAGGGTATTGGTGCCTTCAGTAGGTTGGTTCTCATTTGAGGGTATTGGTGCCTTCAGTAGCTTGGTTTCTACAAAATTTGTAAGAGTAGGTTAGTGCCTACATGAATTTATAAATATATGTTTTTGTGGTTTTCTCCGAAAAGGGTTTCCGCCTTGAATTATATGTATAATGATTTGTGTTTATGTGTATTTACTGTTTCAAAGTAAATGAATGATTGATGAATAATTAAAATAAGAAAGAGTACTGGGAGGTAGGTGGGTTGGGGTGGGGGGGTTATTTTTGACCCCACAGGAACTATGGTTTCAAAGTTTGCATGCGGTCTAGGATTGAAATAATTTATAAATTTAGGATGTCAACCATTATTGGTGATAGGAGACTCTCTCATTATCATTTTCCAATGTAGACGTTGCAGGAGATTATGGATCAAATAGTGGGTAGGCTTCATAAGCGCATTCTTGGTCTTCTTCTTCAAATTTTGAATGCTCAGTTCTATAATGTTTAGAGAGAACACAATGCTATTGTTGATAGGCTCACCAATGAAGCCTCATAATTATCTTATGGGGATTTAAAGAAAAATTGGGTCCAAACAATATTTTGTTGGCTCCCCTAGTCTTTTTGCATTTAGATTGATCTTTTATATCAAGTCCCAAGAACCATCAAGCATTTTTTTTTTGTAAATAAAACATTATATTACTTTAAACAAGCTTCATTACAATTCTAATATGCTTCTTGTCAGTCAAAAGGATAGAGCTTCCCAAAACACCCCATCTTCGTTCCAATTCACCACTGCCGAGAGATCTAATAGGTTTCCCATGCCCACATAGATAATCCAACAACTACTACATATAACTCCCCAAGATCCATACAAAGTATGACTGATCATAGAATACCCATATACACATTGACTAAAACATAAAAGGATAAACATATAACAGGAAAAACTTGTCTCAAACTGGAACCTAGATAGCATTCCCCATTCCGGGATAGGCAGTAGCGGTCGTGATAGAAGTATTTTCCTGTTGGTCATCCTCGACCGAATTTCCTAGCAATTTTCCACAGTGAAGCTTGCCGCATCGACTCCCCTTCCCCCACGGTCTTGCAAACTCCTTTGACATCCCCCCCACTAGATAGAAAGGGATGCCCAAATGGGCTGCTATGACATCATTTTTCTTATGCATTACGTGACAATCAATATTATGCTCCTTCTAGGTCTTTACCGGCTCCTCATCACCTTCACATTTGGCCTCCCTCGAGACAGAAGAATGGCGAACCAGGTTCATGCTTACCTAGTAAATCATTAACAAGCAATCATAGGCTGAAGCTCTGCCCGCTGTGGTGCCTGGGTCGATAAACCAGTCCACCACTTCCTTGCGGAGGTCCTCCGTAGATATGAGCTTAAACTCCTCCCGTAAATTTCTAACCACCTTGTCAACTTCCATGCGAATTCCCAAAGGCACATGTTTTTTGTAAAATCATGCTGCCTCATGGGCCTGTAACTGGACCCTCTTCGTTTGGCCCTTCTTCATCATTGATCCCTTCCCCTTTCTATCCTGGGCATTAGAGGCTTCCCATGGACCCATATCACTTCTCAGGGGGTGCTTAGGAGCCATACACCTAGAATCAATAAGGCTATCCTTACACAGATCTAGGGGGAGAACCTCAGTCCCGAGGTTAAGCGTCTGGAAGTGCACCAGACACAAATCAAAATCAGAAATCATTGAGGCCCCTCTACGAATATAGATGAGGGGCAACAGATCCTTCCTCGAATAAAAGGATGAGGGGGTCATGATGACCCAGACTGCCTTGTACTGCACTCATGTCATGCCAATCATACCAACGACGTCCTTCGTACCTTTGCCTACACTGGACATCCTTTCTACATTTAAAACCCAATCTCTTCACTGATCCTTACCTTCCTTGCCTGTCCCGTAGTCCCTAGTGCCTTATCCACACATGATGACAAAGGACAAGCAGCATATGGCAAGGCCAATTAACCATTTGGCCCCTCGTGGCATTAAACTGGATTGATCTAGGCGTGCTCGTGCCCCCTATCGTCACCCTCGAAGCCATACTCTAGATTTTCCACCCGTGGCCTTGCGTCATAGTCCCCCATAGCCACTTGCCTGCTTTGCTGGGCCTAGGATTCCACACTGAAATCATCCACCGTGTCTCATCGAAAACCTGTGCCACCATCCATGCCAGTGTTGGCTAACAAGTCAGCCACCTTGTTGGCTTCGCGCCTAACGTGGCTAAAAGAGATCATTGAGTGCTCAACAATTAGGGCCCTGAGGGTGTCTAGTCAACTTGCCAAGCACCAGCTGGAAGAAACCTTCTCACATGTCTGCTCACTCACCATCAGAGTGGAAATATGAATCAGGATGTGGGTATCTCCTTCAATGATCACAGGTGTTTGGCCTTCACTAACTAGACACTCGAAACCTCGGATAATACCCTCCAATTCAGTTGAATTGTTGATATCAGGTCCAATTGCCCCCGTGTACATGGTAATGATCCTTCCAGTGTGATCTCGACAAACCCCCCAATAACCCGCAGGCCCAGGATTACCTTGAGAAGCCCCATCAAAGTTAAGCTTGAAGACTTGGAATGGGGGAGGAAACCCTGAGTTCGGGCCTGATGGCTTGCAGATCCTATCTCTTCTTCACAATCCATCCATCTAGGATCTATCTAATCCCCAGCTTTCTGCAATATGGCTCTCCTCTCTTAGGATAATCTTGTCCTGATCATGCCACTCCATGCTTCAAATAGTGGATAGAATGTTTTCCTTCACCATTTTCCAGACTGTCTCAGTGTCATTTCGCCTGTCTCTAAAGATCCTCCTATTCCTTTCTTTCCATATGCACCACGTTTCCATTCATAGAAAGGCTTCCCACAGGGTACAAATGATTCCATTCTTGAAGACTTTCGGATGCCAATCTTTCAGAGTTTGAGCCAACTGACCTCGCCTCCTGTCGCTCCTTCTGAACCCCATAGCACCTTTGTCCCAGATGGCTGTTGCGAAGGGCAGCTGTCCAAGAGATGGCCCATGTTTTCCTCGTCCTGGAAATAGAGAAAGCATTGAGACGACCCCCGAAATACCTGTCTGTGGAGGTTCGCGCTTGTGATAATTCTTCCTTTAACAACCGACCAAGTAAATATGGCCACCTTTGGCCATGGGTTCGAAGCCCAGAGCTTCCTCCAAATCCCTTCCTCATCCACTTGGTTTCCTATCCTGATATTGTAAGCTTCCTTTATGCTAAAAGAACCCCTCTCCTAGTAGCCCCATATTAATAGGTTAGGTCCCTCCCTAGCCCTAATGTAACACTTATGAATTTCCTCCTGAAAATCCCTCCATTCATCATCACTGGTGAGATCAGGTTTTACCTGAAAATTCCACTGTCATTGTCCTTCTAAGTCCCAATCCCCCGAGTATTGAACCACCTTTTCCTTTCCTTACTCTAGTCCTCTTTCCCGTATATGCCTCCGTCTTGTATCCTCCCCCAATTTTGGGAGCTAGTTCCAGGCATCCTCTCATAACTTAACATTCCTCCCCTCCCTTATCTCCCAAAAGATGTACTCTTGCATAATCCACCTTCCACTCACAACTTTCATCCATATGGGAGATCCATTCAGATCCTCATTGAACCGAATCAATTGATTACTGGCTCTGTCTTGAGCATATTTAATGTGCCAAATCCTGGCCCAGGGTTCAGCCGAGTAATTGGACCAACGCCACCACACTTTTGCTCCCTGCACCTCAACCATTATTTCAGGATCCTGGAGCCCTAGTCCCCCCTGCTCCTTGGGGTGACAAATGCCCTCCCTGCTGACCAGAGAGAATTTATCCTTCGCCTCCCTACTACCCCAAAGGAATTTCCTCTGCAGACACCAGATTTCCCAAAGAACCGACTTTGGAGCCGAGAGAACTGAGAAGAGATATATTGGCATAACCTGAAGAACTGCTTTTACAAGGATCAGTCTGCTAGGTAGATTTAGAGGTCGTAAGACCCAGCTAGATAGCCTTTGTTTCATTTTATCTAAGAGTTCCTACCAAGAGGCTTTCTTCATCTTCCCCACCCCAAGAGGGACTCCTAGATATTTTGAGGGCATCACCCCTCTCAAAAATCCCAATATCTGGATAATGTTCCTTTGACTAATGGGATTACTATTCAAGAAAAAGACCTGGGATTTATTGGGATTGACTGCTAGACCTGAAGCCTTAGCAAAGAGGTTTAGGCTCCTTTTGAAGCTTTGCGCTTATTGGACTAAAGGGTGCCCCATGAGCATGGTGTCATCTACAAACTGTTGGTGTGTCTATGGGTCCATTCCCTCATGGACTTTGAGGCCCCGCAATTCCCCACTCTCAGCTTGAGTTTGAATAAGGAGACTCGGTCCTTCAGCCATCAGAATGAAGAGAAAGGGTGACAGAGGATCACCTTGTCGAATACCTCGGGAGGGCTGAAACAATCTTCTTGGAGAACCATTCAGGAGGATGTTGAAGAAAGGGGTCGTAACCAGGCTCATGACCCACTCCACTGAGTTGAGACTAAAACCAAAAGCCTCCAGCATCTTGTCCATGTACTGCTAGCTTAATTTATCATAGGACTTTGCTATGTCTAGTTTAATTAGAATACTTGGCCACCGTGTGCTTTTCAGTGAGTGAATCACCTGATGGAAAAGGATGACACCATCTAGGATCTGCCTCCCTTCCACAAACCCAGATTGCTCAGGGCAGATAAGACTAGGGAGGAGAGGTTTCAGGCGGTTCGCTATCACCTTGGATATGATCTTGTAGATCACATTGCATAGGGCTATTGATCTGAACTTCTCCGGGATGTCTGCTCCAACATCCTTAGGAATTAAGGTTAGAAAGGTTGCATTGAAGGATTTGAGAACTCCCCTCTTACTTCTGGATTCTTCAACAATATCTAGAACCTCATCCTTGACTAAATCCCGGTGCTTTCCCTAGAGCCATCTGGTGGACCACTTCCTCAACCTCCTGCATAGCCACCGACTTAGTAAGCATCTCGTTGTTGTCTCTGGTAATAGTCCTAGGGATTAGGCATGTAATCCTTTCTATGCCCCCCCCCCCCCCCCCCCCCCCCNTTTCTTGAGTTTATGGATTCTCGAACTACTCTTGTTCTGGATAACCAAATTGTGGAAAAAATTAGTGTTCCTTTCTCCCTCATGTAACCATTTTACCGTTGACTTTTGCTTCCAGAATATTCCTTATTGCCTTTCCCTAACCTCTAGCTAGCATAGAAGGTCTTTTTCTTTAACCTTCATGTTCTCATCCCAACCATCTTCCATACCTTTCCTGCTGATAAGCTCCAGTTCACTTATCAGCCATTTTTTGTCTTTAAATATATTCCCAAACTCTTCCTTGTTCCACATACAGATTTTGGATTTCAGGGATTTAAGTTTTTTATGGAAGCGGTACATTATGGTCCCCGGAGGGGGGACCAACTCCTGCCACCATTGGGTGACAAGCTCCTTAAAGTCCTTATGTTCTAGCCAAAACTGCTAAAATATAAACGGTTTGCTCAGAACGGCATTCGACCAGTCCCAATTGAGACAGATAGGCCAATGGTCTGAGCCCGCCACTGGGAGAACATCGACCATAATCTCCCCCGTACCATGCATAATATTCTTTGAAACCATGAATCTGTCAAGTTGGGAAGCCAATAGATGTTCCCCTCCCATCTTATTGTTCCATGTGAACCATCCATTGTCAGTCTCCAAATCAATTAGAGGGATTTGGGTCAAAAATTTACCAAAGGCCTCTTGATACTTGTCCAAGGACCTTCTGCCACCCTTATTTTCCCCTAGGTTGGCTATTAGATTAAAGTCCCCTCCTATTACCCAGTTTCCTACCTCAGTTAGGCTCTTGACCCAACTTAGGAAATACATGAAATCTTGTTTTTGGGGAAATCCATTGGGCCCATAAACATTCATCAGCGAACCTGTCACTCATGAATCCAGAAGGTGAAAGTTCGCCATTAGCGAGAACTGGTTAGCTTGCCATTCAGAGAGTTCCACCACTCTAGGCTTCCAGAGGATCACAATTCCACTCGCTTGTCCTGCAACATCAAGGGCCATAATATGAATGCCCTTCCAAATCCTCTCTTTGATTTTCTCCAATCCCTTAGTACTGCATTTTGATTCTTGAAGGAACAGAATACCGGGTCTCTCCTACATTATCTTCCTATTTAGAGTCTTCCACTTCCTAGGGTGATTGCACCCTCTTATATTCCAAGAGATAAGCTTCATTGACAAACCTTGTTAACTTCAGTAAAGGCCGCCCTGATTGTGGGATACTGACTTGACTCAATGAGTTTTATACCTACCGCTACAATGCATTGCTTGTTTGTCTTTCTTCCCCTTTGGAGCTCTTTTTTTGGGGATTTCCTCTTACTTCCTTTTTGTGGGTCTGAATCGATCGCTAGGCTTTGGTGGGCACCTGTTCTGATGATTGCTTCTTGAAGAAGCTCCATCTGATGCTGGGACACATAGCCATGTCCCTTCTTTCCACATTCTGCCTCAATTGTGTCTAGATCGAGCTCTCCCAGTTCCATCTCTTCCACCTCGTCTTCGTCATCAACTTCCATCGGGGTTTGTTGCACCTCCTCTCCCACTGTCTCCTTAGTCTTTCCATCCTGTTTCCCAGGTACGCTTTTTTCTTCAGATGTGCCGCCTTCAACCATATCCTCTCCCAGAGCATCAAAGGAGTTGATTGACCAAGGGGTTTTGGTCGTAGGCTCCTTCTTCATTGTTGGCGGCCCTCCTCCTCAGTTTCTTCATCGATTCTTGACTTGAGTAAACCCTTCCCCATCAACTTCACCTCCATGACGCAGGCTAGGGATACCTGCTAGTGGGTTCATCTTTGGGAAATCCCTCCCTAGATGCATGTATTCATGATAGTGGCTGCATTGAAACGAAATTTGCTCATAATCGATGGGTTGAATCCATTCCTCATATTCCCAGTTCAAGCTAACTGCCTCCGTGAGTTCTTTGGATAGATCTAGATAAAAACAGACATGGGAAAAAGCTGTGTATCTCTGGATCTTAGTTTGTCCGGCCACCTTTACAAATTCCCCTAGGATATTCCCTATTTCCTTCATGGTATGTAGATCCCAATATTCACTGGGCAGTGAAAAAATGCGGATCCAGACTGGTGCAACCGTCATGTCTTCAGTTTCTGGGTTAAACCGTTCCTTCTAAGGCCGGAGGTATAATCTAGCCGAGAAGAAAAAATATGGGCCCCCGTCCAGTATTTGATCATGATCTTCTTGGTTGAGAAATATGATAGTGAAGAAACCCTTAGATCCAAGCTGCAGATTATAATGCCCTTTAGGGTTCCACACAATCTTGATCCATCGGACTAGATCTCTCTCCTTGGGCCAAATCCCCATGAATTTCCCTATGAGGGCCTTCTCCTTCCATAACTTGATCTTGCCTCTCACCTTCCTGGATCTAATCTGGATCGTAGGGATAGATAAGGCTCTCAACAAACATCCACTTGGCCCTGATCGTTTACCTTTCTCGTCCCCCACCTACCTCTCTCATTCGTTCCCAGCTTCCCCACACTTAGGTTCGACATCCCATGGAGCCGGGTCCTCCATGATCCCATGCTGGGGGATTTGCAGACCCCCCCCCAACTCGCTTCCTGTGCTCAGATCGATGCGGCCGCACCCCTCCTTTCCTTTCCTGATCACATTGACAAACGCGGACCACTCCAAACCCTATGACTCCATCAATCAATCATCCCAAGTACCATCAAGCGTTAACTTCACTATTCAGAGGCAATTTGAAAGTATGGTTTATTTAATGCAATTGGACAAGTGGAGATCTGTTGGATTTTGGGTTTTTGAACCTTCTTGGGAATGCTTCATTTTTAAATTGGGGAGTATGCCCTACGAGTTTGAAGGCAGGTGGTGTTTGAAGGTTATATGTTATGAGGAGTATTAGTCTCAACACTCAAATATTTTCCATGGTTTTTGTTATTTTGTTCGTTATAGTGAAAGTAGCATAAATTACGAGGATTTCATTTGTGTAATGGTATTGTGGAACTCAGAAAATATCCATGCCTTCTCCTATGCTTGAGGAGATAGGATTCTTGGGCTGGAAATTGTTATCAACAAGGACTACCAGTTTCATGTAATTTACTACTTGAATCATTTGGGTTCTGATCTTTCTTTTGTGTGGTAGGTTTGGGATACTGGGGTTTAGGGGGATACAATAGATTATATTTCAGCTCTGTGAAGTCTCTATATATTGGTTGAGCGGAGTTTCTTTGATAGGGAAGAAGCATCCATTTTGTTATGCTATTGGGATCAACCAAAGTTTCTTTGATAGGAAAGAAGTGTCCATTTTGTTATGCTATTGTAGAAATCATATTCTTTTAGGGTTGATTTGAGACCGACCAAAGCATTTGGGTGGTGGTTTTCACACTTCAAAGTCTCTATTTGACATCTTCAATGGTTGCGTTTATATTGGAACTGAAAATCTTGGTTGGCCTAGTAGAAACCCTATTTTTTCAGGGGTGATTTTGGCTTGGTCGGAGTTTTCTATTAACCTTACTGGTTGTCTTTGCACTTTGAAGTTTCTATTTGGTAACTCTAGTGGTAGAATTTGTATTGGAATTGACAATATTGAAGGGATTTGGGACTTCATTGTTATGGATATTGATAAGAATATTGTCGGAGGATCTCGTAGAGAGAATTAGTGAAGCCCAATACAATATCCATGACATCCGTTGTTAGTTGAGGTTCTTGAAGGACCAAATGGAAGGTTTAATAGTTGTTTTCCATTAGTTAATTGCACATGTTCTTCTTTTGAATGTTTGTTTAGACAAAATTGAAGAAACCTCTCATCAAATCTCAAGCTTCACTTACGGGATGGATTCCTAACTTGTTGATGTCGAAGGGGTTATCTATGCTTGTGACGAGCAAGTTAAAGTGATTTTGAAGACTTTAGCTGAGCATGAGGATCTTATTGCAAAGGAAAACTCTAAGATTGATGAAAATTCAAAAGATAAATTTGTTTATGGGCTCTCTATTATGTAGCTTGTTCAAATTATCTCCAATTTAGCAGAGAGAGATGGAAATATTGAGGATAATTAAGGAAATCAGACCATGGATAGCGAGGAAAAAGAGGAAGATTCTAGGGACTCCTAGGATGAGGAAGCCAAGGAGACTATCTATGACGATTACGACTATGATGATGCTAGTCATGAATAAGATGAAGAAGATGAAGATGTTGAGCACAATTCAGAAAAATGATTAAAAAGATACTTATGATGACTAGGTTTCAGACAATGACACTAGTATTTAACTTATCTTTTATGAACGTTTTTCGTAGTTTACTCATTGGATAACTTGTAAGAATGTATAAAAACTTAGGGAATTT
Source organism: Pseudotsuga menziesii (assembly GCA_001517045.1). Lineage (NCBI taxonomy): Eukaryota > Viridiplantae > Streptophyta > Pinopsida > Pinales > Pinaceae > Pseudotsuga > Pseudotsuga menziesii. Next base: position 307,424 of record LPNX010622995.1, read on the forward strand.
TATTTTTAGTCATAAGTTTGCTCGCTATTGGATGAGCGTAACTAGAACTTTTAATTTCATGATACTGCTCTAGAACCTATGAACTATCTTTGAGGAATTTTGTATTGTTTTGTTGAATTTATTCATCCTTTTATAAATACAAATTAATCATTCTCGTAAAAATAAAAATAAAAATTAGCTTGTATTGATTCATCCCCCCAACATATTTATAAGTCCAATAAATATAACTTAAACACTTGGTGGAGAAATAGTCTCAATACAAAAATGATCATACCAATACAAAAATCTAATAAAGGCATTCCAACCAATGTACAATACAATACTACTTTTGTAAAATCATGGTGAAGACTAAAGCAAATGCCTTGAACAATACCTTCATCTACATACTCCTTGGAAATATCACACTCTTAGTTCTTGGAGCTTAAAAGAACACTTAGGATATATCCTATTTTTCAACTGGTATCATTGGATGCTTGGACACAACTTAGTTAAAACATATTTCTAGTTAGAAGACCTTGCGAGGGTAAATTGAGGGGCTAAATTTTACCATTTGGCTAGTGTTCCTTTTTGTTTGTATGATTCACCAGTTTCCATTTTTTCCAAGAATGATTCACCTTAATTCTATAAGATAAAATGATTTTACTCAAAAAATCGACAAAGTTGTCAATTTTTTTAAAAACTTTCTAAAATCCTTAGAAATTATATTATTATTTTTAAATATCGCAAAATATTTTATAGTTGGAATTTTAAGAATTAGTAAGATTCTCCAAAGTTTATACGCTTTAAAGTAAGTGCAGATCTTTAAAAATTTCCTTGGATCTTTCCCTTTACAATGCTTCGTAAAAGGGAGCAAAAATATCATGCTCATGTGTTTCATATGCATCTATCATTTATCGAGGATCTAGACACACTCACTGATAGGGTAGAAGGGAAATGGGGTAAAGATCTCAAGAAACTCAAGCCATTTTATTGTTATTTTCACACCATTTTCCTATCGAGACAACATTTTTTAAACGCAACTCCATACAAATCCACATAACTTTTTGTAAAATAAGAATTAGTAAAAGTGATGAAGAAAAATACTAGAAAATCAACTTTGTGAAGTGCTAATTAGTATCTCCTTGAATTATTACCAAACTAGAGATGCATACCATAGGCAAAGAACTCTCTTGATCACAAAACTTAGCCATCTCCTTGATTAGAGACCGATGTTTGAATAAACAATTTGAAATTAGTACATACTCCTGCACTTATTCCTTGCAATGCATTTTCAGAATTCCTTTAATAGTTCGATAATCCAACAATACCAACGATTTTCCAAAACCAAAAAGGTTGAATTTATAACTAAGAAAAAAATTGCATTGTTGTTTGAGCTTCCTTGATTAGACAACAATGGTTCAACAAATAATTTAAAATTAATACACACTGCTCAGTGTGTGTGCCTAGAAATGGAACCTTCCCATCCATGAAATAAAGCGAGATAACACTAGCTGAGTAGATATCTAGTTTTCAAACTTGATGAAAGGATCTCAGTAACATGCATAAACAAAGTACCTAAAGTTCAACCATAAAGCCAAATGAAAAACACTCCCATAATAGGAATAAGAATCTTGGCAAAATATGATCTACAATCTTATGTTTACCTCTGGAGAATGATAACCTCTAGTTCCTACACTGGTCCATGTCTTTTATGATTTGAAAAATGAGTAAGACACCAAGCAAACTTTTCAATCTCTTTTAATTAACTGAAGCACTAATAAATCTAACCAACAAAACTGATAGTCTATTTTTCTATACAAATGTGAATCTAAAGCATTGAGATAACAACATTCAACATTAAAGGTAGCAGACATGCACAAAAGAATACACTACAATACCTTTGTCCTTTGTCAAACCATTGTAACCAACTGTAGTTGTCCTTTGTGAAACCATTGGAATGACTCATTGTTGTTTAGAAGTAGGAATTGATAATACTTCTTGGTGCAAGCTATATTACACTTCATGCAACAAGTTGAGTAGCTGCGTCCTACCTTGGTTGGGAAAGGGTTCCCTTCTATTACCCTATGAAGGTGTATGTGTGAAGCAACAAGTTGAGTATCTCCTTACTACCTTGGTTGGGAAAGAGTTCCCTTCTATTACCCTATGAGTTGTATATGCATTTGTTGTGTCTTTTATGGGGGACTACATTAGAAATGATAATATCCTTAAAACTAAGAAATCAATTATACTTACTATAATATTATAATATATGCATATATATAATTGAACTATGTTTAGTATTGTTATTTTTACATGCCTTCACATTGTAGATCCAATAGAAGTAAAATTAAATTATTATCAATATAAAAACCACACCATTAACAATTGCATGCTTGACATTTTTGTAGTTGCTCTCTCCTTGAATTGATTTTTTGGTTTATATCCATTAAATTTGGAGGAGGATTATATTATTCTGCATTATTGCTAGAATCGTGTGGCCCTATCTAAGTTGTTTTCTCTCTTCTTTTTGAGTTCATTGCTGTACTTGATGGCCTATAAGCTTTCCATGTTTTTTTAAGATATTAATTGCATTTGTAGCTACAAGTAGGGATTTAAGTATGAAATTGTGTGGGATGTCTCTTCTATTGATTACATGAAAGAAACTTGGGTTTTTTTGCATTAAAAGCATGGATATATAACTAATATCAAATTCATCCTAACTTGATATTTATTTTTCATCTTAACTTTATATAAAATTCATAATAGAATTCACTATAGGCTGATCACATTCTTATAGCAATGCCATGGAATCTTACAACTTTCATGTAAAATTTCACAATGAAACCAAGAGGATCTCAAAGAGTTTCAAGACTCCCACACTCGTGGATTATAGTTGAGAACTTTAGAATTTTTTGGATTTTTCGAGCCCCCAATATTTTGGTATTTTATAAGGCCATCTCCAACTTATGTGTAAGTTATGAAACCCCCCCATATCAATAATGCACATGTCCAGGATAATCATGCCACATTTCATTAAACGAGCATAATTTACACAAATTTCAATATTGACCTCTTTCCTTGGTAATAGGTTGGATCCACATTACTTGGGTCTTGCACAAAATATAAAAGGATTTATGTGGCATTTTTAGAAAATCCAATGGCTTCACCACGTAGTTAGTGGAACAAGCTTTCCAACAACCCCTTATTTTTCCAATTCCAATTTCGTATGCCTAGCCTATGAATTGTGCAAGTTGTGCATCTCACGGAGGAGGGGATTTCATAGTCATGATTTCATTGATCAGATTCTATTTTGAATCAAATATAGAGAAAATATTGGGCATGTTGATGATGTAGGAATGATCATCACCGTAGAGTTTATACTTTCTGACATCAGGCGTAGCTGTGGAGACGCTTGGCAATCTAGTTTTTGGACGTTTGGCCGGGAAGATTTGTTGTTCGTTTTAGCATTTAAGTTGTGTTTTATGAGGTTCTATTGGAGCGTACTTTTCCAGGCGTGATTAGGTGCTTCGTTATTGCTGTTAGTCAGGCCATTGATTGATATTTTGATTTCATCAACTCTGTGTCGACACATTGGATTGGTGTGACAAGGATGTCGCTTCGAGCGAGGAAGAGTCTAGCTCGCATACCGCCGGGATCATTGAAGATTATTAATACTGGTAAAGGATCGTTATCGAGGGTTTCCGTGATTCATTCTTTTGATTGTGCATTGGGGGTCTTGGATGCTTCACTGGTGAGTGATGAGGTTGATGGGTTTAACCCTGGTTTTTCTTGTTTGAATGGTGAAGATGCGAATAAATGGAGTATCAGGTGCTGTCCACCAGTGAACGCGAGCACATCTGGTGCATTAGATTCAGACGGAGGTATGGGTTGCCCTTTGATTTGTGTGGATTATGTGAAAAATTCTAGGGTTCTTGGTATACCCAAGTCGGAAACATTGAAGTTTATTAATTTTGGTAAAGGAGAGTTATCGAGGGTTTCCTCGATTCATTCTGGTGATTGTGCGTTGGGGGTCTTGGATGATCCACTGGTGAGTGTCGAGCACATCTGATGTATTAGGTCCTGCAGGAGGTATGGGTTTCCCTTTGCTCTATGTGGATTCACTGGAAAATTCTAGGTTTCTTGGTATCCCCAAGCCGGCCTCGGACCAGGTAATTGGTGTTGGTTTTGGTAATATTACTGGTCTTTCTTTTAACTCTTCGACTCTCGCATCTGTTGGTGTTGTTGGGAATGGACTTAGGGCTTATGCTCCTGGGGTTCATCTTGGTTAAGATTCGAGATTACCTTCTAAGATGGGGTTTACGTCGTTGGTTGGTACTAAAGAAGGTTTCGATTTTAATGCTGATGAAGGAATTGTTGGTTCGGGGAACCTTTGTAAGATGGAACCCTTTGGGGAATCTGTTCTAAATGGGGGGTTATTTGAGGGCTCGTCAGGAGCTATGGGTTACAATTACCATTGATACACTTGAAAGTCCTGTCACTGATGGGAAATCCCATCGGGATTATGGTTTGTTCGCTCAGCCTGTTAATGAGAATCCAAGATTGATAGGTAATGCAGTAAAATTGAAGCGAGCTCACAAGCTGATTAATAAAATTATTAAGCCTATTTTGATGACAGTGGGCGAAGATGTGGCCTTAAATGACATTGTTCTTACGAATGAGTTGAATCTAGTTGGAAGGTTCGGTGGTCGAAAATTCAATTCTGATAGTTTAAATGAATGGGTTGCATGGGTGTGGAAAGATGTCATCACCATTGTACCTACGATATTTCTCCTTCCTTGAGGTTGGATAGATTTCAAATTCCTATATGTGGAAGATGCTGATCTGGTTTTGGCTGGGGTTTGGCGATGGGACAAAGTTGGGCTACTGATCAAAAGGTGGACGCCACTTTACGACCCCCGTATAGAAAGATATCTCTTAAAGGACTGGGATTGGCTGATTATTAAGGTAGAAAAAAGGATTAACAACTAGAGCTTTCGTTGGTTATCAAAGGGGGGTAAACCGATACTGATCAAAGCAATATTAGAGGATATACCAGTTTATTGGATGCACTTTTGGATTCTGATGGGGATTATTGAAAAAATCAGAAAGCTTTGTTTTAAATTTCTTTGGTTTGGTAAACAGAATTCTTATGGTTTACCTTGGACATCTTGGAAGATTTTGGCTAATCCAAAGTCTTCGGGGGGCTGGGGACTTAAAGTTCCTATTTTTTTTGCCAAGGATATCGCAGCAAAGAATGTTTGGAATATTATACAGGGTTCGGGGTTATGGGTAAAGATTGCCTTTCAGAAATATATTCTGCCTTTGAATATTCTTGAATGGATTAGATCTCCGATCAAAAAGAATAAGAACATATCAATTTGTTGGAAAGCTGTTTCATGGGCTTTTGAAATTATTGGGAATTATTTGGTATGGAATATTGGAAAAGGTACTGCTGTTCGTATTGGCATAGATCCTTGGATAGGATGTAAATGGAGACATGCTTTACCATCTTCCATGATTGAAAAATTACATTTGGCTGGTTTTCACTTTTTATTTGATATTGGATCTCTTGGTATGAATGCAGTGATGGCTCAACAATGGTACTTTGCTGAATCTATTGGTTTAACTAATCCTCAAGAGATAGATGTATGGAATGGTTATATAGCCATTCTAAAATCTAGTCATGTTAGGATTTCAGATGATGATGATGCTCTTGTTTGGAATTTATCTAAATCTGGCAGGTACACACCTAAAGAAGGATACACACAACTTATGATCAGGGATATGAATCAAATTTGGTGGTGGAAAGTCTTATGGAAGCTGAAATGAACTCTCAAGACAAAACTATTTAGTTGGTTTCTTCTTTCTGGTAAAGCATTGACTTGGGATGTACTTATCTTGAAAGGTAGAGAAGGATCAGGTAGATGTTATTTGTGAAAACTGGAAGGTGAATCCAACTTTCATATTGGAGTGGACTGCCCATTTACTTAGTCTGTTTGGTTTATTATTGAGGATAATATGAAACTCAATAATATTTGGCATGGAGAAACAATGACAACATGTTTCAAAAATTGGTGTTTGAATGTGGAAGTGACAAATATTAAACCATTAGCTATCATTGTTTTATGGTTCATTTGGAGGGCCAGAAATTTGTCTTGTTTCGAAGATATTTCCTTAACCTCTACACAGGTTGCTAGTTTTAGTCTGCAAATGATGAGGAATATTTTGCAGAATCATTTTGTGGTCTCTATTAGAAACATCTTTGTGGAAGTTATTGACAAAACCTATGCATGGGGTTTTTTTGATGGTTCTGCAGCTGGGGATCCTAAAATCTGTGGAGCTGGAGGTATGCTACATTTATCAGCTGATCATTTTTTTTCCTTTAAAGATAGATTAGGTTTGGGTACTAACAATTTTGCAGAATTGTGTGCCCTCAAGCTTCTTCTTACTCTGGCTCGAAGGAACTCTTTGGATAAAATCCAAATTTTTGGTGATTCTCAGTTAGTTATTAACTGGGCATCTGGTAAGTATCGATTATTGATTTAGAATTAGCCATGATTCTTTAGGATGTTAATAGGATTACTGATTGTTTCGAATTTGTTTCGTTCAATCATATCTATCAGGAAAGAAATTCACCTGCAAATGATTTGGCAACAGCTGGAGGTAGAATTCTGGAAGGCTTCTGGTCTATTAAGGAACATCGGGCTGATTCAGTTGTGGAAACCTTTCAGCTTTTCTAAGATAATTAAATATCAAGGATATTTGGGACATGTGGTAAAATAGTCTGTATTTTTGTCCTTGTTTGGAGACATCTTTGTTTATCTCATCTTGGTTGTTGACTCACTACGCAGTCATTGAACTTATGAAATGGTCTTATTGTGTTGATGATTAAGTATATGGATATATATTTGAGCAGTTTGATACTGGTTATCAAATCCGATATTATGATTTTGACATAATTGATCTATGTGCTCGCTTGGAGTAAAACAGTTTTTGGATATGGGTCATGAATGGGCTCTGATGGACAATATATGGTTCATCTATGGCCTTGATGGAGACAGCTTCTTTTTGGATGAAGATGCAGAGAATGGATCTTTGTCTGAGCAGATCGCTGGTTTTTTTTGGGACTTGTTTATTTTTGAGTAAGGTTGTATGCCTTTGACATATATTTTTTGGATTTTTGAGCCCTTAATACCGAATTATCTTGATTGTAAGATCAGCTTTTGGCTGTGACTTATGTTGTTAATGGACCTATGGACCATCTGCAGTATGTAAATAAATATATTTACGCATTTTTTCTTTGGAAAAAAAGGGAATGATCAAGACCTTTCCAATGGTATATCATATGCTTGATTTTGAAGGATGAACTTTTATAAGATCAGTACTATTTTTAGGGAACTTGTTTGGTGGTAGATGTTCACAATTTAAATAGTGTCGTTGTTGGTTATCAAAACATAAATTTAGAGTGTAAAGACTATAAATTAGCTTGATACCTTTCAAATGACATTATTTTCCCCATTCTAAGATCACATGACTCACTTAGATTTATCACGCATCTTTGACCCAATTTCAAGGGTGTAGTCCAAGTAGCCTACCAATCAATGCTGATAGGTAGATGAATGAGTTGGTGGTAACATAAAATGATAATTTTGACTTAACATTATTGAATTACTCACTGGTACCTTTCCATTGATAGTTCATTATTTAGGTGGTCCTAAGAGGGCTTACATGCAAGTACCTCACCTCTCTTTCTTCCCTATTTTACCACCCCAAAATCAAGGCCATCTGAAGTGTAGGTAGTCTCTATGTCAAGTTGAGTTACCAAGAGGTCAGTAAGTGGATAGGTTATTAGATACATATTTTTTGTCTTAAACATGAGTTTTCTTATAGCACCAAACACACTGCTTCAATCCTTTTTTGAACTCCCCCAATTCATAAAAGATGCAACACCTAGTTTTGCATTGTTAATGTACCATTTTAAATCCCAAAATCACTGGCACATACCAAAACCAAAGGAAAAAAAATACAAACTCAAAGAAAGATGAGGAAGAGGATTCCCTGTTTTATGCATTTGAGCACTTTTCTACTGACTAAAGCATACAAAACCAAAACAAGGAAGCACCACAACCCTGAGAGCCACAACAAAAGATGTTTGTCGCTTTCTATTGACACACATTTTTTCCAGACTATAATACCATGCATCTAATTACTATTTATAAAAGTGAGAAAAGGAGTATAATAATGAAATACCATCACTTCATAACTAGTGGTTGTTTAATCGTTGACTTTCCTGCCAATAGTTGGATATTAAATGGTCCGTCAAATCTATAATAACTCCCCCTTGTTTAAAAATTCAATGCGTCAAGATGTAATAAGGATATGGCTTATCAAATCCTCGAGCTTCTTGAAAGATTTGTCACACTAAGTGGGATAGATTTAGTCTTTCAGGGATAGATGTGTTTATAGTTACTTTTATGGCTACGATGGAATCTCCCATGATTGTTGCCACATGAATCATTTGGGTTTCAAGGAGCAATAATCCTTTATATAGGGCTAATGCTTCAACTTCATTATTTGTAGTAAATCCAATCCCTTAAATATATATTGCATCGATTTTTTCAAGAGTTGATGATGACTCTCCTTGCACTCGTCATCTTATATATATATATATATATTGATTTTATTTTTATTTTTATTTTTTAAGCTAGTACTTATAGAGTTTCAAAGCAACGACCTTATGCATACACCCCATTCACCGTCTATTCTACACATCGTGGTCTCAATAATAATGATAATAATAAAAATGATAATAATTTTAATATTAATTATAATAAGTATAAGTATTTTTATTTTAGTTAATAGTATAATTATAAAAATATATTAACATTGTTTTTCTAGCATATTAAATGACGGAAAATTTGAAGTTACCATGATGCTTTCACAACATTATAGTGATGTTGGAATAATGCTCCATGACCAATAGATGATACATCATTTGTCTTAGAATCATATTGCACAATGTTGACTTTATGTTACTATTATCATCACGTTGATAAAGAGTGACATAGGTAGAAGGCGATTATGATGTGGGACAATGTGCACCATATATTTGTGTTGATGCAATATTAAAACAACACTCGAAAAAAATTGATGCAAAATCAAGATTTGCATCTCTCCTTGTGAATTTTTAATATAAATTGAAAAAGGGGGGTCCCCCACATTTCATTTCCACACAAGGGTGCGAGGCAAAGATTGTTGAAGGTGAAAAGGATTTGTAGGGGCTCTTAACAAGACTAGGAAAGATAAATTTGTGAGGCATCACCGAATCCTTGGGATTCAAACGTATGTTTTTTGGCACTTGCTCCATTTAGAAAAAAAAGATTGTAGATCTAAAACAAAATGGGATTTTGGTTTTGGAGACGGGACATGGGTTTTGGAAATGGGTGATAGGAATTGGATTTTGGATATGGGAGATGTTTACTTCCTCTTCTACATTTAAAAAAAATTACAAATCTAAAACAAAAGGGGGTTTTGGTTTTGGAGATGTGAGATGGGATTTGTGTTTTGGAGAGGTGAGATGGGATTTGTGTTTTGGAAATGGGATTTAAGTTTTCATTTATCTTCTTCTTTTTCTTCCTCTCCTCTCCTTCCTCTTCCTCTATCTTGATCCATATTCCTCTCTCCTCTCCCTTTATTCTAATCCATTTTCCTCTCTTTGGCTCTGTCTCTCCCTCTCCCTGTTAGGATTATTAATTCTCCCTTGTCCAATTTGGTCATATGTCTAAATCAGGAGTCATGTCTAAATCGGGAGTCCATCCAGTCTATTTTTATTTAGTAGCACCATTGGGTCCACTTGGCCTAATTGGGGCACATGTTTCAGTTACTAAAGTGTGGGGAACACTAATTGAGGCCTACTGCCACTGATTGCACTTGCATGCATCAGTTTAGGAGCCTCCTAGACCAATCACGACAATTTAGGAGCCACCAGGAGTGCCGATACAAACCAAGGTTAGTTGAATTGAGTTGGTGACTAGTCAAGCGAAGTTAGGAGCCAGTTACATTCAGTTCTAGTCCTCTACATTTAGTTAGTGCTAGGTTTGCATGGCTGCATGCAAGAGAGGTGCATTCCTCACCTACCATAGCCAGTTAGCCTCAGTTAACATTGAATTAGACACTTGAGTTGTGTTTTAGAAATCCGATGAACTCCGATAATGATTTAGTCAGTTAACTATTGAGTCCTCTGATAATGATTTAGACAAGGTCTTAGTTACCTACAGTCAAGTAGAGTCTAATCAATTCGAATTTCCTCATGTGGATTCAAATTGCATGTGGCTATTTAGCCATTGTATTACATTGTAATTTATCATCTAATTACTTTTTTTTTATTAATGAAAGCATTCACATTTTCAAGCCATTTTTGCATTGTTTCATTATTCAATTGCTGAGTAAATTGTGTGATCTATCTTGTGAGTTGTGTGTTTGTCCACAGATCTATGTGCTCAATTTAATATGGTATCAGAGCCTCGGCAGACAAGGCACTTCTCCTCCTCAGATCTCCAGCTAGATCATTTTTTTGAGCAATTTGCTCCATTCCTACTCTACACCATAAGCAGAAGGTTTACCACTTAATACCCCAAGTTAAGGAATTGTTGATCAAGCTTGCTTGATCAATTATGCTGGGTGTGATGAAAACCTGAAATGTGCAGGTAGTCGACCTTATTTTGTATGTTTGATTGTGTGATTTACAGGCTATCATCTTTTCTCACTACATTCGCTACAAGTAGCTCTTTCTCCTCACTGCATTCACTACAGTAGCTCAACCCTCTTTACTGCATTCAAAATGGCCCATCCAGTAGAGATGCTCACTTCCTTCAACTACCACAAGTGGAAGGAGGACATGGAGGGACTACTTCGCACCAAGAAGCTCTTCAGACTCACAAAAGGGATAGAGCTAGAGCCGATTCTAAATCATGACAAAGAAAAGTACTTTAACAGGCTTAATGAAGCTTCTCGATACTTGTCCCTCTCAATCTCTCGAGATCTTCGCTTCCACATCAAAAAATTGAAGACTCCCAAGGAAATTTGGGACAAGCTTGCTTCCTTATTTGATAAGCAAGATGAGATGAGGGTCCATCAGCTAGAAAATGAGCTGATCTCTCTTAATCCATTCGAATTCGAAACAATGAATGAATTTTTCACAAAATTTAAGAACCTGTATACCAGTTGAAGTAATGCAAGGTGGAGAAGGAGGATGATCAACTCATCCTTGCCATTCTCTCAAAACTTAGTGCAGACTACTCAGTCTTTGTATCAAGCTTTCAAACAGTGAAGCTCACCACTCCAAATTGGAATATGCCCACTCTTGATGCTTTCATCCAATCTCTCACTTATGAGAATGGCAATTTTATCCAAATGGGGATAATTCGATCTCCCAAAGATCAAGCACTGGTTGCAAGAGTAGGTAAGGTAGCGAATGATAAAGGGAAGCAAAGAGACAAGTCTCCTGTGAAGAAAGAATAGTCAAATGATCCTTCAAGTTCGAACTGGAGAAAGAAGAATGGCAAAGGGAAGACCCTTTGTTCCTACTGTGGAAGGGGATTTCATCCAGATACCTCCTATATGAGAAGACAAATTGATGAAATGAATCTTCTTCTAAAGAAACATAACATTACTGCACCTGCTAGCGCAAGGAAGGCTGACCAAATAGAAGACACTGAAGACACTGAAGATTTCTTTGAAAGTGGCCATACACTGAAGGCCAATTTCTCAACAACACATGTATTCCTCATTGATTCTGGAGATTCCAATCATATGGTTGCATCCAGAGAATCATTCTCTTCTTTACAGTCTTTTGATGGTCCTAGTATTCAGCTGGGAAATAATAGTAAAGTTCAAACCAAATGGAAGGGCTCTATCAAGCTTGAACATGGAAGGTTCAAAGATGTGCTCTATGTCCCCTCCCTAGCTTCAAATCTGTTATCTGTGTACAAGGTGAGTCATACTGGCTCTCCAAAGCGAGTGATATTTGGTCCTGACTCAGTGGAGATCATAGATATATCTACTATGAACATCATAGAAAAGGGTGTTGCAAATCATGCCTCCAAGGCATATGAGTTCTCACACTTCCAGAACCATTGCACTCTCAAAGGGAAGGTAAAAACATTCCATCTCCTTCTCTTGCAGTTTCCAATAGTATTGCAGAACTAGTTGTATCAGTTCATGAGATTTAGATTCATTCAGATTCAGATTCAGATTCGGTCCCTACTTCCAAGTAGGAATCTAGGAAGATGACTGGAAATCCATCTGACATTCAGAATACAAAGAAGCTTAAGCTATGCGATGCAATCTTACCTCCTTCAAAGAGATGCAACAAATTTCCTGTAAGATGTCACATGGCAAGGTCTGATCAGTCACACTGCCTTGAGGAGAATGGAGTGGATCATACACCTCTTCAGCCAGAAAGAGGCAAAGGTTACATTCCTATGTCCTTCCATCAACATTTTGGGACAAGAAGGAGAATTCTACATGTCAGGCCCAAAAATACTTGTGCATAGAACACCATTCATGCTACTTCGCTACATCACAAAGATGAAGGTTGTAGCAACATATTTCCAAGTTTTTCAAACTTGAATCCAGATTGTATCTGCTTAGATAGAGGGGGGGATTTTTTCCCATGTGGTTTTTCCCCTAGCTCCTTGTATTGAGCAGTTACTTTACTTTACTTGATGTAATGGGTGACCTATGGTCTTAGTTACCAGGGCCCACAGATTGTCCAAGTTAGCATTTATGGGGGGTGTTAGGATTATTAATCCTCTCTTATCCAATATGGTCATGTGTCTAAATCAGGAGTCATGTCTAAATTGGGAGTCCATCCAGTCTATTTTTAGTCACTAGCACCATTGGGTCCACTTGGCCTAATTGGGGCACATGTTTCAGTTACTAAAGTGTGGGGAACACTAATTGAGGCCTACTTCCACTGATTGCACTTGCATGCATCAATTTAGGAGCCTCCTAGACCAATCCCTACAATTTAGGAGCCACTAGGAGTGTCGATACCAACCAAGGTCAGTTGAGTTGAGTTAGTGACTAGTCAAGCTAAGTTAGGAGTTAGTTACATTCAGTTCTAGTCCTCTACATTCAACTAGTGCTAGGTTTTCATGGCTGCATGCAGGAGAGACGCATTCCTCACCTACCACAGTCAGTTAGCCTCAGTTAACACTGAAGTAGACACTTGAGTTGTGTTTTAGAACTCTGATGAGCTCCGATAACGATTTAGATAAGGTCAGTTAACTATTGAGTCCTCCAATAATGATTTAGACAAGGTCTTAGTTACTTACATAAGTAGAATCTAATCAATTCGAATTTCCCCATGTGGATTCGGATTGCATGTGGCTATTTAGCCATTGTATTACATTGTAATTTATCGTCTAATTACGTTTTTGATTAATGAAAGCATTCACAGTTGCAAGCCATTTTTGCACTGTTTCATTCTTCAATTGCTATGTAAATTGTGTGATCTATCTTGTAAGTTGTGTGTTTGTCCACAGATCTATGTGCTCAATTGAATAATCCCTCTCTCTTTCTTCTCTTTCCTCTTACTCTCTTCCTATCCTACTTCCTTTCCCTCTCACTCACTTTCCACTCCTTCACCCTCTTATTCTTCCCCTTTTCTCATTCTCTTTTTCTCCCCCCTTCATCTCCCCCTTCCTCTTTTTCTTCCCTCCTACTCTTCTTTTTCTTCTCCCTTGAGCTCCCTCCTCCCCCTCTTCCTCTTCCTCTTTCTCTTATCCTTCTTGCCCCTATTAATTTTCTCTTTCACTCCTAATATAGTCCTATAATTTCCTTAAGTTCTACTAAATAGCAACCTATAACTATGGTCAAATTAATTTTAAATAGGATTTCCTCATGATCTTGTAAAATGTGCATGTTAGGGATGAAATAATTGCATGCTTGTAGCATTGTGCTTAGATACATTTTCTATCCTTAGTAGCATTGATAGTCCACCTTTATTAAGGCTCGTTAATACATTCCTCCCTTAGAAAAAACCCAATTACCAAATATAGGAGCCGAGTTATGCGTGCATAAGCCCAAAATCGTTTTATTTACAGTTAGTTCACATATATGGCCTTAAGTTGAAAGACCATGACTAAATGAGCAACATGATGCAACAAGGGCACATGTTTTTTCCTTTGTTTGTCTCATTTGGTTCGCATGAAATTAGATAAATTGAGGTTTCTAAGTTAAGTAGAATGATGAGAGGAATTGACATTGTTTCCCTCTAAAAAAATTGGGGTTTCTCATTTTGCTTCATTCATTTGGTTTATGTGCCTCATGCCAACATAAGGGAGGAAACCAAAAAAAAGGAAACATTTTGGCAAAAAGGCAAATAGATGGTCATATTCGGAGATATTTTGTTCAAGATATTAATTTTTATAGGTGATTCAACCCACATTAGTAATCAAAAGTATGAATAAGACAAACAAGGAGAATCATCATTGTTTCCATCTAAATCCTTTGAAAAAAATGGTGTTTATGGTTGAAGTAAAATGATGAGAGAAGGAAACATCATTAATTCTTACATTAAGTGTAATAAATAAAATGTATATTAATCTTTTATGTGTGGCACAATGCTACAATGGCACAATGGTTTTGGATTTAGTAATAAATTTCTTATGGCCATGAGGATCTACATTGACAATCTCAGATGATGGGAGAGTTGTGAATCTTTTGTATACACTCATGGAATACGTACTAGGAAAAGCAAAAGGGTATATGAGCTTCTTAGAAATTTGTATAGCGGAGCGTGTCCTTAGTTCTTTATCCCCCTATATTTTTATCTTCCTTGAAATTGAAAGGAAGTGATAAAGGGATGTAGCATCTAAAGTGTTAACCCTAACAATATTCTATTTCTCTAGCCCTTAGGGCCAACCTCACGTGATAGGGTCAAATTTTATAACAACCCTAATTAATCCACAGTTTCCATCTTATATAGACTTCTTTGCAACTATAAATATGCTCACCATAAAACACGAGAAGAATTATTTTGTAATGTTTTGTAAATTAAAGTTTTAAATACCTAAATATATCCATGCCTATACTCCTTACTACAAATATATGAATGAAAATGACATTTCCCATGCCTTGGATATGTCGAATTTCAAAACTGTTGAATCCCCAGTTATAGAGATTTTAACCATAATACATGATATTTGGTTAATTGCATTACTTTTGATATAAATTAAATGCAGAGAAAACTATAAGTTTGAAATGCCACGATTGTCATTCTTCTTCACATGATCTAAGATTACATTTTCAATGTTGCTCATCCCATGAATGTGAAGTTGATGCAATTATAACATTGAATGGTTCAATATAATTGGCAAGTTCTTTAACAATCATGCCAATATACTTAGAAGCAACACCCTCATGACTTTAATTCCCATTTATGTTAGAAAGCCTTTTTATATCCTTGTTATAGCCATCCAATCACAAATGTTCCATAGCCACACACCCATAGAGATGTGTCACCCCCTAAAAATATTTGTCCCACTTTGTTTGGCATTAAATTGTCTACTTCTAATTGTTGGCCTCACACATTTTCTATAGTCTATATATATGTCTTTAAATTAGAGGGTTAAGTGTTTATGCATATTTCGATGTTATGCATGTGTATTTTCAACATTCATATTCAAATTATCCATATATTTTATGCCATATCTATGGCATATTTAACTTAATAATGTATTATTGTAATATTATATCTATAGGTCATTTGACTTTTGGTCGAGATTCCTTAGATGGTGACATTAGACATAGAGAAAGAGAGAGGAACATCACAAAATATATTCCAAATTCTTTATTCAAATACATCGCTGTCATTAAGCCCACTTCACGATAAGGAATTAAATTGAACCGAGCTTTTGGTAATTTTTTTGGATCCTCTATAGATCCTCCTTCAGGAATTATTTGATTAATTCTGATGTCCAGATCTTTTAATAAACATCTCAACTCACGACAATCGTGTCGATTATGAAATCCCAGGGTAAGAATCCCAATTATATTTACAGCTGGTGCATCTATTACAAATTGATCCAATCTTTCTTATCTATGGGATTTCTCCAAATAGTATCGAACCACCTATTCCAAAGTTCGATCCGCTGCCTGAATTTCATTCACTTGATAATGATCCACATCCGCAAAAATGACGTTGCAATTGGAGATTATGGATGCTCTATCCACAGTTTTTTAAATCCTCTTGCAAGACACTAGAGGTACATGTAGGTGTCAATATGATTAGATCAGGACCTTCCTCCTTATCTTTTTGAAGAATATTATCCACAAATCTTTTTTGAGATCCACGTGCTAGTATGTGACAATCTCGTATACTAGCAGTTGCAGGAGTAAAATTTCTTTCCCATTCTAACATAGAGCGCATTACATTAAAATAATTGTCTCCTTGAGGAGCATGCATAATGGCATGGAAATTTTTGAATGAACTAGGTACTCGCAGAGTTCCAATATGAGAAGGACCAGCATACATCAAATGGGATAATTTCATAAATAGAACCTTATCTCAAATTGATCCGTATTCCCATATTGCACCATAGAGATATCCCTTTATCCCTTCCCCATTATAATTACATTCCCTTATGATAAGTATGGTGAAATGATGATAAAAAGTAGAATGAAATTCCATTAGATTTACCCTTTACGAAAGAAGAAAGGGAAGAGGGAGGGAAGGGAAAACAGGAACCAATTAAATAAGTCTGGGACGGAAGGATTCGAACCTTCGAATAACAAGATTAAAACCTGTTGCCTTATTGCTTGGACACGCCCCATTCGCATCCTATTTTCCTATTCATATGCTAATGAATACTTATATCAAATTTTTTGTTTGCTGCTGTGATGGATGATAAGAGGAATAAACAAACGGGGCCCCGCAGTTTGGAATGGTGCAACCCTTAATGATGTCATGTCAATTATGCACCTTTTCTATTATTATAACCATTTGGGGATCGCTGACATTGTGTCATTTTTTGCATTATAGAATGCTCTTTTCATATGGTCATAGCACCTTTTCCCAACTAACCATACAAGATGGTAGTTGTTTTCCAACAAACATAAAGCTAACAGAATGCGGGCCAAATGTGGAGTTAAGGCATAATCCATCATACATAAAGGAAGAACTCATTAAGATCCAAGGTTACATAGAGAAAGAGAGAGGAACATCACAAAATACATTTAATAAATTACAAAATCCAACTGGGTATAGCAATAAAAGTTTTAATGCATTTTGTTGAGGTATATTTAAAAAAAATGATCATAAAAATCCTGCAATGTTATTTCATAATAATATGTTTTTACGCCTCCTCGAGACCAGGGATGGAATTTGATGCGTAAATGCCCGTCATGGGTCATTTTACTCGTCAAATACAGCTAAGATTTTACCAAAACTATCAAAATCTAGCTTAGAATACAGAAAACATTTCAGATTTTGATTGTTACCAACAATTTTGACGGGTGTCCGCCATTTGAAATTCCAACCCTGCTCGAGACTGTTATATACGTACCTCCGCATTATTATGTGTTTGCATTAAAGAACTCCTTGTTTCCTTTATAATCAATCTTGGATATGACTCATAATTTACGTGGCCATATTTCCAATCATCATAGTTAATCTTTTTTGGATAAAATTTTCACAGCTTCATATGCATCGTAACCCGCTAAGTAGAATTTCTTTCAAACATATGATAAAACAACATGACGAAGAATAACACATCATTATTTTCATCATACCTTCTATGCTTGAAAACTCTTTCATTCTCTCACATGGATCTTAATGTTTGAGGATGAGGATGGCAGTGGCATAGCTTTTCGTAGTAAGATTTTTGACATTGTCACGAGGGAGTGGTCTAAAGATTAACAAAAACATTAGATTGATATAAATAGTGTTAGTAAGAAAATATCATTATAACATCTATATATAAGGTTCCAAAATATATAATACATCGGTCCTTTATAGATTCTTTATAGATTCTTAGGTGGAGGAGGAAACTTATGGATCTTAATGTTTGAGGATGGCAGTGGCATAGCTTTTCATAGTAAGATTTTTGACATTGTCATGAGGGAGTGGTCTAAAGATTAACAAAAACATTAGATTGATATAAATAGGGTTAGTAAGAAAATATCATTACAACATTTACATATAAGGTTCCAAAATATATAATACATCGGTCCTTTATAGATTCTTAGGTGGAGGAGAAACCATATGAGGCAAAACATGTTTGAATTAGTCTTCTATGTATTTTTTCATGTTTCTAGTCCTCTACTTTTTACATTTCATTATGTATCATCATTGGAGTTTATTGGTGCCTTTGTTTTTTGTGGTTTTGAACAAATTTAGTGAGTACCTTAGCAAGCTTCATAAGAGGTCATATATATTGACAAAAAAAAGACAATTTGATGTTGAAAAAATTGTATTTAAAATAATTATGAATGATTTCTTCAAGACTAAGAGGACCATTGATAAGAATAAGTTATGAGGAGTGGATCCTAAGACACCGTATGAAGGAAAAAAGTAATAAATAATTCATTCTTGTAGTTATTGATTTTGATATGCTTGCAATATCTATTTTGATACGATTTTAACTTGTTATTTTTATTTAATGTAATCTTAAGTGCCTAACTTACTTTCTTGGTCATTTGACAAACACTGTTAAACTTAACTAATCTCATCTTATTTTATGTATAGACATGATTATGTACAAAAAAATTAAAAACACATTTGTCTAATCATGCCCACAGGTTTGGAATTAGAAGCTACTTTTAAGTTTATCAATATAATCTAATTTATTATGCTAATATGCTAGATTAATATATGTTATTACTAAAGATGGTTTTCTCTTATTGGATACAATTAAATGACTATAGTCTTGAACCCACTGACTAAGACTTAAAGTATGCCTTGAGTGTTTGGATTAATGAGCATATAATGCAAGAGAAAAATAATAAAATGAATAACCATAGAAACAATAGCATACACAATAGAACACATGATTTACCTTGGAAAATCCTTACGAGAAAAACTAACCAAATATATCTTTGTTTCCTTGACCAAATCCGGTCAAACTGGCCAAGTGAGCCTTCATCTCTCCCCTCCAAGCCTTATTACAATAGAGTATGCTAAGCCTTTTTATAATCTCCATTAGATGCAATCCTATGGGCTACTAAGATCATGGGCCCCAAAATGACCTGTGTTGACCTAAAACAAGATTAGTTCAATGACTAATTTGCTGAGTCAAGGTTAACCTAACAATTCCCCCTTTAAACTTGACTTGGGGTAATCACCAACCCCCTCAAATTTTTAATCGACAGGAATTTGGCATGCCCCCCTTATCACCTAGGTCTACGTTTGGACTTTACTGGTGAGTTACCAAGGGAACGCATGCCTAACCAAGTCTTACAGTCATATGCCCATTTACATATAATATTTTTTTCAAATCCAAAGTAATAATTGTTGTATGCGTGTTCACGATGACTCTACAATCATTGCCCTTGCAATTGCTCTTTTTATTAACACTCATGCCACCATTCTCGCCTTTTGATTTCTTATCTTCCAATGATCCATTTTCCATCGCTATACTGTGTGCATCAATTCACATGATAAATGGTAGCACTCCATAGCAAGTTCTCATCTCAACCAATGAGATCTCCAAGTATTCCATTGTTGCTGCCACAAGTACCATATGAGCTCGACCAAGT
This sequence comes from Pseudotsuga menziesii, assembly GCA_001517045.1. Lineage (NCBI taxonomy): Eukaryota > Viridiplantae > Streptophyta > Pinopsida > Pinales > Pinaceae > Pseudotsuga > Pseudotsuga menziesii. Next base: position 327,164 of record LPNX010622995.1, read on the forward strand.
CGCTATCTATAACACTTATCATATATTTCTTGTTGTTAACGATGTCCAAGACCTCCACATTATATCACAACCATGGCTACCACTCTCATTCAACTCATGAATAACATCTACAATGCCGCAACATCGTCAAACTCAATGAAGGCATAACCTAGGGGATTTCATGCGACCCGTATACTTAAGAAAATAAAATACATGTTGATCATCTTGTGGTCTCTCAGGTGGCCAAGAAATCTAGTTGTTAGAAACACGATCGCATAGCCATAAAATAAAATGAATGCATAATAAAACTCATAAGAGCACAATACAATAGAGACACCGATATACGTGGTTCACCTTATATGGGTTACATCCATAGAGAAACAACCATTCTTTTATTTTATTCCACCCAATAAAATGAAGGGGTACAACATGCAGGACATCCACTGCAACCTCCTCTTCACTCTCTCTCTCACACACTACACAGTCACAATACAATGCCCTCTTTAAAAGAAAGTTTCCTTCTAGGGGAAAAACACACGAACATAATCTCCACCATCATATATGTAATCTAATGATGAACAATCCAGATTGACTATCCAAAGACAGATAATGCAATCTCTCTCAATGAGTTTAGGCCAATCTCCTTGTGCAACAGTGTCTACAAGATTATCTCAAAAGTAATTGCTAAAAGATTGAAAGCTATACTTTTAGTTCAAATCTCAGCCAAACAGTTTGGGTTCCTGGAAGGGCACCAGATCCATGAGGCAATAGGGGTAGCGCAGGAAGGCCTTCACAGTTTAAAGACTAGGAGACTGAAGGGGGCTATTCTTAAAATCGATCTTTCTAAGGCGTATGATAGAGTAAGCTGGATGTATCTGAGGTTACTTCTAACCCACCTTGGTTTTGGTAACAATTTTATAAGATGGATTATGTCATGTATAACAACTGTCTCCTTTTCTGTCCTGATCAATGGAGCGGCTTCTCCCTTATTTCATGCTGAGAGAGGTCTAAGACAAGGTTGTCCCTTGTCTCCAATCCTCTTCCTTCTGGTTGTTGAAGGTTTAAGCAGGGATTTAAGAGCAGCCAAAGCTGAAGGTCGTTTCTCCATGATTCAAATAGCTCCAAATCTAAATATTACACATCTACTTTTTGTGGATGATGTACTAATCTTCTGCTCTGGCACGAAAGGAGATTCTCGAGCTCTGCAGGAAATTTTGGAACTTTTCATAAAAGCCACTGGCATGGAGATCAATTCTGGTAAATCTTCATTGACTACACATTTGCTAAGACCGGAAGAGGAGGCGATTATAACAAGGTTCTTTCCTTATAACACTTCAGGTTTGGATGAAGGGCTTAAATATCTTGGTTTCTCTTTGAAGGCCAACCTATATCGGAAACAGGATTGGTACTGGCTGATTGGGAAGGTTGAAAAGCAATTAATGGTCTGGAGTCACAAGTGGCTCTCTCAAGCAGGAAGATTAGTTTTGGTCAAAGCTGTTTTGGAGGCAATTTCGGTGTATTGGATGTCTCTTTCCTGGATCCCAAAAGGGATTCTCGAAAGGATAAGGAGAATTTGCTTCAGATTTCTATGGAGTGGTAAAAAGGAAGATCAGACTACCCCATGGGTTAACTGGAAAAGAATTGCAGTCCCAAAAGGATTGGGAGGGTGGGGTCTAAAGGACATCTTCTTATTCTCTAAAGCCTTGGCTGCTAAGGGAGGATGGAGGTTGGTGAAGTCCAGTAGTCTATGGTCTCGGGTGATAAAGCAGAAATATCTGTCTGGTGTGAGCCTCTTAGATTGGATCAGAAATCCTAGGAAATCACATTTAGGAGGTTCGGTGATTTGGAAAGCCATTGTAAAATCTTTCCATTTGATCGAGGATAATCTTGCTTGGGATGTGGGCAATGGGGAAAATGTCCTGATTGGTAGGGACCCTTGGATGGGCAGCACACATCAACACCTTCTCCCAGATGAAATCATTGTGGAACTAGCCCATAGAGGGATCACTACTCTCAATCAACTAGCTGATCCAAGGCCTGCTGAACCGTGGGTTCAATTTTGGAGAAGGGAAAAATCCTTAGGATTGAGGGACAGGGAGTCTGGTTTTGTCGAGACCTACATAAGGGAGCTGGTTCAGGCACATATTATTCTCACAGATCAAGAGGATTCGCTGGTTTGGGTGGCTGCTCTGGGGGGTGACTATACACCTAAGGCAGGGTACTTACTTCTAAGTGCTGGAGTGGAACAAAGGGAAGAAGTATGGTGGTGGAGACCACTGCGGAGGCTAAAATGTCCAGCTAAAACTAAGTTGTTTATGTGGTGTGTTCTAAACAACAAGGTCCCTACCTGGGACATGTTACAGAAGCGGTCTTTTCAAGGCCCTGGCTGGTGTGTGCTTTGCAAAAGGGAGCTGGAATCGAGCTACCACCTTTTTGTTACATGCTGCTACACTAGTGAAGTTTGGAGGGAGGTTTCCTATTTGACAGGCATCATTTTCCAGTGGGAAGGGGATTCAATCGAGGCAGTTTGGGACTCTTGGTGGAGGAGGACAACACAAAAATATTTAAAGATTTTACCACTGCTGGTAATTTGGGGGATTTGGATTGCATGGAATAATTCCATTTTCGAGGATATTCCAAGCACCCCGGCTATCACAGGGGCTCTATCTGTGGGTTTTTACAACTCATTTCCGGTTCATATAAGGGCTGCAAGAGAGCGAAGGACCTTAGAGGTGGAGATAGATAGAACCTCTCCGTGGGCCTTCTTTGACGGGGCAGCTCAAAATAATTTGTGTGGAGGAGGCGCAGTTCTTTATTTTACAGATTCACACTTCTTCATTTTGTCTATGGGACTAGGGGGGGGCACTAATAATTCGGCTGAATTGATGAGTCTTAAATTACTTTTGATGTTTTCTATTGAAAAAGGGTGCACTGATCTTGATTTTCTGGGTGATTCAATGAATGTTATAAACTGGATCAATCAAACTCAAGACTGTAGGCATCTGAGGCTTACTCATATTATCTATTCTATCCGGCAGCTCCTCTCACGTTTTAATTCCTACTCATGCCGGCATGTTTACAGGGCAAACAACAAGGAAGCGGACAAAGCTTCCAAGGAAGGGCTCCGGCTGGCAGATGGTACATGGATGGTGAAAGAATTCACTAATGGTAGCTTGCAGGCCTTTTACCACAGGCCGTTTATAGAACATCAGTGATTGTTGACAGGTCCTTTAATTAAAACAAACAGTTTAAAGGCTGTTGACAGGCCTTTTTTCAATCTGTTTAAAGGCTGTTCTCTACCTTTCGTCATATTTGTACAAGCGAGAGGTACGATGGTATCGAACTTCTCCATTTTTGATAAATTCATCAACGTATGCATTTCCAGCTATATAGTACAAGCTATATATTACAGAAGCATTTGGATGGTGAAAGAATACACTATAGGCAGCTTGTTGGCCCTTCCACAGGCTGTTCATAGTCCATCAGTGTTTTATGACAGGTTTTTTCTGAAGTTTAAAGGCAGATCTTATGTCTTTTTGATATCATATAGCAAGAGGTACAATGGTATCGTTCTTCTCCTTTTTTGAAAAAGCATCTTCGTATGCATTTCCAGCTATATATTACTGATGCAGTTGTCACAAAGGAACTTGATAATATGTTGAAATCAGACCACTTCTGAGAGTAAATGATGGGACCAATGAAATGATTTTTTTTGGAAAAGCATCTGCGTATGCTTACTGCGTTTTATATTACAGAAGACCTTTCAGGTCCTTCAACAGAACCAGCTTTATGGTTGAACGGATTCATGCTTTAGTGAATATTCAGAATGTAATTTTGATCTCGAAATATGAATGAAATTACGCTTTTTTCCTTTGGAAAAAAAAATCCAGATTGACTATGAAATTACAATATTTTACAAGTCAATTTTCCCAAAAAAAATTCTTTGGCGGAAATGCCCCTGAACCCCCTCCAAGGGGTGGTGGTAACAATAGAGGGGTGAGATCCCCCCCACACCCTCTCATTAGGAACTGGGATCCAATCATGACTGGAACATGACCTCTGAATTAGGAAGATAATCAACTCCACAACCAATAGTCTCCCACTTGGAGACTAGTCACAACAACTCCACCACTACTGCACATGCTGGACTATGATCCAACTTGGACATGCAAGGTTTCTTATATGCACCTTCATGCTTGAAGGCCAACCGAAATTGAGCAAAAACTCAATTTCTAGTCTCCTTGGTTACTACCTTTGTTAACATGTTTTTATGATTCTGGCTAGTATGTACCTTTTCCAACTTTAATTGCCCATCTTCCAAAATGGGTTGTATGAAATGGTACTTGAGCTGTATATGTTTGGAATTAGAATTTAAGGATGAGTTCTTTGCAAGATGAATGGCACTCTAACTATCACTGTACAACCTGCTTTTCTTCTGCTTCTTTCCCAATTCCTTCATAATCCTCTATAGCCAAATCATCTCTTTACTAGGGCCTATGTAGTAGAAACATACTACACTTCTATTGCCAAATTTTTTTTTGCAGTTTTTAAGTCCAACTTAATGTTGTCCCACTCACAACAAAAACATACCTTGTGGTGCTCCTCTACTATCTTTATCACCTGCAATATATGAATCAACTTATCCCCGTAGAACATTGTTTGGACCTCCAAAACATAATCCATGAGTAATAGTACCTCTAAAATACTTGAGAATCCACTTTACTGGTTCCCAATGCTCTTTACCTAGATTTTTCATATACTTTGTCACAACTCTCATTGCATGTACAATATTCGGTCTTTTGCACACCATCGCATACATCAAGCTACTTGTAACACCTCGGTTTTGACCCCATGGTATTAAATTGCATATGATGTAAATATTGTATTAAATCCTAGTGTGGAGCTCAAGAGAAAGGCCCCACCTTGGATTTGGTGTTGTATCTTTCGACAATTAAAATCGATGTTGATGGTTTATGTGCTAGCCAGGAAAGATATGTTTGAGACATCATGTAAAATGCAAATTAATAAAAATATCACAACTAGCTATGTGCTGCAACGTTAAAGAGATGGGGGCATGATTTCACAAGGAATAGGGAGGGGGGAAATAATCATACCCTTGAGCCAATGGGGGAAATCCAAATGCCAAGGGGAGGAAAACACATAAGTTGTCAACTACCCATTTTGTCCTTTTGTTCCCAGTCATCTAAAGTTGGTGAAGGAAGTTATTGCCTTTGGATAGGAAAGTTATGGGGGTCAAATTCGAATTTGGGAAGTCACCTATTTTTGGAAAAAGTGTTTTTGGCTTCTTGGGAAAGTAAATGCTTGGAAATGCATGCCCAAACCAAGATGCACCCATGTCTTTCATTTCCTCACCATTCTCATTCACGCGGAGGCTCTCACACAGCTGAAGCTTGTTGAGCTCTCTCTCCCTCACGATTTGCTGTCGTTTCTTCATCTCTCCATGCTCATAATTCATTTTCGGTGTTGTTGGGAGAATAGGAAGCAATGGGCCATGATTTTTGGATTTGAGGAGGTCATTTTTCCTCTGTGAGCAAGCTGGGAGCTTCCCTCACATTTTTTTCCATTTTCCCTAATTTCTATAAGCTGGGAAACCCGTTTTTGTGTGGTTCATCGAATGGGAAAAAGAGACCCATGATTTGGGTGTGCATGGAGGTCATTTCAGCTCCTATGATGCCCATAAATGTTTGGTGAAAACGTATTTACCCCACAAGGTGGTTTTCCCCATTTTACTGGGCCGTTTTTATTAGGAATTCCATTTTTGGTCATGCCCAGCGGATGGGAGAATAGATCCACGATTTGAGGGTTTGATGAGGCTGTTTTACCTCAGAGAAGGCCAAGAACATTTCCTGGAGTCATGTGTGCTCATGCACGATTTTTTTCCCCTCAGCCATTTTGTTTTGGTTTCCTAGAAATGTTATGTTCATACCCATCATTTGTGTATGGTTGTGTTTGATTAATTGGTTGACTGTGTGTTTGATGCAAAGTGTGCCTTGGATGAGTAAGTCCAAGGAACCCCTATGTTGTTGGGTTGTTTCCTTAGCATCTTGTGATACCCAATTCCTTAATGGATTGCCTGGACAGTTTGTGAAACCCAACGGCATGTTGGATTGACCGTGGATGCATGATATTGTTGTGTGTAAACCTGTTGCTCCCTAGTTCCTTGTGGAATCATGCCTAGCTCGGGTGGTGGCAGTGATGCTGAGAGATTGATGAGCACACTGGCCTATGGTTGGGTGGAACATTGCAGCGACGTAGCTAGTTGCGGGCCAACTTCTTTTCAAGATAAGTATTCTTGTGCTTAATCTCTGCAAACTAATTGTTTTATTAATTAATATGAACATGTTGAATGCTTGAATGAATGAATGAATTTGTTTTTCTTCCATTGTGTATTTACATGTATAATGCCTATGTGTATGTATTTTACTTCAATGCATTTTATGTTCATGTTCATGGGGCTAGATTTCCCGTTTGATAGAAGGATCAACCTAGTCGCATCCTCGGCATCGTTGATATGAGGGGTGGGGAAGTGACACTACTAGCTTCTGATGAGTATGGGATGTTGGAAATCTATGCTATCTATTCTTGTGTCTTGGGACACATCTCCGTACTTAGTTTGAAATGGCTTTCCAAAGGTGTACCATATAGTTTTGCATCATGCATTCTAAATATTTCCAAATCCTTCTCTATTTACTTACCTCGAGACAATGTCACTTTGCAATTTTGCATGTCTCTTATTACTCTCATACTAAGTATTTTCTTTGCAACACCCAAATCATTCATCACAAATGAACTAGATAATTTAGTTTTGAGCACTTTTATATCCTTCATGTTAGAACCTACAACAAACATGTTATATACACACAATAACAAGATAATATAGCTTCCATTATCTGGCTTCTTAAAATAAACACAATGGTGAAAATGACATCTACTATAACTTTGTTTTGTCATAAACCTATAAAATTTCAAATACCACTTCCTTGGAGCTTACTTTAGTCCATACTAGATCTTCTTCTACATGCATACTAGATTCTCCTTCCCTTTGACCTCATACCCATGTGGTTGTTGCATACAAATATCTTACTCCAAATCCTCATGGAGAAAAGTTGTTTTTCATCTAACTATTCAAGATGCAAATTTTCTACTATCACTAGACTTAAAATAGTCCTAATTGAAGTTATTTTAATAACATAAGAAAATATTTCATCAAAATCTATACCTTTATTTTGAGCAAACCCCTTTACATAAAGTCTAGCCTTGTACCTTTTTTTGCCTACATCTTATTCCTTCAACCTATAAACCCATTTATTTTGCAATGCTCTTTTACCTATAGGAAACTGAACAAAATCCCAAGTTTGGTTTTGTAACAAGGTCTATCTCCTCTTTCATGCCTTGCTCCCACTTATTTCTAGTTTCTACCTGCATTGCCCCTTCATACTTTATGGTTCACCACAATCAATCAACAATAAATAATACAATGAAGGATAGTACCGTTCAGGGGGTCTACTTTACCTGATATATATTCTAACAATACTTGCAGGAGTTTGAGGTACCTGCTACTATCGCTGTTGTAAATTTTGATTTTTGGCACCTTTGAAATTTGATTTTCTTTTATCTCATCAAGCACAATGTATTCTATGTTCTCTTTTTCTTGTTTCTTTTCCTGCAAGTGATCTTTGTAAATGACATTTTCTTTGAATACCACATCTCTAATCCTGCTTATTTTGTGATTTTCATAATCCCATAAGCGATAACCAAAATCATTAACTCCATAACCAATAAAATTACACTTCTTGTATTTTTCCTCAAGCTTTGTTCTATTTTCTCTATCAAAATGGAAAAAATGCTTCACAACCAAAAGTATTTAGAAATGAGTAGCTTTCCTTTTTACCTGTACATGCCTCCTCTAAAATGCCACAATCCAAGGATCTTGAAGCGCTATATTTATTAATTAAACAACATTATCTACATCATATGCCCAAAATTGTAAGGGAAATCATGCAAGCAATCTGATACTCCTTATATGCTCCAAGATTATCCTGTTCATCCTTTTTTACACACCATTTTCTTGTGGTTTTCCTAGAATTGTATTCTCTCTACAAATCCCATCGCATGAATAGTAAATATCAAACTCATTGCTGCAATATTCACCTCCATTATCTTCTTTGAGACACTTAAACCTTTTTCCTGTCTCATTCTCAACCAAACCTTTCCATTTCTTAAAAATATCAAAAACATCTAATTTTTTTTTAATGCAGTAAACCCAAGTTTTCCTAGTTGCATCATCAATAAAAGTAACATAATAATAAGATCCTCCAAGAGATGATATATGAGCCGATCCCCATACATATCTGTGCACAAGTTGTAACTTTTCACTCTTACTATTCTTCCCAACTTGAGAAATTTAACTCTCTTCATTTTTCGATAAACAAAGTTCACACATAAATTCAAATTGCTTTAAAATCTGACAACAACTTCATTGAGTGGAGAATATGCATCCCATTCTCACTCATATGCCCAAGCCTATGATCCCACAATGTCGTGTACACTCTTTTAGAAGCTAAAGAGATAGAAGAGTCAACATTACTAGTACATAAATGCAATGTACCTACCTTATCTACTTTCTTTATTACCAGTGATCCTTTAGTGATGTTCCATGCATTTTCTATAAATATAGATATGCAACCTTCAATTCCCAACTTCCCTATTGAAATTGGATTCTTCTCAAACTAGGAATGTGACTTACCTATTTCAACAACCATTGGTTTCTAGTCTTTAAATTTAACTATATCTTACCCTTTCCTACATTTTTACATGGTTCATCATCACCCAAATAAACATGTCCAAAATAACCTTGAACATAATCTTGAAAATATTTCTTAAGGGGAGTGGCATGAAATGAATCCCCCGAGTTTAATACCCAATATTCAATAATATTATATAATGAAAGGATTAAAGCATCTTATAACACATCACTTGCTACATTTTCTTCTTGATTATTCTCTTGTTGTCCATCTCCTTGATTTTTTAGAGATGTATAGTCTTTCTTTAGATGTCCTTTCTTCCTGTAATGGAAACACTCTATATTCCTTATTCTATATTTAGATTTTCCTTCTTAGACTTCCCATGGTTCCCTGGGTTGTTTCCTCTCTCCATTTGTACTCCTCTATTCTCCGTAGTCAAAGCATTACATGATGCCTGACATGTGCTTTTTTGTCACATTTCCTCGCAAAGGAATACATAACACCAACAAGATCATTAAACTTCAAAGTGTTTGAACTAGAGATAGAGTTATTAACAACCATGACCAAGCCATTCCAACTTTCTAGAAATGAGCACAAAATTATAAGATCCCTAACCTCATCTAAAATTTCACTCCTACAAAAGTTAACCGATTGGAGACCGTATTAAATTCATTTAAATGATCAGCAACAAACCCACCTTCTGACATATTCATATTAAATAATCGTTTCATAATAAATATTTGTTGGAGGATAAGGGTTTTTCACATAATTTATCCAATGCCTTCATCAAATCCCCCTTTCTCTTTTATCCTTGAAATGTTGAAAGCCACTTACACTGCCAAACATAGCCATATCGTTCCTAGTGCCTTTCTATAAACAACCTCCCATTCTTCATCTTTCATAACCACCAACTTATTTTCTTTTCCACCTAATGGTAAGAAAAGATCCTTCTGATATAGATAGTCCTAAATTTGCATCTTCCATAGCTGATAGTTTTGGCTTTGGCCGTTGAATTTCTCGACACTAAAATTTCCTTCTTTTTCCATTGCTTCCACTTCAACTAGGAACCCTCCTTTCCTACGGGTTTATCACCGAAATAGACCTTCGACTCTGATACCAGTTGTTAGGATAAGTGAGTAGATAATGCAAGAGAAAAATAATAAAATTAATAACCATATCAACAATAAAGAATCATAAATCATGCATACACAACTGAATACATTATTTACTGTGGAAAATCCTTACGCGAAAAACCATTCAAAGTTATCTTTGTTCCCTTTACCAAATCGGGCCAAATTGGCCAAGTGAGCCTTCACCACTCAATTCAGAGCCTTATTTCAATGCAGTATGCCAAGCATTTCTATAGGCTTTATTACATGCAATCCTATGGGAACAATACCATAGGATACCAAAACCATGGGTCCAAAAACCACCTACTTTGACCTAAAACAAGAGTATCTCAATGACTCACTTACTGAGTCAAGGTTAGCGTAACGCTAAGGAATGGTTGTAGAAATTGATCCCATGCCAATTAATTATTTGTCAATTATGTGTTTGATTTTGTTGGATACCTAATCCTTCAATATTATTATCCACTTCTAAATATTGTAAATATACTTGTAAAAAACTGAAGAGTCATAATGTACCTTTGGAAGTTGAAAACCAAAGGCCATTCCTCTATGTATAAAAAAACTAATTCTTGTTAATGGAATATCATCCCACCATTGGATTTATCCCAAGCCTGTTAATGGTATAATATCCATGGTCTAATTTTAATTCCATGATCCTTTTTATCCTTCTCCTGCCTATCACCCCTCTACCTCTGCGTGTTGTTACACTATCCCAATTTTAATGGTGTTAGTCAAGTATTTTCTCTTAACCCTGAACTACTGCATATTGCCTCTATGCTATCTCTTTTGACTGTTGGTATTCTCATGTGACTTGTGAAGTACCCATTACCTCTGTTATCCCTACCTTTCTCACTCACCTTTGTAAATTCTAAGTTCTATCGAGTGAGACCTATGCGTGTGGATTTAATGGACATCGTTCTCATTTATTTTAGGCAATTTTTTCACTCATAACTTCCCACAAAATAGAGTGTGGCTCCAATTGTCCATGTTGGTGCGTGGAGATGAACTCATGACCTTTGGATTACTTCTCGGTGCTACTCGCTCATTCTTGCGGCTTCATCCAATGTGTTTCACTCTTCCATACTCACTTCTCCATGAGATTCTCCAACCATGCGATACCACACAACCTCACACTATGTACCTCACCATTCCATACTCAATTCTGCGCGAGTCTCTCTAACCTTGCAATGTGCCTCACTCTTCCATGTTGATTTTTGTGTGAGACCCTCCAACCCCAAGACCTCACACGACCTCACTCTTTATCTTAATTGGTAACTCTTCACCAAGTGGGTTCTATGGTCACAAATTTTGATAGCTACCATAATAAAACAAGTTATTTCAGGTTAATATGGTTGAGTAGTAGTTTCAAAGCTGTTGGATTAGAGTAAAAATTATTTACTTTGATTAGTTTCAGTGTTCTACAGGGTTTACAAACCCTAAATCGATCAATGCATTGGATTGTTGTGAGGGTAGTATTCCTTCCTTTCCATACCAATGGTTTGGTTAGTAAAATGATTTCAAATATTGCTTTTACCTAAATAAGCGTAGAATGTGGATCTCTATCCCTCTTTTGTTGAAAACCATTTCATTTTTCTTTTTACCATTCCTCCATTGAAACAAAATTTTTGAAGTTTGGTAAAATAAATTCAATGTAGGGCCTTTGCCCACAATTATGTACATTTTAGATTTATTTTATAGATATCTTTTAATCCAACCACTTTTTGGGCTATTTTTATATTTTTCCTAAGCACATTTGGCTTTAGAAAGATTTTAATATGACATCTAATTAATGGTGAGATTGTATTGAAATATATTATTGTTTAGCTATTGTACTGTTTGTATCACAAATACTATGTTGCATTGTAGAGTTTGAGATGTAATTTAGTGTAGTTTAGCTTACATGTTTGCAGAGACTGTGTTGTAAGCTTGTTGCATAGCTTATCGTATTGTGGTACTTGTTGTAGAAATTGTATTGCAAATTATAAATCTTGTATTGCATGACTTGTTAAAGATGCATTTTATGGTTTCTATTTTCATAGTGGTGCTCAGTGGTAAGGATAAATATTGATAATGGTAAAGGAAAATCAAGCACACCCTCATCTTCAATGATCCATGTGATGGCATTTGTGAAGGATAATATGATTTTGCACCTAAAAAACCTAAAATAGATAAAGATATTGCAATATGGAAGAGCATAAACAAAAGGGAATATGCACTAATCGTTCCTACAATAAGTAAAGAGGTGAGTTGGAATATAATAACTGATAAAACTTCTTATGATGCTCTAAAGAAATCAAAGGATTTGTTTGACTCACACTTAGAATTGGAACAAATTTAGTTTTTGTTGAAGCTCTTCAAACTAGAGTTGAAGGAAATTAATCCATTACTATAGCATATGAGATTAAATCCACCAGGCATGAAATTGATGCCACTACTGTGAAGTTAGAACTTTCTCTCAATTCCTTCATTAACGTGCTCTACCCCGCATATTCCTACTATCACGAGTCACTTCAAGCCAATGACCAACTGAAAGACCTCAAATTTGACACTTTGTTGTTGAAAATTGTAGAACAAGTAAAAGCCTCTAGAAAGAAGCTAATTCATCCCACTAGAGAGTATGTGTGCCTTGCTCATAAATGGATGTGTTAGCACCATATTTGAAAATTTTTGGATTATTGAAGGGTTTGGGAAATGACCTTGTTTGAAAATGTTATAAAGGCTCCCTTTAAGTTAACAAGGATGCATGGATCATTCATAGTGGAGCGTGGAATGATGAAAGGTTTTGGATTTACGGTGGTGGATCGTTTTGCCTTTTGGAATAAGCTGCAGAAGAAATGAGGTAAAGGGTGTCAAGGTTCGATACTTCAGATTCAAGATGAGGAAGATCAATGATGGAAAGAGATTCTACGAAGTGGAGATGCAAAGAAGGATGTAATTTTGAGATCCGCAAAGTTCATTAAATAGGTGCGATGTCGAAGGGTCGAGATCGATACAAGATAAGATCAAGGGCTCTAAATCATTCCGTGTGGTGAACAGGCCCAGATAAAGAAGATTTTTCAATTCGTGGAATGAGTTAATGGGTGAAAAGATCGAACGATGGAGATAAGAGAGGAGGTAGATTTGCAGCCCAGAACGATTCGATGGATTGAACTAGCATGGACAAAGTCAGGATTTCAATCAGGGAAAAGTAGTAGGGGCTGCGGAAATCTATGGTCGGAACAAGAGATCGGGTTGATCGACGGGTGAGAAGCATTCCGCGATCAGAAGTTGCTCACCCGATCAGACGAAAGAGGATTGGTGGAATGTTAAAGTTCTTAATGTTGAATGGTCTCGATGAAGGTAGTTTAGAGATAAATGGTTGTTGTTGATTTCCCCAAATCAATCTGTGCATGTTGGTGGTGTAGAGTTTTGATATGAAGATCTTGTGTATCGACAAATTAAAATATGAAGAAAAGCAGATTTACAGGATGAGTTGCATTGGAGATTCCCGAGGATTATGAAATATAGAAAACTATAAAAGCATCTATGTGGAGTTGAAAAAGGTTTGTCTTTCCTGAGCTTTGAAGTTGATGAATACCTTGATTGTGCGTAGAACGCCAACACGGACAAACCATAGAACTGTGCAAAGTGACAAGGTAGGAATTTTCAAACCTTCTGAGTATTTCTAGAATGGATAGAATGGATGATACAGAGGTAATAGAAGTAGCGGATAATGAGGAAGTAGGGGTTTCTTATCAGAGGGATGGGAATAGTTTTGAAGATAAAAACGCTGAAATTGCTGATACTATCCTAATGAATGAGACAATTGAAACAACTAAGGATAGGTTGAAGGTTCTTAAGGAATAGGGTAATGCCACCCGTGGTGTTTTTAAATCCTTCTTTTACTTTTTCTATCAACCAGACCCCTAACTACCTTGAATTTGTCGAATGGTGTGTAAGTAATTACTCTGAAAATGAAGGAGTCATTATGGATAAGCTTAAGTCTAAAATCCTGTGCCCTGTTGATTCCCCTGCCATTTGCAAAGCATTAGATGTTCCACATGAGTTTGTTTAGTTGTCCCAGGAATACAAAGAGGAGATTATCATTTAGTTTTTCCATGAGTCTGCAGTTGAAATTAAGGAAGCATTTATGAAATCATGTTCCAAACCTGATGGTGAGATCCTAAGTTTGTCCTAGCCAATTGGCCTAGATCTATTTAATGAAGATGCCCAATCCCGTGTAACTCTGGCCAGTCAGTTTTTAGGTTTGGAGACTAATGGATATGTCACAGAGCCATTGTTGAGTCTATTGTTTGTCCTGAGTACTTTTCTTGTTGAACCTGAACTTCCAATTTAGTCCTTTCAGTCCCGTTGTCTTAAATTTGATGAGTTTCTAGTTGAAAACATCTGTTCTCAACTAGTTAACTTCCACAATACCAGGGTTTTCCGATATCAGTATTTCTTACTGAGGATGTTTTGTCACACCAAGAAGATAGTTTTCAGTCTCCTAGGATGGTGCTCATAGATGAGATGACCATGAATTATAACTAGTTTATGAATGATTTGATGGCCGAGGTTTACAACATATTTTTTTAGGAAAGATTGCCTAGGGTGTTTCCAGAAATGAAAGAACAACTACAAATCTCCCCTAGCAAAATGGTAGGAGATTGGTTTCTTATAGAGGCATAAACTATTATAAGGTTGCATGGGTTTGTGCACCAACCCTATGTTCTCCCGGCTTTCCTGACAGTTAGGATTTTCTCTTTATAATTTCTCAGACAAAAGCTTACAATAGAAGAAGAACACATCCTAAGCTTCAGGAAGAGTTTATACATGAAATTGCCTTGGGAGGTAGGGCCATATGTTGTGAAAAGTAGGGTTTCCTTGGCAATAATTGATAATATGCTTAAGAGTATGGGGTTTCCTGTAGGAGTTGAAATCAATTATGATCTGCATCAGATGATTTCAAAGAAAAGACATGACAATAACAACAAACCTTTTGAACACACAAAAATAACTGGACTCAAGGAGGAAACTAACTAGGAGGATTATCCAAATCAGGCCCCTGGAAATGCCTGCATGGAAATGGATTCTGTGTCTTCCTTACCTAGAAACAATTTTCCTCCCATGGATCTCTCTGATATAGTTGCAACCGCTGGAAATGTCTCATCTTTAATAAGTTTTTCAGATAATACCAAGAAGAGAGAGAATGCTGAGCCCATGGATACTGACAAAATAGATACTGCCAGCATGCCAAAAAAGAAGAAAGTTGAAAAGAACAACAAATAGTGCATGTGAAGAAAAGCAATATGAGAGGGCAGGTGAAGAAGAGAACTGTAAAGGGAAAACATAAACAAGAAGAGTCCCAAGCAGCTGGTTTAGAGCTTCAGGAGTATGTACTTAATGGACAAACTTCGAATAAGTATGCTTCTAAAGAAGATTGGCTAAATACTTACAGAGAGAAGGATGATAAAACTTTTGACGAGATAGTCAAGTTATATAAGCAGGTAAAAAAATTTCCCAAGCCAGATGTAACATTGAAAACTGTAAGGGATCATGTTAAAGATACCCTAACGGACATGACTGCGGGTAATAAAATATTTAAAGTTAATGTGAATTTGGGAAATATTTCCACCATAGATATGATACACCTCAACAGAGAAACCAATGATATCTTAAATACCAAGTTGCTGAAAGCTACAGTACAGGTGTCCAAGCTGGAGTCAAGTAAAAAGAAGACACATGATCTTCTAAGGAGGGAAAGGGTTGAAAACAAGACCCTTAGGATCAAACTCAAGAAATTCCAGGACGATTTATTGAAAGGTGAAGGGAAGTCAGACCAAGGAAGAGCAACTCAAAAGATGCTAGATGAAAAAGAAAAGGAGGTTCAGATACTGAAGAAGAAATTGAAGATCCCTTCTACCCAACTCATTCAGACTTCTGAGCTGATTGAATTTGAGAAAGAAAAAGAGGCTTTAAATACTAAGCTGACTAATTACAAAGCCAAGATTTTGAAGTTTGAGGAGAAAGAGAAACAATGGGAGAAGGAGGATAAGTTGCTAAAAGAAAGTGAAGAGGATTTAAAGTCTAGGTTAGCAATTAAGGAAAAGGAGCTACAAGAGTAATGTGAAGTGGTGGAAATTCTAGCCACTATGCCCAATATGGAGGCAGACACCACCTCCTTGTCTAATGCTATGTCACAGGTCAAGCTAAGGGATGTGGAGCTTACAGAATTAAAGCAACAAAACAAGAATTTAGAAGATGTGGCTTTGAAAAAGGAAGAAGAGAAGAATACGTTAGAGGAAAGATGTTAGGAATTGATAAACCAAAATGTCAAATTAAACAATCAAGTGGTTGGTACCTTGCAGGGGGGCAGACACATGATCTGGGATGAAATCATTAAAGAGGCTAGTAGATTCAGATTGTATCTAGATTATGTTGCTGATCAGGAAAATGCTTTGATTTCTGCCAGAAAAAACGTTGTGGTAGTAAATCAGGCATTGAATAAAAATCCAATGTAGGTAGCTCAAAATGCTGTTGACTTTTTGAGTGCTTTATCAGAAGACCAAATCAAAAGAATGGTTATCAAGGACAAATTTGTTGTGGTCTCCTGGGCTAGGAGAGTTATTGGAAAATACAAAATGATGGAGATTGTGCAATCCAAGATGGACAATAGAAATCATAGAGTTAAAGAAGTGATCAGTTTGTTTAATCCACTGGTAAACAAAGGAATCCATTTCTTTTGGGAGGATAAAGGACCCTTATTGACTCGGGAGGAATATCTAGAAAAATTGGTTCATCGCAGGTCCTATCACAACAAATTTCAGGATATGCAACACACCTTGTCGGGACCTATTGTGTTCGATAAATTAGCTGGGGAATTCGAAGCATTATTTGAGTTCAAAATTGCATGTACCAAAGTGCCTAATCTTACATATTCAGATAACATGGAGCTCAGAGTTCTGGCTCACGATATGGTCATTGTAGACTTGTCCGAGTCTGAGCATTGGAAATCAATTCAAATGTATGGATCAAACCACAGTCATGAAGATATCAATGAAGACAACGTGAAGGAGGTTTTCTTCAAGACATGCATATTCATGGTCACCTCCCTTAGATTTTGTACAACTGTCATCAGCTGAGATATGCATAAAAGGCTTTTAAGCCTATTTTCAATGGTCCACAATTTATTTCTGTTTTATGTAAATCGTGGTGAATATGCCATGTCCGAGTTTGTTATAATTTTGTTCTTCGGTTTGTAACTAATGTCGATTCTAAGGTCGGTCTAAGAGGTCTGAGACATTATAAATTTACCTCCCACAGAAGGAGAAAGGGTTGGAACCCGAGTAATTTTGGAGTTGTACTTGAATCAAGTGTTTCTTAATAAAATTGCAGAGTCGAAGTTGGTGTTTTTCCAGAGATTTATGCGTTATTCTATGTTACAGTATGTATTTCCCCTTCCCATGTGAATTTTTTTCCAGTTTCTCTGTTCATTATGTTTTCTTTCACTTCTGGAATGAGAGTATGATAGTTCTAGAATTCATGTTAGCACGCTCTAGCTGTTCTTTTTAGATGTCCACAAAACCTTTCTTCTAAAATTAATACATAATTCATTTTCTAATGCTCTGTGTTGATGGTCTATTCATGTTCTTCATTACCCACCAAACAATTAAATTTTGATTGTGACTGAGTAGCTATCTTGCCTCTGCGTTAAAATTCCCATGCATACAGTTATGTTAGCTATATTTCACATCTTGACTCCATAGCCCAATGGTCATGTGTTCAGTTTCAACCAATCTTACAAACTACACATATTTTTACTTGTTCATATCTGGCCTTGTTAATATTTTGTGAGAGATCCCTCTCGGAAGAGAAGAAAGCCAGTTCTCTCTCTTTAAAAGCGATTTTGCTGTTACATGGGAATAAACCTTCACAACCTTTGGTAAATTTCCATTTCTAACAGGATGAATATAATACCCCAGTTTTGATCCCTGGTATCATAATGCAAATTGTGATTATGTTATTCCTAGAAGGCTAAACAAATTGTATTTTGAAATATTTATATAAAATACAGCTGGCTATGGTGAGGAAGATTCTAAGAGAACGGGGACTTATGAATTCACCAGTGAGAAGGAAAGGGGGTTGTAGATATCTTAGGGGGATTACAACATGAACCTAACCTAACCTTGAGTGTGAAAGCACCTTCATCTTATTTTAATCCTTAATACCTTTTTGATTAACTGTAATCCTATGTTATGTGCAAATAGGGAACTAATGCATGGGTTAACCTAAGTATTTTTTGGGAAAAGTCGACCATGCAAGATTAATGTATGGATTTTGATGTGAGTATTTGGGGAAAGACCAAGTGGACAATGATTTCCATGCAAATAAAGTGTGCATGTAGAAGGATTTAGGAGGCACTCACACACAAGCTAACTCATTTTCTTGTTCATACATAACTCTTTAAACTCTCTGACCACACAAAGTCTCTGACTCTCTTATGGGTATGAACGAAGAAGAAGTATGTTGTCTTTGATTTTGCTAGTTAATTATTATAATATTCAATGTGTGTGAGTTCTAAACCAACTTTCAATCTTGATAATTAATCATGAACATTACTAGGTGCCATTGGGTGTTGATTGTTATAATTGTACTGCTACTAAAATTGGAAATTGTGTATGAACTTTGCTTGATGGAATTCCTGGAATTGAATTGGTGTGAGTACGTTGTTGTGCACATGGGAATGAAATAAAGGAAGGGAAATTCACTATTTGGTGTGTAAGTGGTTGTTTCTAGAGTCTCGAGTTGTTGAGAAAATTAGACACTATGTTTGTGTGGAAATGGATGAGTGCCAAGATTAATAAATAAATATGTTAAGGGTTCCCTTGTTCACTTGTTTAATCCCTTGAAAAGCTTGAGTGCTCTCATGGTGAATTCAAAGTCCTATCTCAGGGGTGGCACTTTATTGAGAGATTCACGAACAAGGCAGGATACGGTTGGGTGTAGCTTGCCTCACAAATAGCTAGTTGCACATATGGTCAAATATTCAAATAATAATTTGTGCTATGTATCAGTTTTATTATTTATTTTATGAATTTCTACGATTTTGAATGAATGAAATATTTAATGAAGGAATTGAATCAATACTATCTACATTCAAAAAGGAAAATTGCAAATTGAATGGTTTAACTTTGTTTTTGTTAGATAGAAGAATTGTTTTAGTACAATCTGGGTTAGAATTCTGTGAATTGTTATATATACTTTGTTTTAGAATGGGTTACATTTTATGTTAAACCATAAATATTTACACATTACCCCCTATATTGTGGCTCATTATAGATTATTCATGCAAGCTTGAGTCTATTAGTGGAATTTTTAATTAGTATCATTATATTAGTTATGTCATCTTGGGTCCATTAGTTGTAATTTTATCTCTTTGTATCCTATCTATAGGAAGGCGACCTTTTTGTTTGAATTATCTCATCTTGTCTTATGTACTTAGTACATTGTATAAGGAGGTTCCCCCATCGAAGAGGCTTGTTATTCCTCTCTTTTATTCATTATTACGGTGTGGTTTACTCTTTTTTCTCTTTTCATGCTCTTTTGGTGAATTTGTTTCTTAACATTTGGTATCAGGGCTTGGACGCTTCCAAAACAAGATGTATTGGAATTTTCACTATAACATTTTTTTATACAAAGATTCAGATAGAAAAATTGATAAAACATCTAGAAAACATGCCGAAATATCTATGATAAAGTTTTAGATCCCGACTAATTATATGTTCGGAGTTATACCAAATAGAAGGTAGAGTTTCTAACTAGTCCAAAAAATAGTCTAAAACAAGTGTTATGGGAAAACTATTATATTTGGGTAATGATAGGTCTAAATTGAGTGAGACCCATTGCATTAAAAATAAGACAAACCAAAATATTTGTGGTAGCAATTTCAGGCTCATATTTGAAAAACCAGACACGTGGCAGGTCGTACACTCTCGCTCTTTTAAAAAGGAAACAAAAAACAAGTGTTGGGAAAACTGTCACATTTTTTTTTGGCACATCCAAATCCAACAAGACCTATGACATTTAAAAGAGAACATATAAGGGTACCACATGCATAGATTTCATACTTAGAGGGGCTAAATTTTTAGGGTTATCTCAGTTGAAAAGTCGACTAGCAAATCAGTCTCCAATCCAGGGTCAAAAACATGTACGCCATTTTAAATTTGAATAACTTTTAGGAGAAGGATTTTTTTTAGATGAAACCAAGGTGTAATATTTATTTATATTGTTCAAAATGCTACCAAAAGGTAGTGGAAAAAATCACACTCTATCAAACCACTAGAAGATTCATCCCTGACTTATGATGAAAGTGAAGACATGTTTTTTAGGGTGTCTAAGTTTGAAGACATGATAAAAGGGAATATGAAAATGGATGATTTAGTTAAATTGGAAAATAAGATGGATAGTAAACAAGATAACACGGGGATGGCCAGAAAAGAGGATCCAATAAATATGACCAATTATTTGGCTAGTTATAAAGAAGACATTCAAGATTTGAAGGTATAGTTGAATGAGATAAGACTTAGATTTCATGCACTTTCGTCTACTCAAGAAGAGGATAAGGAGGAAAAGGAGGATTTATTCCAGTCACATATAAAGAGAATAAGAGGTTTGAGTGTCCAAAATTTGATAATCCACTCCATCATCATGGGTTCAACTGAGGTCCAAGGAACTACTTTAATCCCAAGATTGACATGATAAATTTTTATGTTAGTGATCCAATAACATGGATATTTTATATGGAGCAATTCTTCCATCTACACCAAGTGCCAACTTTGCAAAATGTAACTATAACATCATTATATTTAGAGCCTGATCAATTTGTATGGTACAAATGACTTTGCTACCATAAAAAGGACTCTATTATCTCTTGATCTATATTCACATAAGAGTTGATTGCACATTATGGTGATATTAATAACAACACTTTCTTAAGTCAGTTGATAAATCTCAAGCAAAAAGGTCTAGTTACTGAGCACATCAAGTATTTTCAGAAGTTAAGGATTAGAGTGAAGAGTATTTCAGAAGATAATTTGTTAGATATCTTTATGGGCACTTTCAAGGAGAATATTCATCATGAGATACATATCCTTGAACCTAAATCATTGGTGAATGCTTTTAGTTTGGAAATGAAAACTGAAAGTAAAAATATGGCGATGGCTACTAGAAGGACTACCTCCAACACATATAGAGAGAATACCGTTCCTTCTTATAACACCTCAAAAACTAGATGAACGAAGAGCAAAAGGCCTATGCTTTAATTGTGACAGTAAGTATAGTAAGACATAAGTGCGGTGAGAATAAATCATTCTATATAGATTGCGAAGAGGAAGAAGCAAAAGAACATGAACCATCTCAAGATAAATAAATAAAAGAGATTTCTCTTGAAGAGATTACTCCCACCATATCCTGTCATGCATTGGATGGAATTAACACTTCTCAAACTCTCAAGGTCAAAGGATATATCAAAAAGAAAAAGGTAACAATGTTGATTGATTATGGTAGTACTCATAATTTCATTCCCTGTAAATTAGCCAAAGTTCTCAATTGCTTTGTATATCCAATACCAAAGTTTCAAGTAATAATTGCATATGGAGGAACTATTAGTTTCACAGGGAAATTCTATAATATCAATCTTACTATGGGGTAATATGTATTGAATAGTCCATGATTTCTATCCCAATGGGTGGCGTTGATGTTTCCTTAAGGGTTCAATGGCTACTTGATACTATGGGTTTTAATTTTCAAGAAATTTTCATGGGAAGGAAAAGAATCCCTTACATGCCTCTCACAGTACCTGTCCCACCAGTGTTTCATATGGGGGAGGGACTTAAGGAGCACGAAGGTGATCTTTTCACTATCGCTTTTTTTTTTAATAGAGAAGTAACCCTTTAACAGACAACCATTTTTCTAAAGCATCTGCATCTATCTTTCCTTCAAATAAGGGGATGTGAAAGTTAACTTTTACCTTGAATGGATTCACACCCCCGAAATGACTGCTCGTTGAAGGTGCATCCGCCGTTGTCAGCATTCTTCAAAGGATCTGGGAGAATTTATCCATCGACTCGTTCCTCTGCAATGCGAGGGATTCCTTGAGAAACAATTTACTAATATCCCCTGCTTCATCACCTCTCTTTAATTCTCCCTCCATGTGAGACTGCTTAGGACAAAGAGAGGTATTTTACCCAAGCTCAATTAGTTCAAGAGCCAACTCTCGATATTCATATCCCGTTGGGGACATGCACTGAGAAACCACAAGAGCATAAAGCTTTGAAACGACTGATACGAATTTACGTGAGAACGAAATGAGAGAGAATATA
>LPNX010622995.1:349762-387848 GCA_001517045.1 Pseudotsuga menziesii
CAAAAGCATGTAGAATGGTGGTAGTTGTATATCTGAGAAGAGATGTGGCGGCTATGCTCACTCATGACAAGTTGAAGACAAAAGTAAGCAGATGGGCCTTTTATCATAAATCCTTAGAGAGGAAGAAACACTAGGAGATGAATCGTCATAAATTTTGCAACCCCAAAGTGGTTAGTTGAACAATCAACTTCTTGGGGTCATAAATTTTGCATATGATCTCCATTTGGGGCGCTCGATAGCCCATTGGAATGGTATATCCAAGTGTTAAAATTTTTGAATGGGGCCAAATGCATGCCATAGGAAACTATTTGTCTCCTCGAATCACCAAAAAATGTCATTTAGGGCCTCAAAACAACCCCGAAAGTTTGGGACCTGAAAATCGTAGAAAATTACAAGAAAATTTCCAAAGTGGAAAACTGTTTTGAGCTAGTGGAATAGGTGGGTGTCCACCTATACCCACCTGGATCACCTAATTTCAATGGAGAGAAATAAGGGGAAAGTGCATAATTGTGGTTGTTAGAAATGAAGAAATATTTGCAGTTGCAATATTACTCTTATAATCAGGAGGCTTGATTTGGTATATATAATCTTCAAGGAAAGGATTATTGTGGTGTGAAAAACTGAAGTAGGTGAAAAATATTAACAAAAAATCATATTTCATGAAGAAGGTTTCAAAAGTATTTTAAGCATGAGTATTTTTGCCATCAGTATTTTGACAAAAAAACGCGGGAGTTCTTCAAACTTAGATTGGGTAATATGACTATGAAGGAGTATGACAGAAGGTTCATGGAGCTATTAAGGTACGTTGATTTCATATATGATGAAAAATTGTAATTCCAACGATTTCTTAGTGGAATACTAGCATACTATCGAGAGAGAATCACTTATGATGAACCTCATACTCTAAAGGAAAGTATAAGAAAGGCTAAATGTTTATATGAACAAAGTAAATGAAGATGAGATATGCCTAAAGTGTGTAAAAGTAAACTAAAAGATAAATAAGACCAGAGGAAAAAATGTTCCAATACTTTTGAGGTTAAAGGTAATCATATTAAATTTTCCATAGAACAAATTTCACCTGGTGGATCCAAGATGGCTGAGTCCGTAGGACAAAGGAAACTGAATCAAGTTAAGTGTTGGAACTATGGAGGTGATCACTATTTTAGGAAGTGTCCAAAGAAGGTAATAATGAGGCCCATATATATCATGTTCAAGAATCTACCACACTAGATGACTTAGTAAGGAGAATACCTCAAATTTATGCAGCTTTAGATAATTGAAATGTAGATCATCGATCATCCATGATCGAGATTGAAGGTAAAATTGCTGATGTACCAATTTCTATTTTAATTGATTCTGGAGCCACATACATTTACATTAATACTAATTTGATTGAAATATGTCACTTAGTGAGTAGTAAATTATCACAATCGAGATTGGTGCAGTTGGCCACTAGTATGAAAAGAAAGACCACTTCAATGATTAAAGACCGTTGTTTTGGAATGAATGGGTTTCATGTAAGAGTCGACTTAGATATCATTATCATTGTATTGTATGATATTCTAATAGGGATGGATTGGATAGAATCACCTTTTTCCATTATAGATTTTTAAGTAAAAACCATTACATGTCTGGATTAGGATGAGAATTCAAGTTAGATAAAGGGAACTCTAAGGCCGATATCTATTAGACAAATCTCAACCATGTAGATGAATAAGTGTATCAGGAAGGGTTGTCAGTTGTATTCAATCCATGTTGAAGAATTACAAACTGACAAAGAACCATCTGTTTAATAATATTTAGTGTTGTGGGAGTTTAAATATGTTTTTTAGGATGTACTAGGATTAACCCCTAAGAGGGATCTCGATTTCACAATTGTTTGGTACCAGTATTTGTACTAAACTATCCAAATATCCTTATAGAATGAGCACACTTCAATTGAAGGAATTGCATATGCAATTAGAATTGACTGTTAAACAAGGGTTATATATGCCCTAGTGTATCTCCATGGAAAGTGCTTTCCCTCTTTGTGGGAAACAGGGATGGTACTTTGAGCTTATGCATGGATTATAGATAGTTGAGCAAAGACACCATTAAAAAAAGGTACCCAGTGCCAAGAATCAATGATCTATTCGATCAATTGTAAGGAGCAAGAGTCTTCTTTAAATTCGACTTTAGATCGAGCTATTATCAAAGTATAAAGGATGAATATATTAGTAAAACTTCTTTTAGAACTAGCCTATGGGCATTATGAATACACAAATTTACCTTTTGGATTAACATTGTGTATTGACCACATTTATGTGCTTGATGAATGGTGTATTCAGAGAATTCTTGAACAAATTTATCATTACATTCTTGGATGATATATTAGTCTAATCCGAGACAGAGGAAGAGCATGAAGAACATCTTAGTGTAACCTTACCAATTTCGAGAGAGAATCATCTGTATGATAATCTGAGTAAGCATGCCTTTCTATCAAAAGCAACTGTTATATTTGGGTCACATTATTTTAGGAGAAGGATTGATTGTGGACCCTGATAAAATAAAATCCATATAAGAATGACCCACTCCTAGAAATGTAATTGCAGTTAGAAAATTTATGGGGTTGGCTAGATATTACAAGAGATTCATAGAAGCTTTCTCTATAATAGCCAATCCCATTAAGTCTTTATAGAAGAAAGGTGTGAAATTTATTTCGACTAAGAAATGTGAAGATAGTCTCAAACTTCTAAAAGAGTTGCTTACATGTGCTCCAATTTTAAAGATTACAGATACAAGCAAGGAATATGTAGTAGGCATAGATGCATCTTTTGAAGGACTTGGTGGAGTTATGATGCAAGAAGGACACATAATTTGTTATGAATCACATAAATTAAAAGAACATGAAAATAAGTATGCAATGCATGATGTGGAGCTCGATGCCATAGTTCACGTCTTGAAAATGTGTACGCATTACCTTATGGGTAGTAGATTCAAATTGAGGTTAGATCACCATAGCTTAAAGTACTTGTTTTCAACAAACCAAGTTAATGATCGTCAAGATAGATGGATGGAATTCTTGAGTGAATTCATATTTAAAATTAAGCATATTAAGGGAAAGGAAAACCAAGTTGCAGATGCACTCAGTACAAGAAATCAACTTATGATAATTACAACCACTAGTAGTTGGAAAATGGATTTGAAGAGCATACTGTTGGAAGCATTCAATGTTTTTATGAGTATCATTTGAAAATCAAGACAACCTTATAGTCAATTAATGCAACATTGAAATATATTCTTTATGAATTGCAAGAAGATGGAATTCTTCCATTCAAAAATAAAATATATGTACCCAATAAAGATTATTTGAAGGAAACGATTATGCAAGAGATTCATAATGTCCCTTATGCAGGCCATCCTAGCTATCAGAAAACCATTACAACTGTTAATAAGGATTATTATTGGCCATGAATAAAGAAAAAGATATCAAGGTTTATTTCTAAGTGCCTCGAATGTCAGAGGGTGAAAGCAGATCGTAGACATACTACTAGTCTTCACCCATTCCCAATTCCATAATGGAAATGGGACATGGTAACCATATAATTTATCACTAAATTACCAAGGACAATGAACCAACATGACTCCATTATGATGGTGGTCGATAAATTGACAAAATCATCTCATTTTATGCCTATCCATTCAACATTTAAAGTAGCAAAGATTAAAAAACTTTATATGAAGGAAGTTTCCAAGATACATGGGATTCCTAAGACAATTGTTTTGGATTGAGATTCCAAGTTTAGTTTGAAATTTTGGAAAGGTTTGTTCAAGGAATTCAGAACCAAACTCAATCTCAACACAACATATCATCCATAAATGGATGGGCAGGCTGAGAGAGTAAACCAAATCATTGAATATATGTTGAGAATGTATGTAATGGGCAGACCCACCAAATATGAAGATTGCCTGTATTGGTATAATTCACCTATAATAACAGATACCAAGCATCATTGAAGATGAGCCTGTTTGAAGCCTTATATGGCAAAAGGTGCAATGTTCCAATGAATTGGGACAAACATGTGGACAGATTGATAGTTAGACCTAAAATGTTATAGGACATAGGAGATCAAGTGGCCAAAATCAAATAGAATTTTAAAGTGACCTAGGACAAACATACAATTTATGATGATAAAGGAAGAATGTGTAGAGAGTTCCAAGTGGGAGACATGATGTTCTTGAAAGTTAGAAGTAAGAAAATTTCATTGAGTCCGGGAATCTGTAAGAATTTGGAATCCTCTGTAGACTATTTTTGGTCCTAATTAGAGTTGGACCAAAGGAATATGAGATGGCCCTAGTGACCCACTATTACAATACATAACCTTTTTAATGTTTCATTATTGTAGAAATATGTACATAATCCTAACCATATACTTGATTGGTATTTGATACACGAAGAACTAGAGGGAGAAATTCAAGTTCATATAGTCTGCATATTGGATCGAAGGATCAAGACACTCAGGAGCATATCCATAGGGAAGGTAAACGTCTAATGGGTCCATTATAGTCCCAAAGAACTTGGAAATGGGGAAAAATTTTGCTATAGTTTCCTTACTCTCAAATTTTCTCCTCCTTCAATGCTTCACAATGGCTCAATATATATCCCTCATGTCACGTCACATCCCTTCTACTTGGCGGAGAGGACATGACTACACTGCTGATCTTTCTATCAAAGAAGACAATCTATCCCCATGAACATAATATAAAATGCACTGAATATAAAATACATGTACATATGCAAAATACATGCGAATACAACTGAAGCAAATACATTCATTCAAGAATTCAACATGTTCATAATAATTCATAGAACAAATATGTTGCAAATATTAAACACAAGAAAATACTTATCATGAGAAGAAGCTTCCCCGCAACTAGCTATGTCGCTGCAACATTCCACCCAACCATAGGCCAATGTGCTCATCAATCTCTTAGCACGATTGCCACCCCCGAGCTGGGAATAATTTCCATAAGGAACTAGGGAACACCAGGCTCACACATAGCCAAATACACATCAAATTCAACAAAGCCACTCTACAGATGGGTTTATTAGGTTGCTAAGGCAGTGGAAAGGTAGAATTGCTAATTTAGTGAGTCCAACCACAGAGTTAAGGGAACCTACACCAGATGTTTCCATCTTGGCATTCCACAATACCTACACACCCAACAAAAGGAAGTATTCCCTTCACTGCTACACAGTTCCCTTAGTCCATACCTTCCCTTCCAATGCTCTTAAGGGTGTGCATAAAAGAATTGCCAATCCCTCTTGATCTGTTTGTGAGGTTCCTCTCTTTACTAGGTTTATTAGCCAATTCTGGTCTCTTCCACTCCTAAGTCATCTAGACTAAAACATGGATGGACATCACAACACAATGCAAGTTCTGGGTATGTGGAAAAATGACCTGGGAGCCAAAAACGAAAATGATAAAATGGGGAAATCACTTTGGGAGGAAAATTCGATTTCAGGAAATGTTCATGGACATTACAGGAGCAAAATGACCTCCATTCACACCCAAATCATGAATCTGAATTCATAAAATGCCTATGGGAATTACGGGAGAAAATATGGCCTCTATAAACCCCCAAATCATGGTTCTCCTCTGCCCATTCACTGAACAACACAAAAACGGGTTTCCCAGCTCGGAGAATTTAGGAAAAATGTAGAAGTCGTGAGGGAAAAATGGCCAGGAAGATTCAACTGTGTGAGGGAGAGAAAGATGACCTCTTAAAACCCCTAAAACATGAATCTCTGCTGCACATTCACTCAACAATACAAAAACAAAATCCCAGCCATGGAGAAATAAAGGAAATTGCAGAAAAATGGGATGAGAATGCCACAACTATCTCCAGTTGCGTGAGGAAACAAAACACATGGGTGAATAATGGGTGAGGAATGAATTTCTAGGTGATAACTTGCCCCACAAGTCAAAATTCGTTTTCCCCAAAAATGGGTGGCTTCCCCAATACGAATTTGACTTCCATACTCCTCCCATCCCAAGGCATCAACTACCTCAACCAATTTTTGGAAGAAATAAATGATTGGGCTCAAAAGAAAAAATGGGTAGTTGACAGCTTTATGGGTTTTCCCATTGACATTTGGCTCAACGCTATTGGATCAAAGGGTTTGAATATTTTCCCTCCATGTTCCTTGTGAAATGATGCCCCCATCTCTTTTGTTGCATTGACATAGCTAGTTGTGGGTATTTTTATTAAATTGGATATTTACATGATGTCCAAAATATAATGTGCCTTGCTAGCACGAGATCCACATGCATTGCTTTTAATTACCTAAACATAAACGCTAAATCGATGGTGGGGCCTTTGCCTTGAGCTCCTCACCATGAGTAAATAACAATATTTACATCATGTGCAATTTCAATATAACCCGTCAAAACCGAGGTGTTACATTCCCCTCCCCCTTCATTATCACTTTCCTCAGTGCTTTACAAAATTGAACAAATAATGGATGTGCTAATCATATGGCATCCTCCAGCTCCCATGTAGCCTTATTAGGACCGTGGTGCTTTCTCTGCATCTTTACCTGTCCAATGGCACGATCTGGAGCTCCTCCTTGTTTCCACTATGTGGTCATATTGCATACGAACTCCTCCAAGTCCTTGATTGCATGCATTAATACACACCACATGATCATTTTTTGGGTCTTAGAGAATCCTTCTCCTCGACTTGGAACATTACCAATGTCTTTGGTAACCAGCAATACCTATGCTCAATCCCCAAGAAATGAGTCAATTCTCATCTTAGTATTCACAAGGATTTTTTTTTCAAAATCATAGATGAATGTGGTGCACATGTGTATTGACATAAAATCAACAAGTAGCTTCCAAGTAAAACAAATACTTATCTGCATAATTATCTTCTTTTGGATCCACAGGTATTCAACTTTGTCTTTATACAACTATGTCACCCACAAGACCTGCCCCACCCCACAAAATGATGGTACATTTTCTCTGCTATACAGTCCCTCGAGCATACCCACCCTTCCTATGCTCTCTAAGGTGTGCATTAAAAGGTATCCAAGTTTTTGCAAGCCTTAGATCACCTATGAAAATATCTCTCAACTGATATTTGGAATCTTTTCTCCAGAGCCTAACACCTCTCTGGTTTCTCACCAATCTCAAGTGCTTCCTTTCCAGACACCACAATGAATTAATTCATATGTCAGATTCATTCCTATAGGATTCACTCTTTAACAAGATTTTCAAAATCATAGCTGAATCATTATGCACATGTGTATTTACAGAAACTCAACAAAAAATTTGATAAGTAAATCAAATACTCATATGTATAGCATCTCTCAACCGAGATATGACAACCTCGCTTCAGAGCCTAACACCTCCTTGGGTGATCAATGGAAGCTCTACTCTAGAGCCTAACACCCTTCTGGGTGCTCAATGACAGCTCTGTCTTAAGGGCCTAACACCTCCTCCAAGTGGTCACCAAGCTCAGGCGCTTACTTTTCGGACACCATAATACATAGGGGTTATTCTCTTCACAGATACCCCACTCTCGTGACAGTCCCCTTACGCGACGTGAATGGGTGCGTAAAGAAGTCTAGCCGGATGTCTTACATCCTGGGCATCCCTAGTGATGCATACCGGTGCCTAGCTGGCCAAGGGGGGGAGAAGCTATGTACCCCAAGTACATCCTTTCGAGGAGCTATGTATCCCAAACACATCCTTTCGAGAAGCTATGTACACTAAGTACATCCTTCCGAGGAGCTATGTATCCCAAGGGCGTACTTTCATCATCTCACCTACGTTACATATAAGCATGCAATTCACATGAGATGTTTTCATAAAAATTTCAATCATATATTTTCAAATCTAATTCATGCATAAAAAATTCCCAGATATCAAACAATCAATAATTTTGATGGTCAAATCAAAATCTGAATTTACAATTCTTCCTCCTACAGAGAATCAGATTTTTTTGCAACCATGAGGCCACCCTCATATTGTTTGACTTTTACAAGTGGGATCACTTATCCCCTACTTAGAAATGCTGCCCAAAACCTGGACATCCACGTACAACATGTCATCTTGACACTATTTTAGATCATCCAAACTTTCAATAACAATCAACAAGAAAATTTGAAATCTGAAATTTAAAATCTGTTATGTTCAAAGGTTAGATTTCAGTCATGAGGTCCTTCTCATAGCACTTGGACTTACACATGGTATATTCCTGCCTTGGTTTCATTGGGAGCAACCAACTGCCCTGTCCAAGGTGTTCTGCCTGCAGTCTTTAGATATTAACATCCCAAGCATTCCTTGGACGAATTCCTTAATGAATCTCTCGTAATATCCTGCAAGTCCCATAGAAGGTTTTACATATGTCGCCTTTCTTGGAGTTGGCCAATTCATAATGGCCTCAATATTCTCAGGGTCCATAGATATTCCCTCCTCTAAGATAATGTGACCCAAATAATGAATTCTATCCCTATCGATGTCATATTTTCACAAATTTGCATACGACTGATGCTCCTTGAGCAATTTCAATGTCAGCCTCAAATGTTCTTCATGCTCTTCCTCATTATTAGAATAAATAAGAATGTCATCAAGGAAAACAAGAACAAACTTGTTAAGATACCTGCTGAAAACACTATTCGTGAGGGACATGAATGTAGTTGGTGCATTGGTGAGACCAAATGGTACCACTACAACCTCATAAGGTCCATGCCTTGTTCTAAAGGTTGTCTTGTGAATATCTTCATCCTTGATTCTTACTTGATGGTAACCAGACCCCAAGTCAATCTTGGAAAATACCTTTTCTCCTCTCATTTGATCAAAGGGATCATAAATCCTAGGAACAGGATACTTGTTCTTCATAATGACTTTGTTCAAATGTCTGTAATCAATACATAACTTGAGTGTACCATCTTTCTCTTTCTCAAATAGAACTGGTGCTCCCCATGGGGACACACTTTTCCCACAACTCTTGCAGTTTCCTTTTCAGCTCTAGAAAGTCTGGTGTGCTCACCCTGTAGGGTGTCTTGGGAACTGGTGCTGCTCTTGGCACAAGTTCAATTGAAAAATCAACATCCCTCTTTGGTGGAAGTCCTAGGATCTCATCAAGAAAAACATCCCCGAATTATTGCAATACATGATAGTCCTCCAACCTAGGAGTATCATTCTCTGCTTCCTCCAAATCATGGGATGCATACACTCTGCAACCTTTCCCACATAACTTCTCCAGCTGCATCGCTGAATCCTTCCTAATAGATATCACTTTTGGAATTCCTTTTACAACCTTTAGTTTTCCTTCTTCATTCAGGCATTCAAATGTCTCGTTGTAACAATCATTCTTTACTCTGTGTGCTTCCAACCTCTCCATTCCAAGGAGAACATCATAGAAACCTAGTGGCGAAGCATTTAAGTTTGCATAAGTGAATAGCCCATACATATCCAACGGGCATCTCTCTATCACCTTACTGGCTTTCCTCCTGGTTCCAATGGCTACTTGGACTAACCATGATTTTCTATGCTTTGATTCCTTCAAAGCGCACATCTCCGCAAGTCTATGGGTGATGTAGTTGTGAGTAGATCCAGGGTCAATCAAAATAGAAATAGATTGCTTGACAATCTTACCCTCAACTTTAACCATAGTTGATTAATGATCTATCTGGCGGTCCTCTAATGTTGCACAAATTCTAGGAGCCGTCCTTTATTCATGACCCATTGTTTCAGCTCCTTGGGTATCATGGACTTGAACTTCATTCCCATTCTGATGTGGACAATACTTAATCAGATGGTCTCCTCCACATCCCCAACATTGGAGTGGTTTCCTTGGATTGTCTCCCATCATTATGGCTCTCTTGATCATAGCTTGGCATGGCTGCCTTTGCTAATTTTAGAAGTGAGAAGGTTTGAAACCTTTTTTCCTTTGGTCAAGCTTCACATTCTTCTTGCAGGAACTTCTCCTACTCCCTTCAGTATTTGTTGTCTGATGCCCATAGTTTATCTGCATTTGGAGGTATTTTAAACACTGTAGCATGGATGCAGTTAACTGATTTTTCTCTTCCAGAGCCTTGATTATCCTTTCATTGTCCTCTTTGCAACTTTGAAACTCCACCCTCAGGCTCCTTATGGTAGCTGCAACATTTGGGGAAGTCTCTTTATTTATCTTCCCATCAAATTCTGTTTTTGCATTCTTAACCTGAACATATTCCCCCATAGCATCTGCATCGAGCTCGTAGGGATCCTATGAACTCATGATGTTAATATCCTTGGCACTGATCTTTTGGGTCGGACCAAAACCAGCTTTTCAATCTGCACTATGACTCTGCAAAATGTGTTCAGGATCACCATTGTTAGCTGCATAACATTCTTAGGAATTTATAAATTTCTTACCTGCATTTGGAAAAATTATATATTGACAGCTTGTCAAAACATATACTTTTCTTCCACCAGAACGACTGTCTCAGGGGGATGACAAGGGTCAAGGTGGCTTGCAAAATCTCACTGAAAAATTGTTGAATTTATTTGTTTCGATGAACTCAACTTTTTCCTCCAATCGATGAACTCACCTTTTTCTTCTGACGTGTCCGCAAAACTCGTCAAGTCTTTTCGACACATATCGGTAAAACTCTCCATTTTCTTTTGATCGACAAAACTCCACTTTTGCTTCTGATGCATCGGCAAAAATTGTCGTTTCCTCTCGACGTGTCGACAAGACTCACAAAGTTCATCTGCTGTATCCGCAAAAAATCATCTTTTTCTACTGACAGGAAATTTCAACACTTAGAAAAAATTTTGAAATTTTTTCTTCTTTTCTTCATTGGTGAAACTCATCAAACTTTTTCGACGTGACGGAAAAACTCTTCTTTTGCTACTGACTTGTCAGCAAAAATCAACGATTTCACCTGACACATATCGACAAAACTTATCTTTTCTTGCCGACGGGGGAAATTGTCCCCTCCCCTCTACTTGACGGAGAGGACACGACTACACTGCTGCTATGTCTATCAAATCGGGCAATCTAGCCCCATGAACATAATATAAAATGCACTGAATGACATGTACAGATGCAAAATACATGTAAATACAAAGGAAGCAAATACGTTCATTCAAGCATTCAACATGTTCATAATAATTCATAAAACAAATACGTTGCAGAGATTAAACACAAGAAAATACTTATCTTGAGAAGAAGCTTCTCCGCAACTAGTTATGTCGCTGCAACGTTCCACCCAACCATAGTCCAATGTGCTCATCAATCTCTCAGCACTGCTGCCACCCCTGAGCTGGGAATGATTTCCACAAGTAACTAGGGAACAATAGGTTCACACATAGCCAAATACACATCAAAGTCAGCCAAGCCACTCTACAGATGGGTTTATAAGGCTACTAAGGGAGTGGAAAGGTATAATTTCTAAGCTAGTGAACCCAACCAAATATTTAAGGACACCTACAACTTATATTTCCATCTTGGCATTCCAAAATACCTACACACCCAACATAAGGAATTTTTCCCTTCACTGTTACACAGTTCCCTCAGGCCATACCTTCCCTTCTAGTGCTCTTCAGGGTGTGCATAAAATAAGTGCCAACCCCTCTTGATCTGTTTATGAGGTTCCTCTCTTTACTAGGTTTGTTAGCCAATTCTAGCCTCTTCCACTCCTAAGTCTTCCAGAATAAAACATGGTTGCACATCACAGCACAATGAAAGTTCTGGGTATGAGGAAAAACACCCTCGGAGCAAAAAATGAAAAAAAATGGAAAAATCACGCTGGGAGGCAAATCTAATTTTAGGAAAGGTTCATGGACATTACAGGAGAAAAAACGACCTCCATTCACACCCAAATCGTGAATCTGAATTCAGAAAATGCCTATGATAATTACAGGAGAAAATAAGGCCTCTATAAACCCCCAAATCGTGGTTCTCCTCTGCCCATTCACTGAACAACACAAAAACAGGTTTCCCAACTTGGAGAATTTAAGAAACATGCAGAAGTCATGAGGGAAAAACGCTCAGGCAACTTCAATTGCGTGAGGGAGAGAAAGACGACCTCTTAAAACCACCAAAATGTGAATCTCTGCTTCACATTCACTCAACAATACAAAAACGAAATCCCAGCCATGGAGAAATGGAGGAAATTGCAGAAAAAATGGGATGAGAATGCCCCAACTATCTCCAGCTACGCGAGGAAACAAAACGCATGGGTGAATAATGGGTGAGGAATGAATTTGTGGGTGATAAATTTCCCCACAAGTCAAAATTTGTTTTCCCCAAAAATGGGTGGCTTCCCCAATACAAATTTGAAAGCCATACTCCTCCCATCCCAAGGCATTAACTACCTCAACTAATTTCGGGAAGAAATAAATGATTGGGCTTAAAAGACAAAAATGGGCAGTTGACAGCTTTATGGGTTCTCCCATTGAAATTTTTCTCAACCCTATAGGCTCAAGGGTTGTAGTGGAGCAGGCTGCATGTATACGAGCTACATAGATAGTGACCCGCATGTATAAACACAAATGATTTTTTTTTATGGTTTAACTGAAGCATCAGAAATGTACTAAGAAAGGGGGATGCAATGAGTCTTCAGAGGGGCAAGGGTAGCTCATCAAGACATGATGCTTCAGGTGTGGAAAATCATTCTATAACAGATACACCCTAATGGTGTGAGGTAAGAGGAAAGCTCACGATGGTCGAAATACATTATAAATCCCAGAAGTAGAGGAGTGAAGACCTAATCGGAAGAACTAGCCACTCGTCAGCATAGTACAATAATGACTATGGATATGAAGTATATACACTAGTCCCTGGTACATATACACACAATGGTCATGAATAGGGATAATGGACATATGTCACAAGTGGTCATAACCACGTACAATATACAGTGAAATTTGGTCTCCACACTGGGTGAAGACATCTGGTACATAATGAAGTACACTGCTCTGCCATGAGAACCGAGGTACCATATGTACTCTCATGATCAATACAGTAGCATATATAAGAATGCCACCATAGCATGAGGTCTTATACACAAACCGTCGATGGTACATGTTCCATCAAGTGAATACAGGTATTGGAGTCGAACATGATGAAACATCATCTGATTACCGGTCATTGAGGTATACTGTTAACAGACGCGAGACAAATCACTGATGATGAAGTTTGAAGTTTGATAATGTTCAAGCAATATTGATTCTTTTGTCTTGATAAGAAAACTCATCATTGATATCTTAGGAGTGCCCTAAGAATCTTTGCTTCTTAAGGCACTCCTAACAGAAACTTACTTGACTAATCCATTTCGACTGGTTGAACATTAGTAGCAGCAAAAATTCAACTCTTATGATCTTAATTCTTCATTTCTGTCAATCATTAGAAGGATTATAATTATAGAAGATTAGTAGCTCCTATTTTTCCACTCATCACTCATGTTTGATTAAAATCAAATGAATGTATTAGTTATTAATTCAAACTATGTACCGCATGATGTGATAATTGTTATTCTAATTCATGTGGAAAATTTGGTAAAGCTTCATCACTTTTGAATAATTTATCTTATCTTAGTTGTCAAAAGTTTTAAGGTGAATTTAATGTGAATCTTCATGAACCCTACTATACTATATGCTCATCACTTATTTCAAATTCATATTTTTGAAATAGGTTGATATTAGAGTTTGTGATGAAGGTCTAAAGTCACTTTCTAAGTTTTTGACATTGGTTTGGTCACATTATCAAATTATTCTCTGATCAGTTTTGACCTTGACCCTAACATATTAATTTTATGCTAAGGTGATTATATTTTTGTGATTGAATTTGTTAAATGAAGAATTAAGGTTTTGGAAAGTATTGAGTCATGTGTTAAAAAATGATGAATCAACCTCCATTACTACCACGTTATGAAATCACAATGAATGATAGAGTAATGGTGGAGTTAAGGTTTTGGTAGTCGTGCCATTCGATGGTTGATATCTGTTAATCCGGAATCATGCAAACATCACTTGCCATAACTCGCATGTGTGACTATCCTATGGCTCATTATGCTTTGGTAAGTTGTCTTCGAAACCTCTTGTCTCTGCCAATTCACGATATGATGGACTTACAGGAAGGTTTTCAGGGTTTTAATAAAATAGGGTATTTCAGAGTATTGCTGGTAATGCCTATACTGTTGATGAAACGATTGCATCTTGTAATCTGTGTTTCAAAAACCCTAGAGGTTTGTGTAGCTGTTGCCATGGATCCAGTGTCTAGATTCGGACTTATTGGTGATGAATACCTGTATGCTGCTCCTGAGTGTCGAGAGATCGTGTCGAGGTATGGATGGTTGGAGTTCCTTCGAAATTTTTCTAGTTTTAATATGGCAGTTTCTAAGGCATTCGTAGAGTCTTTTGATGGGGTTCATGCATAGGTGGGAGACGTTGAGATTAAGCTATCTGAGAAGTTCATTTCTCAAGCTATTTGCTTGCCACAGACTGGTGAGAAGTGGTATAAGGGAAAACATATTAAGAATGACTAGTGGAAAGGGTTTCTTACCCTTTCTCATTGGCAAACTAAGTTCAAATCCGGCTTCCCATCCCGGTTATTAATGAAGAAGTGGAGGGATCTTTTGGAGCTAGTCATCAGGTATGTAACTTGTGAGGGTAGGCTATCTCAGACACAATTTTATCACCTTCGACTGTTGTTAATATTTAAGGGTTACCCTGTCAATATGCCCTTTTTCTTTTTGAACAGTTTGCATTAAATGGCGTCCAATTACCAGTCTAATTTTTGAGACAAAAATAGAAGTTTATTCCACCATGGATTAATTAAAATTCTTGTGTCCAGTCGGTTGGAAGAACTAGGTCAGACCTGGGATTCTTTCCTTGTGAGAAATGGGTTTGGGGTTAACGAAGAATGGCCCAAACATAGGCCTAGGGTTCGACATAGGCAGGTAAACAATGAAGAGGCCGAGCTTGAAGTCGAGGACTCTGGTTCTCAAGATGATTTGGGGGATGAAGGGTTTCAGCCTGATCAAACCCTAAGTCTGGACGATGTGAAAATTGAGGTGGAAACTAGTGTTGAAGCTCCTCCGAATAATTTTAAAGGTCAAGGAAGGAAACCCTCAACTCCTTTAACCTGTCAAGACAAGAGTTCTTCTCATACACAGGTTAATACAAAGCAAACAAAGGCTGAAAATCAGACTAGCAATGCTATGAGCAAACCGGCTATACAAAGAACCACACGCAGTATGACAGCCGCTCTGCTTGCTAGGAGGAATTTGAGCGTTGGGGATGTCTCAGTTGTTGAGCTGAGTGATTCTTCAGACGTTCGACCGAATCCAAATCCCATAGGCCCATCTATGTTAGATCTTAAATACGTCTCTATCTCTGCAAGCAAGGTGGTTGACAGTCAACAAGTAAATCGTGAGGGTAGCCAAGAAATTGACAGAAAGCCTCACTTAACTGAAGAAGCCCAAGTAAACTTGAAAAGAGAGTCAAAAGACCAAACTGATCCAAATCCTCATGCTCAATTGATTTCTTCCCTGCAAACAGATTTAAAAGAAGCACAAGTTATTCAAACAATCGCCTTGGAAGAAATTAAAGCTTTAAAAGCTGAATTGATCACCTGGGTTGAGAAATGGGACGTGATAAGAGGGAAAAAGTTAAAATGCAAAGAAATGATGAAAAGGATTTTGTTAAAGAATCAAAGATTGAAAAGACATAATAGAATTAACAGGACCATGGCTGTCAGGTTCAGGGATAAATTAAATGAAGCTAGGAGAAGTGTACCCATCCGATTCTTACTTGAGTCAGCCTTAAAAACCCGATACTTTGTTTTTTGGTGACTTCTAAATTTTGTCTTTTGTATCTTACATTATGCCTACAAAGGGTTTTGGATAGATTCTTACAGGTTAGTGATGTTTTGGGTCCATCAGTTTCGGCTCAATTCATGGTCTAAATGATTAAATTGAGATATCTACAGAATTAAAATTCTATAGATATCTTGCTCATGCTTAATTTATCATCATTAAATTTTGCTAAAACAATGTTTTGTTAATATGTACAGGTGTCAAAGAAACCGTTGGGATGAAACTAGATGCTGGTCTGCCTTCGTGTCTTTTAATCGTATGTGGCTATTCAATGAAGTTTTTTCGGGACTTACAACTGATTTGATGCTCAGTAATTACTTTGTTCCTATTTCTAAGCTTCTGTTAGCATGGATTACCCAGTATGGTGTTACTATGATTGGGAGAGTTTAACATTGGAACTTTTTCAGTAAGTTAAAACTCTGGGCATATCTTTCTTTCCAGATAATTTTGTAACAACGTGCCTATGAAGCTGGTCATCGTTACACCTTATTTGGATATGATTAGAATCTTTCCTAAGAAATAGGATTTCTAGTTAGTCAGTTCTAGTCTTGTATTTTTCCTTTATAAGCAACTTCGGAACGGAAGCAAGAGGTTGGAATCCTGAAACTTGTGATAAACGAATATAATACAACACTTAATATTATT
Organism: Pseudotsuga menziesii; assembly: GCA_001517045.1. Taxonomy (NCBI): domain Eukaryota; kingdom Viridiplantae; phylum Streptophyta; class Pinopsida; order Pinales; family Pinaceae; genus Pseudotsuga; species Pseudotsuga menziesii. The sequence goes on from LPNX010622995.1 coordinate 366,267, forward strand.
CTGTTTTATTTGTGTTCCTCTAGAACTTTTTCTGAGGATTGCTATGTTTTACAGACATACTAAAGACATTAGCTAAGTCTATCAGTTATTATCATGCTGTCTTCATATTGTTTTCCTGTGTTGAATTTCCTTTTCATATGTATATATCTTTATATTATATGTGAAAACTCTTGTTAATGGATTCTGAACAAAGTACTTAGTGTTGAAGTATGAATAATTAATTGTCATATAGAAAAGTAAATGAATTTCTTCATGTTCCTTTTCTTCAGTTGATAATGATATGATTTCATACAAAGTACTGACTGTGTAAGGTGAACTTATTCATTTCAGCATTAGTACTTGGGTGTAATTTCTTTTATGCTTCAATACTATGTTAAATTTATTTTGATTATGAGTTTTGTTTCATTTTCAAATTGATTTATGATAAAATATTATTTTATTGTAAGTTGATTTAGATCTGTATTTGCTGAGAATAGGCTTTCCTAATATTGCAGGATCATAGATCAAATTTTCAAATAAAACTTGTTATTTGATTATTAATTCCAGCTCCCATTTTTGGGATAGTCATATTGCATCTTAGGTCATTATAGATAGAGATTAGGAGCTACTATTATTTGCTGTTTTAGTTTAAGATATTTATGAGCATTAGTTAGTTATTTTAATTAGATATTTAGTTTATTTGAGTGAATATTTGATTAAATATAACTTACCATATATATCCCAAGAGACTTTCTACATTGAGAGCATATTTTACAGGAAGCAGGGCCTTTAACCTGTGGAAAACAGTTATACCAAACACATACAAGATTGCGGTAAGTCGAGTGTGTGGGCTATTTTTTAGTAGTTGGCCATAATACCCCATAGGTTACATTTCTTGGCAAACAAATGGCGCTAGAAGGAGGGCCTGAGCTGAAAGATTAATGGCTGATCGATCGCATAGTACTCCTACCAGTGATCAACCAACTTCCTCTCTCATAATTTTTGGAACATTGTCTACCCCGGTCTCTACACCACAACCTAAAACTGTAAATACTCCATTCCTAGATACAGTTAGGACTATCATTGAAAGGGACCCTAATGTCTCACCAGTTTCCCCTAAATAGATAAGTCAAAATTTAGAGGAATCACGTAGAATCTTAACCAGAGCATATTCTCGCCAAACAGGGATTCCCCCAATTAACTTTGGATTACCAAGCATAACTAATTTCCAAACATTGGCAGTGATTGAATCAGCTGCTGATTCGGTTGGAGAAGAACCTCTTGAATCATTAGTAGGGACTCCTGATTATCACCTTAGTAATCTATTAAGAGGAGTAGCTGGTCATAACACTTCTCGACGATTGTTATCTACAGGTGGATCTGATCTACCTCCTTCACCTCCTGAATCACCACCAAATAGTCCTCGTGACCATAACAACGAGTCTTCATCGGACTCAAAAGCTGATCCAGACATGGGTGACCATAATCAGGGTAACCCTAATGCTGATAGACCATGGTTACGACGTGGTGTTGTTGCTGTACCTGGACTACAACATAACTTACCCAAACACCCTGATAAACTGTTACCTAAGTTTGACCCAAATGATAAGGGCTTAGCTGATAATCACATTGACAAGTTCATCTTGGTTGTTCAGACTATGAATGTCCAGCATGAGGATGTGGTATGTTGACTATTCCCTTTAACTTTCAAAGGAAAGGCTGTAGTTTGGTATTTTTCCTTGACACAAGGATCCATAACAAGTTGGAGTGATTTTAGTAAAACATTCCTGAACAAGTTTGGTGAAGATAAAACTCCTACTGTGTTAGCACTAGAATTGGCTAGGATTAAGATGGAGAGCAAAGAAAGGATAAAGGATTTCAATCAGCATTTTCTTACTCTTCTGAATAAGATACCAGTGGCCTCCCAACCTCCAGAAGACATCATAATCGAGAATTATGCTTCAGCCTTACCTAAATACCTGGGTATGTTTGTAAAACAAGCCGGTAAAATCACTTTAGTTGAAACCTTTGATGAAGCAATAAAGGTTGAGAAAAATTCATTGACGTTCAAGCCAAAAAATAATGGAAAGGCTGATGGTTCTCTTCGTAAACACAACAAAACCACTTCTAGAATTAACACAGATAAAAAACATGCCCCTACTTTTGATGTAGAGAAATTACAACAAGCAATTAAGTCTCTTACAAATGAAGTGGTGATATTGAAAAGAAATAACGTGGAGGATACTTCAAACAGAGGAAATTTTAAGACCCCATACCAGCCATTTACATCTTCAAACGCTAGGCAAAATACTCCCCCTGACATATCAACTAATGCAGAAGTTTTCAATACTATAAGGGATGTTTATGCCTTACGGGATTCCTCAACCGATCAGGAGTCAGATGATGATCATGAATCTGATCAACCTGAAACTGAAGAGGAAACTTCTGAAGATCCTCTTCTGCTTAATTGCCATTTTTGGGATAGTTCAGTCAAAGAAGGAGAGTCTAGTGACCATTCTGTCTTTGTAAACCGACACACCCATAACACCAGAAGTAAAGGGCCTGTAGATCCGCAACCATCATCAGCACCTAAGAACAGTCCTCAAACTTCAAATCAATAGCCTATCACTCAAGGTATAGACCTACAATATGACATCATAGAAGATCTTAAGAAACAGAGGGCTAATATTAGTATGTTTGATCTATTGAAAATTTATCCCATGCCCAGTGGTTCGATACTTTCTAATTTATCAAATTCATCAACCACCAAAACAAAGAATCAACCCTCTTTACCTTCAGTTAATAACCTTGATCCTACAACTAGTAAAACAACAGTAGGCTATAACAGTAATGTCAAAATAGCTGCTGATAAGGATTCACTTATAGGTAAGAACTCCAAATCTACAACTCCACCTTTTCTGCTAACGTTTGAAATTTTCAACCGGAATGTTCATAATTGTATGATAGATTCCGGAGCTTTGTCAAACGCCATGCCTTACTCGGTTTGTAAGAAGCTGAATGCCAAGCCCACTACTTGTGAAATCCAAATCAGCCAATTAGATCGATCTAAGGTAAAAATTATAGGAGAATTAAAAGGAGTAATGATTAGGATGGCTACCAATCCACAGATCTTCCAGGTTATTGACGTAGTGGTGGAAAACATACTAGATGTCTATGGGCTATTTTTAAGTCGTGACTGGTCTCAAGCCTTAAAAGGATATTTTTCAACTGATTGGTCACATTTATGGTTTCCTAAAAATGGGCGTCCAAGTCAGATCAGAATTGACAGAGAAAGGTACATGAAACACATGGTGACTAAAATAAATGCTCCTAATGAACCAGTTATTTTCAGTGATTCTATTTTAGGAAACTACGGGTATGATTCTGATTTAGGGAGTTTTCCTGCACTTAAATCTGCATTTATCAATTCTGTAAATAAATCAGAAATTCTGCATTGTGATTTTCAAGAAGCTGCCCCTAGTCTGGTAAATAATGTGAATACTGTAAATGATGTAAATAGTCTTGTTGATAAGCCTTGGCATTTATATTTTGATGGATCCCGATCAAATGAAGGTGCAGGAGTAGGTTGTATGCTCCTAGACCCTGCAGGAAACAAATTCATGCTGTCTTGTAGACTTGAATTTATTTGCACAAACAACACAGCTGAATATGAAGCCCTTATACAAGGACTCAAGAAGGCATTAGACTTTAAAGTTAAAATTCTGATTGCATTTGGCGATTCTGAAATAATTGTTAGGCAGGTTCGTAATTCCATTCACTGTCTATCTAATCACCTGCAAAGTTATCAAAGGGAGGTTTGGAATTTGATTAAAGCACTTGATGCTTTTAATATTGAATCCATTCCTCGTTTTCAGAATCAAGAAGTTGATTTGTTAGCAAACGTAGCTTCACAACTTATTCCCGTTGAAAATTTTTCCCCTAATACTTTTTCTATCGAATTATTATTTAGACCGTCCATTCCAGATAATATTACTAATTGGCGGGTCTTTAATGATGATTCACAGATTATTTCTTTCTTAACAGGGGAAGATTGTTCCCGTTAGGAAGAAGAATGGAGATATTCGTCTATGTGTAGATTTCTGAAACTTAAACAGATCATCAGAAAAGGACAACTACCCTGTTCCGCCCATGGAGAAAATCCTTCAAAAGATGTCAGGTGCTCAAATGTTGTCTTTATTAGATGGTTTCTATGGGTACAACCAAGTTCTTGTTTCCCCTGCAGATCAGTTGAAAACCACTTTTAGGACACCCTGGGGAACCTATGCCTACAGGAAGATTCCCTTCGGTTTGATAAACGCTGGGGCTACATTCCAAAGAGTGATGGATGCTGCTTTCAGAGGTTTGATAAACCATTCTGTCATTGTCTATCTGGACGACATTACTATATTTTCAAAACACAGACCTGATCACATCTCACACTTACGAAAAGTGCTTGAATGCTGCAAAAAATTTGGTATTTCCCTCAACCCCAAAAAGTCAATATTTGCAGTAACTGAGAGGATTTTGCTAGGGTTTGTAGTGTAAAAAGAAGGGATCATGATTGATCCAGAGAGAACATAAGCCATTTCTAAAATCCTTTTCCTGCTACCAAGAAATCCATGCAATCCTTCTTGGGAAAGATAAATTTCGTAAGGAGATTTGTTCCAAGTTTTTCTGAAATTGTCCGTCCATTCCAGAATATGATTAAAAAACACAGTAGTTTTTCATGGGGGAATAGAGAAAAGCAGTCGTTTATAAGGATTAGAGAAGCCATAGCTGAGGCACATGCACTTGTGAGTCCTGCCTTTATGAAAGACTTTATTCTCTATACTTTTGCATCTGATATATCTTATGCAACTGTTCTTACTCAGAAGAATTAGCAAGAGGATGAAGTACCTATATCCTTCATGAGCTCAAATTTAAAAGGAGCTGAACTAAATTATCACGAAGTGGACAAACAGGCTTTTGTTGTGTTCAAAGCAATAAAACATTTCCGCCCTTATCTTCTTAAGTCCAAAACCAAGGTAATTGTTCCATTTAGTGCTGTAAGAAATTTATTGGTACAAAAGGACCATGGAGAAAAAAGAACACATTGGATGGTTGCTCTTCAGGAATATGATCTAGATATTAAACCCTCTCAGGTCATGCGAGGTTTAGGGTTGTGTAAGTTGGCTGCTGAATCAGCACATCTCCCTGTTGACCAGAGTGACACGCCTTTAGATGATGTTTTATTGCAGAAAGAAATCTGTTTTATCCCAGATCCTGTTAGCTCATTGTATACTGACATTCGCATCTACCTTGAAACTGGCATTGCCCCAAATCATTTAGATCCAAAAAACAAAAGAGCAGTGAGATTAAAATCAACACCTTATCAAATGGTAAATAATATACTTTTCAGAAATAATGCCGATGGAGTTCTACTTCGTTGTCTAGAGAAGGAAGAATTTGATTTAGTTTTAACACAACTACATGATGGACCCGCTAGTGGCCACTTTGGTGGTGATACTACTGCTCATAAAATTATGAGGGAAGGCTATTTTTGGCCAACTCTGTTTAAAGATGCTCATGCTTTCGTTAGAATATGTCAGGATTGTCAGACCGCAACTGGAAGAGTTAAATCCACAAGCAATTTGAATCCACATGAGGAAGTTCGAATTGATTAGAATCTACTTGACTGTAGGTAACCAAGACTTTGTCTAAATCACTATCGGAGGACCCAGTAGTTAACTGTCCTTGTCTAAATCATAACCGGAGTTCATCAGAGCTTTAAAACACAACCAAGTGTTACATTTAGTGTTGAATAATGGTTAACTGACTGTGGTAGGTGAGAAATGCGCCCCACATGTGTGCAATCAATTAAACCTAGCGCTAACTGAATGTAGAGGGCTAGAACTGAATGTAACTGACTCCTAACTTGGCTTGACTAGTCATTAACGGAAGTGAACTGACCTTGGTTGGTTTCGGCACTCCCAGTTGCTTCCTAAATTGTAGGGATTGATCTAGGAGACTCCTAAACTTATGCAATCAAGTGCAATAAGTGGAAGTGAGCCTCAATTAGTGTTCCCCACACTTTGGTAACTCCCGATTTATACATATGACCAAATTTGGACAAGGGAGGATTAATAATCCTAACACCCCCCCTGAATTATAACTTGGACAATATGTGGGCCCTGGTAACTAAGACCATAGGTCACCCATTACATCAAGTAAAGTAAGGTAACTGCTCAAAAACAAGGTGCTGGGGAAAAAGCACATGGGAAAAAAAAACCCCTTCTAATTAAGCAGGTAGAATCAGGATCAATCTGGATCTTCTGTGCACAAGGTATCCTGGGGCCTGGCATGTGAATCTCTCCATCATTATGTCTGGAGGAATATTCCTCTTGGGAAGAAGAATGATATCCTCAACTAAATCAGAAATATAGACAGCTGCCGGATGAAGACTGGACCCATGTAGAGCAACTGAAGTCAACTGAAAAGTGAGAAAAGGTTCTTGAGAATTCAGAGAATGTGAAGAACACTCAAGAAACTGATATGTTGCAGCCATGAACATCAAACCATGAGTGGTAAGAACAGCCCCAAGTGTTAGGAGCAGGTGTCCAGGCGGATGCAGAAAATCTTCCTCTTTACTAGTTCTGTGAGGAGATGAGCATGTGATCAATGGTAGAGAAGCAGTGGGACTGTTGAGAGCGAATGCTTGAGCTCCATAGTCTAATATAGCTTCTGAAATATATAATGAATCACATAATAAAATATCAGCAACCTCATATGAGGAAACTAACACCAAATCTCCATCAGCAGTTTTGAAGAGAAAGTGCGATACTTGATTTTTCACACCGGATTTGGTGAGAGCAGCTACAAGCATGATTGAATGCTTTGGGATTTTAAAATATGAACCAAATAATATGAGATCAGAAAGTAAATCAGATCTAAACAGGTTCAAAATGGATCCAAAACTGTGAAATGGAATCAAATCCCCAGCAGCAGTTTTGTAGGAGACTTGCGGTACTTGTTTCTTCACACCGTTGATGAGAACAGCTACAAGCGGTATTGAAAGATTATGAATTTGATATATTAAACCAAGCAATATCAGATCAGATCTAAATAATATCACATCAGATCCAATAATGTTAATATCAGATTCAAATAAATGGTTAACCGAGACGGTAGATGCATAGCTTTCTTCTTCTTCAAAATTCTGAATTTTGGTGCATGCAATCCTGCAGGATTTTGTTGGAAAATTTAGATCATGGGGAGTGAATGTGTCACTCTTATAATCTGATATTTCTTCCAAAATATCCAAGTTTTTACATATTTGCACACCAGCAGCAACATTAGAGAAAGAAAAATCAAATTTCTCTTCACTTTTGGAAGCAATTACTGGTAAATTTTGCACAGAATTTAAAGGAAAATCACCGGTGAATGTTTGCATGGAAGTGCAGCAGAATTTTTCTTCAATATCAGAGATTCGAATGTCTTCTTCTATTTCAGCAATATGAGAATATGAGATATCAGAGATCTCATGAACTTCCGGAGCATCAGGAGAAGGAGTCACTGCATGGAGACTGTCTTCAATTCGAATTGACTGTGTAGAAGCTTCTGCTTCTTCTTTATCTTGAACAACTTCATCAGAGAGAGTGGAGGCCGAGATTTTTGGATCAAGGATGCTTATGGTGCTGGATGTGCTCCATCTACTATCAATTCCAAAGGTTCTGTCCAATCTTGTCCAGAGTTCCTTTAGACCTTGTCTCATCGGAGATGAAATCATTTCGAAGTTGTACCTGCAAAACAAAAAAAATGATCCAGTAGGAGATCTGAGGAGGAGAAGTGCCTTGTCTGCCAAGGCTCTGATACCATGTAAATTTGAGCATATATATTTGTAGAAAAACACACAACTCACAAAGAAGATCTCACAATTTACTCAGCAATTGAAGAATGAAACAGTGCAAAGGGCTTGCAGCTGTGAATGCTTTCATTAATAAAAAAAGTAATCTGAATGATAATTACAATGAAGTAAAATGGCTTTAATAGCCACAAGCAATTCAAATCCACATGAGGAAGTTCGAATTGATTAGACTCTACTTGACTGCAGGTAACCAAGACTTTGTCTAAATCACTATCGGAGGACCCAGTAGTTAACTGTCCTTGTCTAAATCATAACCGAACTTCATCGGAGCTTTAAAACACAACCAAGTGTTACATTTAGTGTTGACTAATGGTTAACTAACTGTGGTAGGTGAGAAATGCACCCCACATGTGTGCAATCAATTAAACCTAGCGCTAACTGAATGTAGAGGGATAGAACTGTATGTAACTGACTCCTAACTTGGCTTTACTAGTCATTAACGGAAGTGAACTGACCTTGGTTGGTTTCTGCACTCCCAGTTGCTTCCTAAATTGTAGGGATTGATCTAGGAGACTCCTAAACTTATGCAATCAAGTGCAATAAGTGGTAGTGAGCCTCAATTAGTGTTCCCCACACTTTGGTAACTGAAACATGTGCCCCAATTAGGTCAAGTTTACCCAATGGTGCTAATGACTATAAATAGACTGGATGGACTCCCGATTTAGACATGACTCCCGATTTAGACATATGACCAAATTTGGACAAGGGAGGATTAATAATCCTAACAACATTTACTAATTATTTTCATTATTATCATCATCATAATGCTTATTTGCAATTCTAGGTGATATTTTATGAAAATAATCCAACTCTTCAGATCATTTACTGTACATAAGTCTGTGTTCTGCCTCTGTGAATATTCATTATTTTAAAGCGTTTCCTTGATTCAAATCATAAGATTCAACATGAAGCATTTTGCATGAACTTAGAACTTGATGATTGAAATGCATACCAGATTGTAGTCATTTATGATGACATGGAGTATCAGATCTTTAATAAGTGATGGGTTTCCAGATTTGTGGCAATTTAAGCCTCCTCAATTTTGCTGTCAGCAGTCCTTGATTGTTGTCTTTGAGTGCCTTCTTACAGATCAAGTACTTCGGGTAATTTATTTACTGATTTCAATAGATGTCTGCTAAGCTCGAAAACTTGTCGAAGATATCTAGTTATCTCTAAGCACTCTTGAGTAGTCTATGATTCTTCCCCCCATTTTGGAATATATTTGGACTTTCAACTAGGACAATACTCTTAAAAGTAGGTGAATATGAAAAGTATTATCAGAAGAAAGGAGGTCTCATCATGAGCCGGCCTGCTTATGATCATAAATTCTATTGGAATGACGTTGTCAAAATTTGGTTACCAAGCCAATGACAGTGACTCTCATTCTAATAACTGAGAGACAGGAAGTCTCATCACGAGCTGGCCTGATCAGTTTCTGGTAGGGTGGTGAATAAGGCTATCTATTTGGTCACCAAGCTAAGATAGTGTTTTTGATTAATTATTTTCATGTTTGTCTCTGTGAATATGATTTGTATATATACTAACCAAAAAAAAAAGAAAAGGAAAAGGAGTATTGTCTGATGTGTTTCTTTAATGTGGGGGAAAACCAACTGATATTTTTGAGAAGCCATATCTATACGGGTATTGGTTAACTTGTTTTTGATCTTATGGATCTCCATTGGAATTAAGTCATCTTGCTTTTTCCTGAGTCTGATTAGGATCAAAACACTCAGATGACAGTCATAGGGTTGTTATAGAAATATGTTGAGGTCTAGTCACATGTTCAGACTGTTTTGAATTTGAGTCACTTAGGCAGAGATTCGATATTTAATGGCATTATTTGTGATTATCTGAAGTTTGCATGGTGTCTTCTTACAGAGATAACTGGTTCGGTCCTAGCATGTCGCCAACTGTTGGCAAGAAACACCCTTCTGAGCATTTTTTTAACACAAATAATTTAAAGTTTGATAATGTTCAAGCAATATTGATTCTTTTATCTTGATAAGAAAACTCATCATTGATATCTTAGGAGTGCCCTAAGAATCTTTGATTCTTAAGGCACTCCTGACAGAAACTTACTTGACTAATCCATTCCGACTGGTTGAACATTAGTAGCAACAAAAATTCAACTCTTATGATCTTAATTCTTCATTTCTGTCAATCATCAGAAGGATTATAATTACAGAAGATTAGTAGCTCCTATTTTTCCACTCATCACTCATGTTTGATTAAAATCAAATGAATGTATTAGTTATTAATTGAAACTATGTACTGCATGATGTGATAATTGTTATTTCTAATTCATGTGGAAAATTTGGTAAAGCTTCATCACTTCTGAATCATTTATCTTATCTTAGTTGTCAAAAGTTTTAAGGTGAATTTAATGTGAATCTTCATGAACCCTACTATACTATATGCTCATCACTTATTTCAAATTCATATTTTTGAAATAGGTTGATATTAGAGTTTGTGATGAAGGTCTAAAGTCACTTTCTAAGTTTTTGACATTGGTTTGGTCACATTATCAAATTATTCTCTGATCAGTTTTGACCTTTACCTTGAGATATTAATTTTATGCTAAGGTGATTATATTTTTGTGATTGAATTTGTTAAATGAAGAATTAAGGTTTTGGAAAGTATTGAGTCACGTGTTAAAAAATGATGAATCAACCTCCATTACTACCATGTTATGAAATCACAATGAATGATAGAGTAATGGTGGAGTTAAGGTTTTGGTAGTCATGCCATTCGACGGTTGATATCTGTCAATACAGAATCATGCAAACATCACTTGCCATAACTCGCCTGTGTGACTATCCTAGGACTCATTATGCTTTGGTAAGTTGTCTTCGAAACCTCTTGTCTCTGCCAATTCACGATATGATGGACTTACAGGAAGGTTTTCAGGGTTTTAATAAAATAGGATATTTCAGAGTATTGCTGGTAATGCCTATACTGTTGATGAAACGATTGCATCTTGTAATCCGTGTTTCAAAAACCCTAGAGGTTTGTGTATTTGCTTCCATGGCTCCAGTGTCTGGATTCCAACTTATTGGTGACGAATACCTGTATGCTGCTCCCGAGTGTCGAGAGATCGTGTCGAGGTATGGATGGTTGGAGTTCCTTCAGAAATTTTGTGGTTTTAATATGGCAGTTTCTAAGGCATTCACAGAGTCTTTTGATGGGGTTCATGCACAGGTGGGAGATGTTGAGATTAAGTTGTCTGAGAAGTTCATTTCTCAAGCTATTTGCTTGCCGCAGACTGGTGAGAAGTGGTATAAAGGAAAACATATTAAGAATTACTAGTGGAAAGGGTTTCTTACCCCTGCTCATCGTCAAACTAAGTTCAAATCTGGTTTCCCATCCCAGTTATTAATGAAAAAGTGGAGGGCTCTTCTGGAGCTAGTCATCAGGTATGTAACTTGTGAGGGTAGGCTATCTCAGACGTAATTTTATCACCTTCGACTGTTGTTGATATTTTTGTGTTACCCTATCAATATGCCCTTTTTATTTTTGAACAGTTTGCATAAAATGGCGTCCACTTACTAGTCTAATGTTGGAGACAAAAATAGAAGTTTATTCCACCATGGATTAATTAAAATTCTTGTGTCTAGTCGGTTGGAAGAACTATGTCAGACCTGGGATTCTTTCCTTGTGAGAAATGGGTTTGGGGTTAGCGAAGAATGGCCCAAACAGAGGCCTAGGGTTCGACGTAGGCGGGTAAACAATGAATAGGCTGAGCTTGAAGTTAAGGACTCTGGTTCTCAAGATGATTTGGGGGATGAAGGGTTTCAGCCTGATCAAACCCTAAGTCTGGACGAGGTGAAAATTGAGGTGGAAACTAGTGTTGAAGCTCCTGCGAATAATTTTAAAGGTCAAGGAAGGAAACCCTCAACTCCTTTAACCTGTCAAGACAAGAGTTCTTCTCATACACAGGTTAATACGAAGCAAACAAAGGATGAAAATCAGACTAGCAGTGCTATGAGTAAACCGGCTATACAAAGAACCACATGCAGTATGACAGTCGCTCTGCTTTCCAGGAGGAATTTGAGCGTTGGGGATGTCTCAGTTGTTGAGCTGAGTGATTCTTTAGACGTTCGACCGAATCCAAATCCCATAGGCCCATCTATGTTAGATTTTAAATACGTCTCTATCTCTGCAGACAAGGTGGTTTTAATAAAATAGGATATTTCAGAGTATTGCTGGTAATGCCTGTACTGTTGATGAAACGATTGCATCTTGTAATCTGTGTTTCAAAAACCCTAGAGGTTTGTGTATCTGTTGCCATGGCTCCAGTGTCTAGATTCGAACTTATTGGTGATGAATACCTGTATGCTGCTCCCGAGTGTCGAGAGATCGTGTCGAGGTATGTATGGTTGGAGTTCCTTCGGAATTTTTCTAGTTTTAATATGGCAGTTTCTAAGGCATTCGTAGAGTCTTTTGATGGGGTTCATGCATAGGTGGGAGACGTTGAGATTAAGCTGTCTGAGAAGTTCATTTCTCAAGCTATTTGCTTGCCACAGACTGGTGAGAAGTGGTATAAGGGAAAACATATTAAGAATGACCAGTGGAAAGGGTTTCTTACCCTTTCTCATCGGCAAACTAAGTTCAAATCCGGCTTCCCATCCCGGTTATTAATGAAGAAGTGGAGGGATCTTTTGGAGCTAGTAATCAGGTATGTAACTTGTGAGGGTAGGCTATCTCAGACACAATTTTATCACCTTCGACTGTTGTTAATATTTAAGGGTTACCCTGTCAATATGCCCTTTTTATTTTTGAACAGTTTGCATTAAATGGCGTCCACTTACCAGTCTAATTTTTGAGACAAAAATAGAAGTTTATTCCACCATGGATTAATTAAAATTCTTGTGTCCAGTCGGTTGGAAGAACTAGGTCAGACCTGGGATTCTTTCCTTGTGAGAAATGGGTTTGGGGTTAACGAAGAATGGCCCAAACATAGGCCTAGGGTTCGACATAGGCGGGTAAACAATGAAGAGGCCGAGCTTGAAGTCGAGGACTCTGGTTCTCAAGATGATTTGGGGGATGAAGGGTTTCAGCTTGATCAAACCCTAAGTCTGGACGATGTGAAAATTGAGGTGGAAACTAGTGTTGAAGCTCCTGCAAATAATTTTAAAGGTCAAGGAAGGAAACCCTCAACTCCTTTAACCTGTCAAGACAAGAGTTCTTCTCATACACAGGTTAATACAAAGCAAACAAAGGCTGAAAATTAGACTAGCAGTGCTATGAGCAAACCGGCTATACAAAGAACCACACACAGTATGACAGCCGCTCTGCTTGCTAGGAGGAATTTGAGCGTTGGGGATGTCTCAGTTGTTGAGCTGAGTGATTCGTCAGATGTTCGACCGAATCCAAATCCCATAGGCCCATCTATGTTAGATCTTAAATATGTCTCTATCTCTGCAAGCAAGGTGGTTGACAGTCAACAAGTAAATCGTGAGGGTAGCCAAGAAATTGACAGAAAGCCTCACTTCACTGAAGAATCCCAAGTAAACTTGAAAAGAGAGTCAAAAGACCAAACTGATCCAAATCCTCATGCTCAATTGATTTCTTCCCTGTAAACAGATTTAAAAGAAGCACAAGTGATTCAAACAATCGCCCTGGAAGAAATTAAAGCTTTAAAAGCTGAATTGATCACCTGGGTTGAGAAATGGGACGTGTTAAGAGGGAAAAATTTAAAATGCAAAGAAATGATGAAAAGGCTTTTGTTAAAGAATCAAAGATTGAAAAGACAGAATAGAATTAACAGGACCATGGCTGTCAGGTTCAGGGCTAAATTAAACAAAGCTAGGAGAAGTGTACCCATCCGATTCTCAGTTGAGTCAGCCTTAAAAACCTGATACTTTGTTTTTTGGTGACTTCTAAATTTTGTCTTTTGTATCTTACATTATTCCTACAAAGGGTTTTGGATAGATTCTTACAGGTTAGTTATGTTTTGGGTCCATCAGTTTCGGTTCAATTCATGGTCTAAATGATTAAATTGAGATATCTATAGAATTAAAATTCTGCAGATATCTCGCTCATGCTTAATTTATCATCATTTAATTTTGCTAAAACAACGTTTTGTTAATATGTACAGGTGTCAAAGAAATCGTTGGGATGAAACTAGATGCTGGTCTGCCTTCATGTCTTTTAATCGTATGTGGCTACTCAATGAAGTTTTTTCGGGACTTACAACTGATTTGATGCCCAGTAATTACTTCGTTTATATTTCTAAGCTTCTGTTAGCATGGATTACCCAGTATGGTGTTACTATGATTGGGAGAGTTTAACGTTGGAACTTTTCCAGTAAGTTAAAACTCTAGGCATATCTTTCTTTCCAGATAATTTTGTAACAACGTGCCTATGAAGCTGGTCATCATTACACCTTATTTGGATATGATTAGAATCTTTCCTAAGAAATAGGATTTCTAGTTAGTCGGTTGTAGTCTTTTATTTTTCCTTTATAAGCAACTTCGGAACGGAAGCAAGAGGTTGGAATCCTGAAACTTGTGATAAACGAATATAATACAACACTTAATATTATTCTGTTTTATTTGTGTTCCTCTAGAACTTTTTCTGAGGATTGCTATGTTTTACAGACATACTGAAGACATTAGCTAAGTCTATCAGTTATTATCATGCTGTCTTAATATTGTTTTCCTGTGTTGAATTTCCTTTTCATATGTATATATATTTATATTATATGTGAAAACTCTTGTTAATGGATTCTGAACCAAGTACTTAGTGTTGAAGTATGAATAATTAATTGTCATATAGAAAAGTAAATGAATTTCTTCATGTTCCTTTTCTTCAGTTGATAATGATATGATTTCATACAAAGTACTGACTGTGTAAGGTGAACTTATTCATTTCAGTGTTAGTACTTGGGTGTAATTTCTTTTATGCTTCAATACTATGTTAAATTTATTCTGATTATGAGTTTTGTTTCATTTTCAAATTGATTTATGATAAAATATTATTTTATTGTAAGTTGATTTAGATCTGTATCTGCTGAGAATAGGCTTTCCTAATATTGCAGGATCATAGATCAAATTTTCAAATAAAACTTGTTATCTGATTATTAATTCCAGCTCCCATTTTTGGGATAGTCATATTGCATCTTAGGTCATTATAGATAGAGATTAGGAGCTACTATTATTTGTTGTTTTAGTTTAAGATATTTATGAGCATTAGTTAGTTATTTTAATTAGATCTTTAGTTGATTTGAGTGAAGATTTGATTAAATAGAACTTACCATATATATCCCAAGAGACTCTCTACATTGAGAGCATATTTTACAGGCAGTAGGGCCTTTAACCTGTGAAAAACAGTTATACCAAACACATACAAGATTGTGGTAAGTCGAGTGTGGGATGTTTTTCAGTAGTTGGCCATAATACCCCATAGGTTACATTTCTCGGCCAACAAATACTGAAGTGAGGATTTGACATTAGGCTCCATAAGGCAAGCAAATGAATAAAACTCATTTACAACTTGATATAAGAAGGGAGTACCCGTGGAAGATGGTCAACGTAAGAGATAAGAAGGAACATAAAATTTCCACTTAAAGACATGGCATGACTATAAGTATTCCGATAGATAAGTAGGAGCTTCGACATGGGCATCAAATGACAAGACGAGTTCTAACCAGGGTACCCATGGTTGGGAATCCCTACCACTTAAGTAATGACACTTCTAGAAGCAACATGAAGGTACCATGTTGTTAAAAAGTGGGTTCATACCTAAGGTTTATGAAACATGGTGATGGATAATGAAATCATGCATGCATAATGGAATCCTATCCTATATTCCAATACCGATATATAACTGTTGAAGGAACGAATAGACTCGGAAATGGTAAAATCCATTAAGTACAGGAGAAAATGCATAAAAAATACCCTTACACTATAACATTAGCGCAAAAGGTTCCTAAAAGTACGGTGAAAAAATATGTAAAAGTGGGTGAAGCCAAAATATATACAATAGTATACAATGTACCAGCCTAAGCTGGGGGCTCAGGCATAATACTTATTAGGTGCCTTTCTTCGGTGTTGTCGAATAGGATTTGTATTCAGGTAATTTTTAATTTCATGTTCGACAATGCATGGGTCTATTCTTGGCATTTCGTCGTAATACCAAGCAAACATATTGCAGAATTCCTTAAATAAATTGGTGTAAGTTTGAATTTCCTTAAGAGAGAAATATGCACCGATGTAAATGTTTTCCACTTTTACAGATGGTCCGAGAAATGTTGATCGAAATAGTAGGAGAATTGGTTTCCATGTTCCCTTCGGCATATATACCATGTGTATCTAAAAGGACCATGGGGTGACCAAATTTCTTGCTTAAGGCCAATTGAAACTCATTATGCTCAATCCATTCAAGCTCTAGGAGGAAGTAATATCGACGATGCATGTCCTCCCAAGGACATTCTATCCCATACATGGCCTCGATAATGACTTCATATGAAGGTGAGATTTCATCAAGGAAACCATGTGAGCATGATGAATTGACTGCCCAAGCAGGAGGTAACAAGAGATCTTCCTCTTCTGTCCACGAAGACGAGAGATCAGGGTCTATAGTGGTATCTAGTACAACTTGATAAACAATATGGGCTATAGACAGTGGCATATCCACTCCAATAGGTGAATTTCCTTCACATGATTCAACTAGAGAAGGGAGAGTCTAGGGATCACTCAAATACAAAGTATGAAATGAGACTAGATTCAACAACGATAAAGCACCATCGGAAGTGGAATCGATAGCTAAGATTTGCATAAAAAAATTAAAGGTTCCCATAAGCGAAGGATAGTCCTGACACCAGTGTTCTTAGTTGTTGGCTGAGAATTCTCAATAATTGGGACTGCAGATCCTGAGGATGCAACGAAACTAGAATTAGTAAAATATAGTTGATCGTCCGTCACAATTAAGCCTTCATGCGGAAAACATACTATGTGAAAAAAAATGAGATGAATACCTTCATGGTGTAAATACAATTCCTACCCAATAACAAGTTGTATTCAAGGGGTGCATCAACCACCTCAACCTCGATTGAAAAAGTATTCCCCCCAACTGGAACTGAAGAGAAGGAATAATTCCATGCATTCTAAATGAACGTCCATAAAATATTGCCAACATAGTCATAGATTGGGACAACTAAGGAGATCCAAGGCCCTTCAAACAATACAAAGAAATCACTAATGTCGAAGCGTCTTCATTGATAATCATATGTTTGATGGTATTCTTCAGAAACTCCACATGAAATTAAAAAGCCACATGGAAAGGAAAGCGAGGCTGAACATCAACCATCTCAAACTTCATCACTCTCGGGCCACTTAAATCAAGATTCCCCAAGGTAGACAACAAGGAATTCCTTTTTTAAGGACACATTTAGAGCACTTCTAAATCCAAATTGGAACATAGTGTTTGTCCCATATCTTCCACAATATAATAGCTCTTCTTGGGAATTAGGATTGTGCACCGACCCCTTAAGGAATCCTTTCATCATGAGTGGTATAAACTCAGGCTTATGAATCTACAAAGGGGTCTCTATAGGTGGAGGCTCTTTCCCTAGAGTCGGTTGTGAGGGACTGTAATTAAGCGAATGGGTAGCAACATGAACAACTGACAACATATTGTTACAGCCGTGACCACCATCATGGGATGGAGGGTTTTGAGTTTCTCCAGACCCACTGCCAGTGGATGGAGCACTCGAAGCCATGTTTTGGTTATGAGGAAGAGGATTAGTCAACACAGCTGGGATCGATGCATTGAAATTCAAGGATTCATTGATCTTGGGGCATACGTGCATACGGTGGTATTGACCACAAATATTACAAGGAAATTTGACCTTATGTTTGTGATTCTTGTCCCCACCAACATTCTCATTATTCTTCTCATGATTAGAATTTTATTTCTTATTCCCACCCTTTTGATTATTCTTCCCCTTTTTCTTGTTCTATCTAGGTTGCTAGTTACCCTTTTGGTTCGATGACTGCATGAAGTGTACATCCGCTGATTTGGTAGGAGTGGAAAAAGTTGTAGCTTATCTCGCTGCAGAGTGGTTAAGAGACAAATTTTGTATTTGGTTTGTCAGTACATGATCCATTCTCTTAGCACTCATATATCCCACAATTCCATTGATATGCGGCCTGGGTTTCTGCTTGGGATCATGATTCGATCTCAGTGCATTAGGAATAATCTCATAAAGAAGCTCAGACTGTGCATAAATCAAGTTCAAATCTTGGGCTCTAAAAATCACTTGTTCCTTGGTGGCTACTTCGGATGTCGAAACATCCTTCACAATGTATGATAATAAATACTTAAGGAACCACTCCAATAAAAACTCAGGTGGAATGCTGGCCTTAATCACCCTCTTCCTTCTATGCCACTCTTGAATATGATTAGAGATGTGAGTAGCCTTATCTTGTCGAAATTTTGACAAAATATCGGTGCTAGTGTTGTAACAGACCGACAACTGAAAGTGATTAAGAAATACCATGATCAAATCATTAAAGCTTTGGTATGTGCCCTTAGGAAGATTGATGTGCTAGTTCGTGGCGGGACCCATAAGGGTGCATTAAAACAGTATCAGATGAATATAACCATGATTAAGTGAATTTGACGATCACTAAAGGTGATTTATGGTAGTGACATGATCACATGGATCCTCACCCTTCTTTCCTTCAAAATTTGGGATGTTTGAAGGAAGCTTAATGAGGGTTGGGGTCCATGTGAGGTCGTCACACACTAGATCATTCGCAAGTATGAAAAAGTCTAGCAAATTCAATGTAGCCAAAAAAGAGAGCCTAGGTTGTGACATATGGGTCCATTCCCCCTTGAAATATTGACTCTGAGGTAAAGCACCCATAGGCGCTAGATTCGAGACAATAGGTGCAGGTGGATTCTGGTAAAGCCCATGTCCTTAGGCAATAGGATAGGATCATCCTTCGAATTAGTTCATATAAGGTAGAATAGGGATTTGCATAACATTTACCCCATGAGAGTTTTAAATAATATTACCAGGATTTCCCATTTGATGGGACACATTTCCCCTAGACGAAGGAGGAGGCACATATCCCTCCGACGAAGCGACCCCAAAGGAAGTAACTCTAGAAGAGGGGAGACCTATACAAAAATAAATACTCCCTCCCAAAGGGACACTTAAAATTGAAGGATGAATCACCATAAGAAATGCGTCCGTAGGAACCGACATACTAGATGTGGGCTAGGTAGATGGGATGTAAAAAGTAGCACCACCATTAAAATTACCACCATAACTCACAAAAGGATTACCACTGGAACTAGGGGTTGATGAAGGGATATGGAATCTTGAAACAAAGGAGTAGAAGGATGGATATGACAAACTCCAAAATGATATGCAGTATATGGGGCTGACGTGTCCCCTAGCCCTACACTAGAAGTACCACTAGAAACTAAAATGGAGGATGAGGTATTTGACAATATGTTTGGTATGAAAAATGTGAAATGGTTAGAGGAAAATGGAAGATACTAAGCATCTGTGCCTGACCATACTAAATAGGAAGTGGGCACATGATCTAATGACCCAGGGAAATCAAAAGGTTCTATTTGATATGTTTAGGTGAACTAGTGACATGAGAACTAGTAGACACAGGGGTCCTAGGGACCCATGAGGTAGCCGAAAATTGATTCCCAAGGGCTCCCTTCCCCAAGTTCGAAAAGGCATCAAAGGAAACTCTGATGTCTCATAAGTAGTGCTCATGGTCAAATGTCTTCAGAGCTCAGAGAAAGACCACCAACATTAGATCTACGCCTCTTATAGAGAGGCTGTAAAGGGTCACTAGGTGGTAATCCTGCTAAGCAACGCGAATGGTGGAAATACGAAACTCGATCCATGATGACTCCAAAGAAATATTCTCAAATAACAACGATCCCTAAATCCAAATAACGAGCACAGAGAAAACCCCTAAAGAAGCTAGGATAAATGCACATAAGCTAGGAATATGGATAATGAGCTGCCAATATATGGCGGGTATGTCTCACTTAGGAGAGGCCTGATAATCCCATACACTACAAGCATATGTGTATGATTAGTTATAGATGCCCTCGAACTTCACTTTGGCTAAAGGCTTGGTCAACGCATCGACTATCTACTCATCTATTGCCACGTACTCGAACTTAGCAACACTCAAAATTCACCCAACAACCATTCCAACCAAGATACAATCCAAAATTGAAATGTACACGACTGTTCATGCAACAACCGTTGTATGTATGCCACCTATACACATACATATCGCGTGTACACGCGACTATCAACACTGTGACCCATGTATATTATGCAAAAAGGGTAGAAAAGCAAGAGTGAATCCAAAAACTCAGAGAAACTGTCAAATAATGATTGTATGAATAAAATCAACACAGAGACTCAAAGAAACAAAGAGCAATTCAAGAAAAAATGCACCCAAACCACCCCAACAAAAAGGAGACTTCCCCAGCAGAGTCGCCAATTTTGTTACAGAGAATATTTTCCTATGGCTTGGGGTAGACCAAAACATATAGAGTGACACTAGAAATAAACTCTAATATGAAGTATGCGATATGAACATAAAATGCTAACAACCAAGGATAGGACCCATACCTCAACTAGACGTTCAAATAAGACAACCGTTGAGCTTTTGATCCAGTGCTTGCTACCTACAACTTGTCCTCAACAACAAATGTATCCAAGCATATAATATGTATATGAAATGTTAACATCTAATCTAGCATAATCCATTCAACATGTATAAAGAAAATGTACCCATGGAAATTAATATAAACATTTGCACATGAATTTGTACGAGAAAAGAGTATTTCTATTAATTAAAAAAAAAGTACAAAGTGACAACCTCTGTCGGCAACTCGTCGGAACCGACAAACCGAGTTCGTCTACCTGGGCCTCCACCACTTCAATCCTCCATGCAAAGGAAATCTCACAAAGACAATGGAGATCTTGGGAGATGAACATAAATGGTTCAATCAACAAGGATAAATGGATGCAGACTCAAGGCAATGACAATGGGGCGAAATTTCGCTATAGTTTCCTTACTCTCAAAATTTATCCTCATCCAATGCTTTGCAATGGCACAATATATAGCTGTAAAATGGGAAATAGAGGGTTAAATTGGAGCATTTTCCAGCATATGGAAGGTCAAGGATTATAACCACTGTGACTTAGCATGGAAAATCAAAAATATTTTTAAATTTGAGCACAACACCAAATGTACATAGGATGCTTGTACATGAGCTACATAGTCGGTGACCCACATGTATCAACAAAACTGACATTTTTATGGTTTAATTGAAGAATCAAGAATATAATGAGAAACAGGGGATGTAATAAGTCTGTAGAGGGACAAGGGTAGGCCATCAAGTTATGATGCATCAGGTGTGGCTGATGATGCTATAACAAAAATAATAGAAAAAAATTCATTATATTTTTTTCCAATATATTTTCCTATGTTTCCTCTTTCCAATGGCGGTTGAATCACCTAAAATTAACCTTTCAATCAAAAGCTATGCAAGTTTCAAAATAACAAACCTTTAAAAGCCCTAATTTGGGGACTGTTTTGTTGGCCGTGTTGATGTATATGTAACTTCGGAATGTATTCTTATATGTATTTTATATATTGTAACCCGATGTTTATTCCGGGATGTTTCTATTATGTATTTGAGTC
>LPNX010622995.1:393686-435304 GCA_001517045.1 Pseudotsuga menziesii
GCCGGACCTACAACTAATATTACTTTGTAATTTCATCCCATATGAGTATGAAATTTTGTATTTTAGTATCCTAGTATGTCTTATCTGCAATTCCACAAGTTTGGCATAATTTTGACTTGCCAATAAAAAATTATGTCAACTTTCCAAAAACTTGTTATTTTCTATTTAATAGAGAAATAGTGTATAGCCTACCACATTCCCAATTTTTTTTATAACTGATTCTAAAATTGATACAAAAATACTACGATTTATCTTATTTCATATGCAATAGATCTCATTTAACTTGGATCTCTCATGCTCTAGATATAATTTTTTTTACCCATAACACCTATTTTGAGACTAGTTTTTGGACTAGTCAGAAACACTAACTTCAAGAAGGTATAAATAAACACCTATAATGAACAAGGACCTAAAGATTGTTCAAAAAATAGTTCCTTATGTCCATTTTATCCCCCCCCAAGTTTCACTATCTAAAATTCCCTAGAAAGTTATATAAAAAATTTCAAGATGACTAGTTTTGGACTAGTTAAATATCCTGCTATTCCTCACGCTATAACTTTGAACCTGCAATGAATCAAGCTCTAAACCTACAATGAATCAAGAACTAAAAATCATGCCATAGATAGTTTGTTCTATCCTTTTCAATCCCTCCAAGTTTTTTTGTCTAAAGATTCCTAGGAATTTTTCTATAGTGAAAATACCAACATGACTAATTTTAGAAGCGTCCAAGGTTTGATACCAAATGTTATGAACCAAACCCTTAAAATAACACAAGATACAAGAAGTAAAATCCATGTACATAAAAGTAATTGTGGAGAACAACTTCAATATATATAAGAAAGATAAGTTACACAATAATTCCTTAAATAAGAGGACACCCTTCTCCATTTACCCCAAAACATTCACATAATCCTTACACATCTTTCTTAATAATGACTACAATACCTTTATATGTACATATCTACTCATTTCACATGAGGTCCTTCATTGGGGTGACCCATTACATATACATTTATCCCCATATATTCCCCCCTCGGGGTAATATTATATACATTTAACCCCATATATGACCGCCCTTGGGTCATATCAACTTGTACAATTTCTTGGCAAAAAAGAATAGAAGTTTTGACTATTTTTACATAGGAGTAAATGTACAAACCCTTGGCATGGAAAACATATTTTTTTACTATGCCTTCATAAAAAAGGGAATCTTTTCGAATTGAATTCTAAAAACTCATGTGGTAATTTCCCACTCAATGAAAATATTATGAATTGCAGTGGAAACAAAAACAAGAAGACAATGTTATGACAAACCATAATCGTCAATGAAGGTCACAAAATCATGTAATATATGAAACCAACATGACATAGTGAGTTTAAAAGAGATTATATTGAGTTTCTATTCCTTTTTTTTTCTATAGAACACTAGGCTTTGGAGTAATCAAAGAAATGAATAAGGTTTGACATATTGTGACTTTCAAGAAAAACTTTTAGAGCTCCACTTCACCTTCTAATGTCTTTAAACATGGCCTATACACTATCCACTTTTCTAGCTTGGAATGGGGAGTGCATTGGAGAGACACTCTAGCCAATCCCTTGGAGTGGGTCAAATTCATATATGATCATCTTGATTGTAGTTGCATTGTTATTGATCCCAATTTACATTTTTTCTACATTAATTTTGAAGTTGTTGGGATAGGTTGATGACGCTTTTGGTCTCATTGGAGTATTTTCCATCTCGCTTCTTCCATATATTTTTTCTCTAGCTATTAATTTTCTAGTTCAAAAGTTTCTTCAGTTTCAAAGAAATGTCATGTCCATGCCTTGGTTCTCTATAATTAGGCCAAAAATGCATGTTTCCTTTGCTCCTTATGCATATACAATTTGGTTTGGCAATTGGTTGGAGTTGTTGTGACAATATACATAATTTTGTGGATACTTTTTATAGGTTAGGTAGTTTATGCAGTTTGTTGGTGCCTCAGTTCTTTGACTAGTCTATCTTTGATATATCATTTTTGAGATTATCTGCGTAGTGTGAGTCATTATTCTATAATCCATATCCCATGAGTATAATCACAAGTTACCAATTTCTCATGGTTTTGAATATTCCACTTAGCACTCATTTCATCGAGTGATGCTCACAGGGGTGAAGCAGTGGAATTGATACTAGCGAAATGAATTGCATAGAATTAATCATCAATTCTGGAGCTTGCACCTAATAACCAGGAATTCTTGGGAGGTCACCCATCCCAAAATAACCAGGATCAAGCGCACTTAACTGTGGATTTTTCCCCACAACCAAACCCACTTAGCTTGCTACCCCATTTTCAAAACCTTAGCAAGTCTTTTGACTTATGAACTATCCAGTTAGAGCTCTCTTAACTCTTTTTTAATCAAGCATATCATTTTTTGGATTATCTGCGAAGTGTAAGTCATTAATCTATGACCCATATCACACGAGTATAGTTGCAACTGACCAATTTATCATGGTTTTGAATAGTCCACTTATCACTCATTGTTAGTGTTTTAATCTAATTTACTTGATTGGGATCTTTGTCTAGAAGAATAACAAGTACAACAAGATGCATAAGATAAAGCAGATACACAAGACACAGATATTTTCACCGAGGAAACCATTAAGGAGAAAACTCCACAAACTTCCTCAAAATAGATCAGTCACAAAGGCTGTATCATAAGATGAACAAACCCAATAATAAGAAGTCTTCTACAACTATCTATCTCTCCTCCTTGTCTTTATCTCTCTACTCATGCGAACTTGAGTGAGTGCAAGTGTGTATAAATGAGGGAGGGTGCCTCCCTATTTATACCTTTCAAGTGACTGACCTAATACAAGACTGGGGACAACCTCTTACCCTTGGCAGGGCCGACTTCTCCTAGAGAGACTCCAAAAATACATTACATGATGTTACACTAGGGATTATTCCCCTGACTTACAACATAGGTTGTACCTCAAGGTCCATACACAATAATGACATCCCAAAAGGAAGAAAACACATCTCCGATGGGGGTCCACCAACATATAATAATAATATACATAAGAATATCTTCCAAAGTTACAAATACATCAACACTCCCTCTTAACTAGGAAGGTATTCTCTCTCTCTTTCTCACAGTCATCAACAGATCTGGTCTCGTCTTCATCATAGAGTAATCTTCCATAGTCATCTTCTTATTGTTCATCGAATAGTACTATATGTCATCAGAATTTTCTTCAAAGCCATCCCTTTTTCATGTTGGGCATATGCCTAGTCCTCATCCAGGCATGGATCACATCTTCAAGCAAGCCATCACATAGGTACATTTTATGACCTTCTTTACATTACGACAATAACCTCTGTTTCCTACCTTCTTCTCATCGTATCTAGATAATCTCTTTTGTCCTGCAAACAAAAAACAAAACACAGAGCTCACAAAGCTCACCTCAGATGCACACCACTTGTGTTATGTCAACATAGGAACATGTCAGGATGTCACCAAGATAATCCTACATCTACCACTATGTGAGAACCTCCCAGGAGCACACCAAGTGCATTACGTCTCTATACGGTCAACCTGCATTCTACCTGCAAAGGAGAACTTCATAGGTGAACACTAAGTGCCTTGTGACCTCATCATCTCCATCATGGGAACACACACATACAAGGACTGATTACTTCTGGACAACTTGCTTATGGGACCCTTTTACATTCAGACAACCTTCAAGACTTATTACATCCGAATAAATTGCATACCACGCTAGGGCTCGTATTTACATTCAGACAACCCACATGACTTATTACATCCGAATAACCTGTGTCTAGGACCCTTTTATGTTCAAACAACCTTTGCGAATTATTAGGTCTGAATAACTTGCATACCACACCAGGGATCATATTTACATTCAGAAAACCCACATGACTTATTACATCCAAAAAACCTGCATACCATGCCATGGATCATGGTTATGTTAGTATAACATGTCCAAGGACTGATTACGTTCAAGTAACCTACATATCATGCCAGGGATGATATTTACACTCGAAAAAACTACACAAATGATTACGTCCGAGTAACCTGTGTACCACGCCAGGGATCTTATTTGCACTCGGACAACCTATCTCATTTCCCATATGAGATATCATGCATCTATGTCTTTTATTTCTAGCATAGAATCACAACAAGACCGATTACGTCCAAGGATATCCTGCGAGATTCGCCAGGACTTATTACATTCGAGGACAACCTACAGGACTGATTACATCCGAGCAACCTATGACCTTCGCTAGGATTTTACGCTCGGACAACCTATATCACCAACTATGCTAGAAATCATCACTCCCTCTTTTGAGGGCCTCGTTCTGGATCACACCAAGTCTTTCTCTGAAGTACTCGAACTTCACTTTGGCTAAAGGCTTGGTAAATGCATCGACTATCTACTCATCTATTGCCACGTACTAGAGCTTCACTGCTCCTCTCTGCACCATATCTCTACTATAGTGGAATTTGATCTCTATGTGCTTCGACTTGTCATGGAACACTAGGTTCTACGACAACTTCACACAACTTTGGTTGTCGCAGAAGATACAAGTCACATCTAACTAGATATTAAACAAGTCATACAGTAGCTTCTGCTACCATACTGCATCACAACTAGCCGAGCAAGTGACAACTTACTCTGCCTCGACTATACTCAACACCGCATAGGACTGCTTCCTACTAAACCAAGAGATCATGCCAGATCCCAAACTAAAGAAACAACCTGAAGTGCTCTTCCTATTAGTGGTGCTACCTGCCCAATCCAATTCTACATAATCGTGTAGATTAATCTTTTGATTCACATCACACTTGAGCCCATTATCTACTGTACCCGTCAGGTACCTCAATATGTGCTTTGCAGTAACCAG
Organism: Pseudotsuga menziesii; assembly: GCA_001517045.1. Lineage (NCBI taxonomy): Eukaryota > Viridiplantae > Streptophyta > Pinopsida > Pinales > Pinaceae > Pseudotsuga > Pseudotsuga menziesii. The sequence goes on from LPNX010622995.1 coordinate 398,591, forward strand.
GTGAACATGTCTTAGATCCATCAGGAACTGACTTAGTGTGTTCACAACAAAACATATGTCTGGTCTTGTATTCATTAGGTGCATCAATGAGCCAATCATCTGAAAATACATTGTGCCATCAACCGACTCTGATGAAGCATCACACATAAGCTTCAAGTTTGATTCCATAGGTGTAGCTATTACCTTGCAATCCATCATTCTGAATCTCTTCAGAATCTCCACTATATACTTTCCTTGACTAAGCAAAATGCCATCTACACTCTATCACACCTCCATGCCTAATAAGTAGTGCATCATCCCTAGGTATTTCATTTGGAACTGAGTAGTACGTCTCCTCTTTGCATCTGTGATGAATTCGTCCTCTCCTACTAGGAACAAGTCATCAACATATAGCAGGAGTATCGCCAGTCTTCCACCCTCAACATTGAAGTAAAGTTTGGAGTCCACTTTACTCTTAGTAGATCCCAAGCTCATCAAGAAAACATCCATCATGTCGTACCATGTCTTGGGTGCCTATTTCAACCCATACAAGGCCTTCTTCAATTTGCACACATGATTCTTCCTATCACATGTCTCGAATCCCAGTGGTTGTTCTACGTACAGTTTCTCCTTGACTACACCATTCAAGAATGTTGTCTTGGAATCCATCTAGTGTATCTTCCATCTCATAACTGCAAATAATGCAAGTATATATGTAATGGAAGTGTACCTCGTTACTGATGCATATGTCTCCTTGTAGTCTATGCCTTATTTTTTTGAGAATCCTCGTGCTACAAATATTTCCTTGTATTTATCGATGCCGCCATCTGCAAGATGAATGATCTTTTGGATCCACTTTGAAGTCGCGACGAAATTTATTTTCGGTCTCGATAATATCTCCCGGACATCATTATTCATAATCGACTGACACTCCTCGATCATGGAATCCTTCCATTCTTTCTCTTCTGTAGCCTCTTCATAAATGGAAGGTTCCTTATAAATGATGTCACACAACAATGCCACATAGTTGTTGTAGGGATTTCCCCTTTTTCTTTCTCTATTCATTCCTTTTGGAGCACCATACCTTTCTGCCTCTTGTATGAGCTCTCATGCCCATTCTAGTTTCCTCTTGTGGGAGTCCTTCTCGTGAAGTGTCTCTATAGGCTCTTGTGTCTCTTCCATGTCATGATATTCATGGTATTTTGGAATTACTTCTACAATTTACGTACCTCAGACTCTCGTTCCTTCAGGTTCTTTGACCTCTTCAATAGGTAGCCTCCTGGATCTATAAAATACTGAGCCTTCATCAAAGGTTACATATTTGATGATCTCGATCTTCTTGAATTCCGGGAAGTTTATTTTGTATGCCTTTGATGTATCATTGTATCCTACAAATATACTTTTCTGCCCAGAAGGATCGAGATTGGTCCTCTTATTATTTGGGATATGTATGTACACCGGGAAACCAAATATTCTAAGATGGATGTCTTCTGGTTTCTCCCCTAAGAAAACCTCTTCAGGAATCTTGTTGTCAAGTACTCGATGAAGAGTACAATTTTGTACATACAAAATTGTTCTTGTTGCCTATGCCCAAAGGTGCATTGGAATATCTGGGTAATGAAGCATTGCTTTCGTTGCTTCCATTATGGTACGGTTCTTTCCTTACGCAACATCATTCTGCTGAGGATTGCATGGAGTGCTCAACTCCCTCTTAATCCTAGAAACTCTGTAGAGTTCCTTGAATTCTTCTGAGGTGAACTCTCCTCCATTGTCTAACCGTAGAATCTTGATCTTCCTTTCAGTGTGTTTCTCGACCAAGGCTTTGTATTGTTTGAAATTACTGAATACTTCATTCCTCCATTTTAAGAAATATATCCAAGTATTACGTGAGAAGTCATCTATAAAGGAAAGATAGTACACATACCCACTTAATGAGCTAGAAGACATGGGTCCACATACATCTGAGTGTACTATCTCCAGTATTCCTTTAGCCTTACTTTCATTGTTGGGAAATGTCTTATTTGTATACTTTCCTTGTGCACATCCCTTGCAAATGCCTTCATGCTTTTCCCAGATATCTATAAGTCTTGAGACTGATTTGCTACAATGGTAGTGCTCTATTTTCACTTATGCAAGCCTTTGATGCCATAGTTCACTTGGTTCTATTGACTCATGAACCGATGCTTGTTCAGGATGTCCCTTTAGCTTGTACAAACCACCGTCTTGTTCTCCAATCATTGTTGCATCATCAATTGTCTTTCCTTTAGGCCACATTAGAACTTGTCCATCGACAAATGCAACTCTCATTCCCTTTGTATCTAGTGCATAGATGGAAAGGAAATTCTTCTTCAATACTGGAACATATATCACATCCTTCATCTTTAAGGATTTCCTAGAGTCTAGCTGGTATGAAGCTTCTCCACTCCCTTTTATGGGGTATTTATAATCATCCCCAAGTTTCACCTTGTGAGGTGACTCATGTTCATACATGTTAATGAATGATTCTTGATATCTAGTCATGTGTTTAGATGACCCACTATCCATAAGCCAATTATTATTCTCCATGTGATATAGTGCCCATAAGTGTTGAGCTTAGCACATACTCTTCATCTGAATCATCCTTCTCTTTTTTGAATATTTTGTTTGTTGCTTCATCGTCTTCAACGGTATGAGCATGATGCCTCTTCTTCCCGTTGGGACAGTTTCTTGCAATGTGTCCCTTTTCATCACAAGTATAGCATCAGATGTTAGAAGGATCTTTTCTGAACTTCTTTTGTTTCTTATCCTTCTTCTTGCTATGATGGTAGTTCTCCTTCTTCTTGAAGTTATTCCCAGTGTGAACAATGAGAGCTTGATATTCAGTTTCCCCCATCTTATCTTCTCTTGTTATGAACTGAGCTTCTTCTTATGTGCATTCTTCTCGGAGTCAGATGAAAGAGATCAATTTCCTTCTTGCAAAGATTCCTTGAATGAATGAATCCCGTGATCTTGGCAGGCCATTAAAGGTAGTCATCACAATCTCTCCTTATGTTACATTTTCTTCATCTGCTTCAAGTTTTTCCTTGATTTGAGCAACCCTTGTGAAGTAGGATTGTATAGTCTCTGAGTTCTGTATCTTCACATTCTTTAGTTGGTTCCTCAATCTCATCTTCTGGTTGATGTTATTTTCTTCGAACATCTTTGTCAAAGCATCAAATACTTCCTTCAGTGTCTTGAATGATGAAACATCGGGGACGAAGTGATTCTTAATTGAATATGCAATGATTCTCTTGGATTTAGCCAAGTTATTCTTATGAGTAGCCTTATCCTCACCTCTCTTAGTTTCTCGAACATCTCCATTGATGTATTGATCCAAATAATTTTCTTCAAGGATCAGGGAGATTCTATACTTCCATGCTCAGATGTTATCAACCCCTCCAAGCTTGTCCTCAAGCTGAGTATGGTGAGTCATATTTTCAAATGAGAACCTCAAATAGAAATAATAAAGATTTGTATCTTACCGATTTGAGGTGTCTAGCCTGGTTCCATACCTGGATGACCTAGGGTTTGTCAGAGAAACCCTGATTTTCCAAAATTGGACTCTTGGGAATTCTGTTTGGACAAAAATATGCGCCTCCTTGAGGCAATTTTCTCAGCTAGGTCCTTTTCTGAAGATTGAGGTGGGAAGTCTATAAAACTTGACGCCTAGTTTCTCCCAACAATAGTGACATGGTAAAAATTGAAACTTCTTCAAATCTGAAACAACTTCCACCAAAAGATGTGCCCTACTGAGGTGAGTTAGACTAGCCCTCTTTTCTTGATCATGATCTGTGGAGAGAATACCTTAAACTAGGGAGACCTATTTTTCGTTTCTGCACAGTTCCTTCTTTCAGAGAAGCTCTGATACCATGTTAGAGTTTTAATCTAATTTACATGATTAGGATTTTTGTCTGAAAGAATAACTCGTACACCAAGATGCATAAGATAAACTAGATACATAAGACACAAATATTTTCACTGGGGAAACCATAAAGGAGAAAACCCTGCAAACTTCCTCAGAATAGTTTAGTCACAAATACTTTATCATAAGATGAACACACTTAGTAATAAGAAGTCTTCTGCAGCTATCTATCTCTCCTCCTTGTCTTTCTCCCTCTACTCGTGCGAACTTGAGTGAGTGCAAGTGTGTATAAATGAGGGAGGGAGCCTCCCTATTTATACATTTCAAGTAACCGACCTAATACAATACTAGGGCTGACCTCTTACCCTAACAGGGTCGACTTCTCCTAGAGAGACTTCAAAAATACTTTAAATGATGTTACACTGGGGACTATTTCCCCGACTTACAACAAGGGTTGTACCTCAAGGTCCATACACAGTAATGACATCTTGAAAGGAGGAAAACACATCTCTGATGGGCGTACACCAACATATAATAATAATATACATCAAAATATCTTCCAAAGTTACAAATACATCAACAGTCATTACATCGAGTGATGCTCACAGGGGTGAAGAAATGGAATTGATACTAGCGAAATGAATTGCATAGAATCAATCGTCACTTCTGGGGATTTCACCTAGTAACCAAGACTTCCCAGGAGGTCACCCATCCCAAAACTCCTTTGGCTCAAGCGCTCTTAACTATGGATTTTTCCCCACAACCAAGCCCACTTATATTTCTACCCCATTTTCAAAACCTTAGCAAGTATTTTGCCTTATGAGCTATTCACTTAGAGCTCCCTTAACTCTTTTTTAATTAGGAATAGGGTTTTTAACAATCCAACATATGATATATCATTTTTTGGATTATATGTGTAGTGTAAGTCATTAATCTATGACCCATATCCCATGAGTATAGTCGTGACTGACCAATTTCTCATGGTTTTGAATTGTCCACTTAGCACTCATTAGTGACTTCTTACGAGATTTGGGCATTTTCCCCTCTCCTTGACGTATGCAATTATGCCATGGTTATTTGCTTGAATCAGGTGGTTACATTGGGCTTAAAATCCCTCATCTACTAGTTTCACTATGATAACTTCTAATTTGATGGTTTATTCCTTATCGTCTTCTAACATAGAGGTGATTTGATGATCCTATCGACATGGAGCTCTGGTATTTTATGGCACCATTTTTTTTACTAGCCACCTAGACAATGCAGAGAACGAAATGGAATCTTCTCCATTTAGTAAATAGACTGTCCACTACCTCCTTTGTCTTCACTAGTGGGGATTATCTTCTCTTGAGGCACATAGGTTTGACTAATGAGATTTCTTCGTCTCTCTATAGAACTTTCTCCACTAAACACAATTTTTGGAAAAAGGGTTTGAAAATTTCTTTAGGTCATTGTGATTTAAGCCAATAAGCTTTGGGATTCCAATATACTTCGTGCACTTTCTCACTAGCTCCTGTTATAACATGGAATGGAGGAATATGGATGGTTTACTCCCTCTAGAGTCACTCTAGAACAAAATGATCTCCATAAGCTGTGGAATTATCCTACAACAAGTCATACATGCCAAAGTAGTTGATGTGCTACGTGTATTTGGAAACTAGAACCCTATTCTCTTTTTCAAACTTCTATCTTATGTGGACTTTATTTGAAATATTTTTCGGAGTGTTAGAGGGTCCAATGAACTAGCGGTTGGCCATCCAATAGGTACAAAATTCTCTATTATAATTGTGGTTGCGACACCATTTTTTATTGGCATTATTATCATGGTTATTGTTCTTCTCATGAAGGATAAATTTCCATACCTTTTTCTAACATTGAGGTGGTTAAGGTAGCAATGTCTAAATTATCAATCTTTCATGCCTTAACAATGCTTCTAAATAGTGTACAACCAATTCTATTAGGTACTATTGATTTTAAGATTTACATTTAGTTCTAGGGTAAATTTATCCCTAATTGAGCATTTATCCTCTTCTTGGGTAAATTTTTCTCTCTTATTGGGCATTGGCATCTTGTGGAATGAGTTGTTAAGTTGAGCATTTCATTGATTGGTTAAGAATTCATTCAAAATTTAAATTCATTAATGGATCCTCCCTTAAAGAGGTGGAAATTATGAATCTTATTTTGCCTTGGACATATCACATACTAATGTCTTTGGCTTGGAGCGAATCCATCTCACTCACTCCTTTTATAAAACCAATGTTTATATGATTTGTGTATCTTTCATATATACATATTTTAGTGAAAGTGGTATGCCTTATTCTCATTCGCCGGATAACCATTGTGAAGTATATGGTTATCTCATTTGCCTTAATTAGTGACCAATGCATACATCTATAAGATAAGTGTCATCTCACATTTGTATTTAATGGTGTTACGTAATTGTTCACATTTTGCATTTAATGGTGTTAGGGGATTGTTGTTTGGTTATGGACATATAGTGCACGGCAGTGAGTGCACTGCGACTGAATCAACGACATTGTAATGTTCACATGGATTACAAAACAAGTCATTTCATAAATGGTTCTCATCAATTGCATTTTCATATATGATTAGGATAAATGCTCACCTATTTATATGATCTTTGTGAATTGGGCATTGTGACATTTAAATGAGTGAGTATTATTTAAAAATTGCTCGAGATATGTCTGTAAATGATTAACACTTACATGATGTGAATGGACATAATTTATAATGATGACTTGACTATATATAGGGTGTGGTCATTTGGTGGCTTCAAAATAGAGTGGATTTTCTAATTTTGCTCATTGTTTTGGATACCACACGAAATTAAACCAAGCAATTTGGAAATAGGGCATTGCATTCTAGATAAAGAGTGGTGAATTAGATCCGAAGATAGAGAGTCAAATTTCATCTTAGCACTACAAATTAGAATTGAACACATACATTGAATCATGTCAATGTCTCAACCTCAAGCATCTTGAGAGATCTAGTTTAGTTGGATATTAGTGTGCAAAGGAGTTACATCGAAGACATAGTTTGCAATGACATAAATGAGTCTTGGTTTGTTTATTGACCTGACCATTGGTTTCTTATGTGTCTTCTTGCTGAAAATAATAGAGAAACAAATTCATAATATTGATCATTATTTGCATTATAGATGGTTGTTGTGTATAGGCTACATCAAGAATATAGGACTTGCAACTACCAAAAGAACAAAGATATTTGCATAAGACTAAGAACAAATGCTATAAGTAAATTCTATTGAGGATCTATGTTGATGAAGTGAGTGGGTTATAAGTCCCTTGTTTACATATCATATATAAAAACCAACTTGTACAACTTGTAATTCCAAAATTATAGCTAATAAGATTTTTAAATTTTGTCCGGAGATAGTTTATTTGTCCTCTTTTTAAGCCCACTAGACCCGCAAATAGTTTATTTGTCCATAATTAACTTGTTTTTTTCCCAGAATGGGCTATGTGACCATTTATTTGTCCTCTTTTTAAGCCCACTACCTCTCTTATGTAATATTGTTGAGAAATGGTCGGCATTGAATATTTGGTCCTACAACACCTCTAATAAAATAAGCACCTCGAATAAAAGAAGGGTACAAGTGAGGAATCTCTAAATCTCTTTCTTTGATACTCTAAGATTCAAGTGCAAACTTGAAGACAATATTTCTCTTTCTTTTTTATATTTAAATGAAGACTAGATGGACCCTTTTTGAATGAGTGGAAAGAGCCCTTTAGATATCATGAATCCATCACCATTAATCATATTTAAAATTAATCCCCTAAACAAAATATATCACATAATATTATGTAGAAAATCCTTGTCACAAGCTTAGTATATACACCATGAGCATCACATGCAACAAGAGTAAGCTAATCAAATAATAAACGTGTTAAATTATTGAACCATTGATCTACATGCAAATGAGAGAAATTGAGAGGTGAATTGTGCAGTGGAATATCAAGAACAATGTACACTGAACATGAAAAATCTGAGACAAATATGATAAGAATTGATCAGCTAATTACAACATTAATCTTCATTATTCCTAGCAGTATACAACAATATTACAATAAGGAGAATTCGAATAATGTGGATAAGATTCAAATCTACCAACTAAACCTGACTGACTGGCTAACTAAGAGTGTCAAAATCACTACATGGGAGCTACTAGTCTAACTCCTGATGTCTAAATTGGTCTAACAATCAGTTAAGCTAGTTAAGCTAGTTAAACTGATGAGGTAGGTGGAAAAAGGGGAAACTTCCCCATGCAGCCATGCAAAACTGATGCTAGACTAACTAAGAATGATCTAACCGAATGTATCTGAAGGTTGACTCAGTATAACTGTCTACCTACCACAACCAATTGATGGATGTTGTTGGTGGCACTCCAAGTGGCTCCTATAATGTAGGGATTGGGCTCAGAGGCACATAAACTCATGCATGAACATGCAGTAAGTGGCGATGAACCTCTATATGTGTTCCCCACACTCTAGTACAATAATAATGTCTCCCTATATATGGACAAGGGAGGATTATATAATCCTAACACCTCCCCTTAATCCTGACTTGGACAACTTTGGGCCCTGACAACTTAGGCTAAATGTCCCCCATACAATCTAATGAAAAATAAAACTACTTAATAAACTAAGGAAAATGGAGAAAACCTCATGGGAACCCTCCCCCCCCCTTAAAATAAGCAGTGAGTCAGGAAAACAAGCTATACTTAAGAGGAAATTTTCCTCTTTGGGTAAAAACTTGTAAAAGTTTGTTGCAATTTGCATCTCTACGGAGCAACCATGGAGAATCATGGTTCTTGTATGCATCAACATCCTAGGACTGTGCATGTGAACCTTTCCATCTTCTTTCGATCAGTTGAATGTTGCTTTTGTCTCTTCTTTCTGGAGGAGGAATGGAATGATCCATTTTGTTCTTCAGTGGGCCAAATTGTGGATCATTCGCTATCATCAAGTAACATCTTCCTGGAATTTTGTTGCACCACTCTGTAGGTAGCGAAGCTATGTGCGATAGTGCAATATAATCATTCTGAATATGGGACCTCATTTTTCTTCTATCATCTGGATCCCCAACATCATTCCATGCTGCTTCAATGAGCTTTTCATCCCATTTAGGCTTCTGATTCGGAATAGGTGGATCTGGATCCAGATCATCTTGAGGTACAATCTCAATATCAAGATCATGCTAATCTTGTTCCTCGTCTTCTTAAAGTGAAATCTTAGACAACATATCATTATCTGCAAATGGAGATGAAAGAGAGTTTATACCTCCCAAGTTCGAATGGCTGCTGAGATTGTGTTGGAGTCAAGTATGGAAGAAAGTGTGAGAATTCATATGCCTTGGAGACATGGTTTGCAACACCCTTCGCTATAATCTTCCCAGTTGAGATATCTGAGATCTCCACTGAGTCAGGACCAAATACAGCTTTTTTTGGCGAGCTAGTATGAGTCATCTGATAAAGAGAGGGCACATAGAGTACATTCTTGAACTCACCATGCTGGATTTTAATAGAACCTCTACCTGCTACTAGGATTTATGAATTATCCCTCGTATGAATGCTAGGTCCTCCTGATAGAGTGAGAGTGGTGAAGGATTCCCTGGAGGAAACCATGTGGTTGGATGCTCCAGAATCTATCAAATAATCCTTCAACTGAGTGAGGCTTGCCTTCAAGGCATGGCACCTCTCATGATCTTCTGTCGATTGTCCAGCGTCAGACTTCTTTGCTCCTTGTAGAAGGGAAATATTGTTATGTTCAAGGAGTGTTGACAGCTGGCCGATGGTCTTCTTCATGCACTGGCTCTCTGGATGAAAGCCTCTCATCCAGTAGGGACATCTAGTCTTCTCAAATTTCTTCTTTTTCTTGGAACCTGAGGCTCCATCAGAAGATTGTTGATTCTCCTTCCCTTTGTCCTCCCCTCTTTCTTGTGCATTGTTTGAGTCTATCACTAAGAGTGCTAGGTTGTTGGAGGTTTGAAGCAATGCCATTTGAACCAATTTATCTTGCTCTTATATTAAGGACTCAATAAAAGCATCTAGAAAAGGAATATTCCAATTAGGGATGGAAGCTCTTCCAGAATGGAATGTAGAGACAAAGAAAGATTGAGTACTCAAAGCCAAGCTTGCTCAGTACTGACAGCACAAGTTGCTCATCTTTCCTCTCCAAACCACATTGTTTGCATTGCAGTACTAGTGACTTGTATTTTGTAAAAATTGTTGAATAGATTCGAAACTGTTAGGTTGTAAAGCAATGAGCTCATTCTCAAATATGTTCCCTCGCAGCTCATCTTTTTTGCCAAACAAAGATTCAAGCTTTTCCCAATCTTCCTTCAGAGTCCTAAGTCCCTCAAGATGGGACAAAAGAACCTGGGAGATATGAGTGCACATGAAGCCGAAGGCCTCATTAAGCCGATTCAAAAATTTGTTCTTCTCAACATACTGTTGGGGCTCAATTCTATGCCCATAGTCATCCTATACAAGCCAAGCTTGCGCAAGGCTACATGCATATCTTCCCTCCAATCATAGTAGTTGAAGGGTGTAAGAATTCAGAGTACGAGAGCTGAAGAATCCATCTATTTGTATGTTGAAATAGTCAATTCCTCAAGAAGCTACATAGGTACCTACAAATATCACTGCAAAAAGCAAATCAATTCACAATCATGTCAGTTTCAAGCCTTTCCACCTTGACATGTACACTTTCTCAGAGTCCGTCACACCTGGATAGACTTCTTTGAACATAATTCAGAGGGAGCCAGGCTATCATTCCCTGATTTATGTGGCAACTCAGCTGCTTCTAGTGTATAATGGAGATCAGACAAGACTTGCTGCTAGCCTGAACAAGGCTCTGAGAACATGTTAAATTATTGAACCATTGATCTACGAGAAAATGAGAGCAATTGAGAGGTGAATTGTGCAGTGGAATATCAAGAACAATGTACACTGAACAAAACAAATTTGAGACAAATATAATAAGAATTGATTAGTTAATTACAACATTAATCTTCATTATTCCCAGTAGTATACAATACTGAGAATTCGAATCATGTAGATACAATTCAAATCTACCAACTAAACTTGACTGATTGGGTAACTGAGAGTGTCTAAATCACTACATGGGAGCCACTAGTTTAAGTCTTGATGTTTAAATCAGTTTGACAATCAGTTAAACTAGTTAAACCAGTTAAATTGACGGGGTAGGTGGAAAAAGGCACCACTTCCCCATACAACCATGCAAAACTAGCACTAGAGTAACTAAGAGTGATCTAACTGAATGTAATTAAAGGTTGACTTAGCATAACTGCCTATCTACCTCAACCAACTGATGGAGGCTGCCTCACACAAAGTGGCTCCTATAATGTACGGATTGGTCTTAGAGGCACATAAACTCATGCATGAATACGCAGTAAGTGGCAGTGACCCTCTATATGTGTTCCCCACACTCTAGTACAGTAATATTGTCTCCCTAAACTAGACACGATGATCAAATAGACTATATATGGACAAGGGAGGATTATATAATCCTAACAAAATGGATCTAAAATAGAAAAGAGTTGAAGAATCCTTAAACTTATAAATAACAAAGAATCTAAAATGGAGGTGAAAAGAGGTTAAAGAGTCCTTAAACCTAGAAATTGGCAAAGAGAAACATGAGGTAACCCTGTAAAAGAGTATCAAGGAGAGTAACAAGACTCATGTTTCCCCTTCACACAATATATGGGTGGTCCCAGTTTATTCTCAATAAATTCATTATTATGCCTATAAATTATGTGGATGGATTATTTTTACTAATGTTATGGATGTTTCTTTTGGCATCAATGACCCAATCCCTTCCCTCTCACCTTAGAGTAAGTTTACTCATCATTTCCCATCATTGTCAATGTTATTACACATAAATGATGAAGGGATACAACCAACTATTTTTGTCACTCACTATTTACTATTTTTGTGACTATCATTGCACATAAACAATAAGGGGGAGGCAAGTTGCAATGATCAAAGGTGCTAATGAGGGCTGGCTTAAAATGGATTTAAGCTAGTTTGTATATTGAAAATCTTTCCTTTATTTAACTTGTATGTATCTTCCAACATCCATGTCTCCCTGCCACTCTCACCCAATTGATGTGATGTATCCATGTATTGCATGTATGATGGAGAGTATCTCGAAAGAAATGTTCACCTTGCTTCTCTATAAGGTGTTGTAAAAGGGAAAATAATGGTGCAATTGTCAAATTCTACAACTATTATAATAGGGAATAACAATAATACAAGTTTTCCGGGGTGGCATGAGCGAGCGACATCATAGCAGATCTTGGGGGGAGCATAAAGGAAAGATTCGCCCTGAGACTGGGATATGAAATCAACAATGCAACGAAATTCCTCACACTATATCAAGCTGTAAAACTCTTGGTGACAGAAGGAAAACGAGAAGTTGTGATTCTTGGAAACTCGCTAAACACCATCACAGTTCACATCCACAAGAAAGTTCCAGCTAACTTGTGTCTCACCAGGCTCTACTACACAACCTCTCGAATCCTAAGTCATTTTTTGCGAGTGCAGTTTATACATGTACTACGAGAGAACAATAAAGGAGCGAATGCAATGGACAACACGACTATGGACTTGCCCAAAGGGACCCTCCAAACCATTTACGAGCATGAGAAGACAAACCCCATCCAGTGATGACACTCTTCTTGCAAAGACTTGGCCTGTGAATGGGCCACGAGTGAAAGGAAGTCACCCCACATCGAGCGATGTTGACCAGGGATGTGGAGCCAAAATGCTAGATATATTTCCACTTGTAAAAAGGATGCCAACATATGGAGAAAAGGACGAGTGGTAGGACCTCCCACGATCAAAATAACTCTTCCACGAGGAAGCTAGAGGAGATGATTGTGTTTGAACAAGGTAGTCATCATCCTCAAGTTCACAAGCAAAGAATGATGTCGAAGATTTTCTATTCACCAAATGGGTAAACTTGACATGGGAGGTACTCCATGCGCTTATGAATTTAAGTGCAACTAGAATTTGCGCATATGCAAAGCTGGAACATGTTTTCGTCCTCCGTACTCTAATGGAAATTATGGATCAGAGTGGGCAGGAGGTATATATTTTGTGGAGCATGAGCAATGGCAGATGGATAGGAACAGAAAAGACTTGGAGCATTACTCGGTCAAGAACTGAACTGCAGAGAGCCAATGGGAAATTCAACTTGGAAATTAGACATAGAACCAGATACAAAGACTGGAAGGAAATAATGGCAAAAAGGAGTGATAACAACGATGCTTGTTGCATTCCCTACCAATTAGTGCATGTTCAAGACTGCTAGCATACATTGGGTCGTTCAATGTGAAGTTTGCAAAGGGATGTTCACACCATTGGACGAAACTTGGAACAATGGTAGGAAGAAGAGGAGCAAGAACGGGGGCTAAAACAAGGAGAAAACATTTACAAGAAACCCTTGCTCCAAAACAAAGTGGATTTTTATCGAAGATGGAATACAAGATCTCCATGTTGGAAATGCAAGTCTCTCAGTTGCAGATTCAACTTGATGAAAAAGAGATGGGGGAGAGCTCCTCAACTCGTCCATAAATGAGGCAACAAAATTTCCAAGTCCCCTAAGCCCAAAATTACTTGGTTATATGTATTTCATTTGTTGCTTACTTCTAAATCACTTTGTTAGAATATATAGGTGTAGACTAATCAATACCTGGATTGTTAGAATAATGTTAGACAATAATGCAGTAGAATTAGACTTGGAGCACCAAGAGAATAACTCTGTTATATGGCCTAGCAACCAATTTTGAATTCTATAATAAGGATGGAAGCTTTCTTTTTGCCTTAGTATAAGAGCCTATTTGTTCTTGTTAAAAAAATGATAATGCAAAGTGGCAAATAAAAAGGACAAGGCCTTTTGACAATCTATCATACATACATACATTATCTATTTAAATTAAAATGTTATCATACATACATTACCTATTTAAATTATAATGTTATCATACATACATTACCTATGTAAATTATAATTCGACTTGACTTAAAATAATATAGACATTTTTTTCTTAAATGTTTATTTGCCACAACATAATTTTAAAGAATAAAACTAAAATGCTCCCAAAAATATAATTTGTCAATAAAAAAGTCATAATTACCACAACACAATTTTAAAGAATAAAATTAAAATGATCCAAAAATATATAATTTGTCAATAAACAAATCATAATATATAATTTTTCTAAAAAATATTTTTATTATAGTTGAAATGGTGACATTACATTTAGCGAGTCTTGTGACACAATAATAAAAAAGAGTGGTTAACATTACTCAATATCTTAGGTTTAGAAAAGAGTTGTTAACATTGCTCAATATCTTATGTTTAGAAAAGAGTCGTTAACATCAATATCTTATGTTTAGATAAAGTGATAAAGTCACGATCATTACATCTATATGAGAATCCATAAAATTACATATACCTATCATTTATCTCTCCATTAATAAACTAAAAAATTGTGAAAGGCCTTCACAATCAATCATCTAGAATCTAAAAAGTTTGAAAAAAAACTTGATAAATTAATATGAAGATGACTATTCGACGCAACTGTTTACCATAAAATTACATATACCTATCATTTATCTCTTCAATAATAAACTAAAAAAGTGTGAAAGGCCTTCACAATCAATCATCTAGAATCTAGAAAGTTTGAAAAAAAACTAGATAAAATAAAATGAAGATGACTATTCGAGCAACTGTTTACTAAGAGGAATAGAGCTAATCCCATCTCGAACTTTAGTGATATCAAGCATACTTGTTGCACCGAAGAGGTGCATTCTACAGCCCAGTAAGGGAGAGATGTGTAACTCCTTCTGCGTTCATCTTAGAGTTGACACGTGTCCTTTATAATAAATAATAAAATATTATTAAAAATAACATGTTAGCTTAAATTAAATTTAAAATATTTAGAACTGCATATATATAAAACAACATAAATTAGATAAACTAAAACCATAAACATTGGATTACACATTTCCTCAACATTTCCGCTCTTAAAAAGGATTTACAGAGAGATTTGATCCCTCCCGGTGCTTGGTAGATCCCCTTTTAGATGGATCTATGCTGGTGAGCTAACCCCATCTCAAATCTTAGTGACATAATGCATATACATCTATCTGCTAATCTAGTATCTAGAAAGTTTGAAAAAAAAACTGGATAAATTAATATGAAGATAACTATTCGAGCAACTGTTTACTGAGAGGGATAGAGCTAATCCCATCTCGAATCTTAGTGATATCAAGCATACTTGTGAGCTAACCCCATCTCGAGTCTTAGTGATATAAAACATACATCTATCTGCTAAGACATCTAACTTTCTAAATATATAAGTGCAACAGTAAGAGGAAATCATAGAGAGCCAAGTCTTGACTCACTTGCTAAGATGATCAATTCCATTGTTAAGGTTCCTAGTTTGATCAAATTGTTATGTCAATGTCAATAACTAAGCCCACCATAGTTAGAATGCCTTTGGATCTCTATCATTTTATTACTTCCATAGGAAGTCCACAAGGCTAAAGTAGTGTATCATTTTATTACTTCCATAACCAGATCCTGACCATAGACATTACAAGGATGTTGGAGATGCTCCATGTCCATCCCATGCCCGGAAAAGGCTTATTAGCACATATTATATCTAATAAATACGAAGCCATATATTTCCTCGTCATGCCTTATACTTTGCTAACGCAACACTATAGACACAAGGGGCTTTGTGGAAGCAAGCATTTTAAGGGAGAATATTGAATCTTGAAATGAAACTTACAACGGATATAAATTAAGATACTTGAAGGTCATACCATTCCTTCACAACCATATGGTTCAACAAATTATAAAGGGAAGAGCACTATGCTCAACAACCAATATATCTTCCAGATATAAATTAAGATTATAAATTTACTGTCCTATATGGAGTCTCCTTCTCATACATCTTTAGAATAATCAGAGCCTATCAGCAAATGATAAATAATCACATGATAAATACTTTATTGAACACTTACATAAATGATAAATACTTTATTGAACACTTACATAATGGACACTTGCTTGGCCATGGAAATGATCATTTCATAAATATATCCCAGGTAAGCATTACATAAATTCTCATTTTTTAAAAGGGTTTTGATGTGCCAAATCTTGGCCCACCACCACGTTAGATCTTCAATAAAGATCACCATGTATCCCAATTTAGCTATGCATCTACCTCATGTCGGAGTTTTGGACCAAATCATCTGATCCTCTTCATCACAATTTTTAAGAAAACTTTAAACAAGGTTTTTAATAAAACTAAACCACTCCAATGCTTAATCTCCCATCAAACCTGTCTTATATCAATTTCCATCCTTTCTCTCTAAAAACTAGCAACATCATTTGAAATCTTTGCATCATTCAAGTGAGGATGGTGTCGTTTCTAATATTAATAAATACAATGGACATCTTATATGTCTGGCCAAATCCAAACCAAGGCCAATTCTAATGTGAATTTGAGTCACATTCTCATTTTTCAATAGAACCAATTACCACCAACGAAAATGGTAGTACCAAAGCTTTGCAAACTGTGGAGGCATTTTGAAGCTTCTTGATAGGGGTTCTAATCCATTAAGGTCAATTCTAATGTGAAAGTGAGTCACGTTCTCATTTTTCAATGTGAGCCAATTATTACCAGCGAAAATGGTAGTACCAAAGCTTTGCAAACTATAGAGGCATTTTGAAGCTTCTTGATAGGAGTTCTAATCCATTGTTCGAAAGTGAGAGGCTGCACATTAATATATTTATTTTCAGGAGTTTTCTCTCGACGGGCTTGTGAATTTGGCAAACATTATTTAGTAAAGACTATTGTATTCTTGAAATAAAGTGAAGTGATCATCATTTGATTATTTGTCTGATTTGTTGATGTGGATATCATATATCTTAAACCCTAACATTGGAATTTTAGATATCAACCACCTCCCACATATAAAATGTAGTAACGTCATTTAAATTCAACCTCTCTTTTCGTTATAGCTACTCGATTTTTTTATAATAATATGATACATAATGATTTGAATGTTGTTGATTTATTCATTGTAGTGACGTCGTTCAAACTTAAGCGACCTCTCTTTTCATTGTAGCTACTCTATTTTTTTGAAATAATATGACTCATAATGAGTTGAATGTTGTTGATTTTTCCATTGAAATGAAGTATATTAAGTCGACATTCTAGACTATCTGCAAACCATTTATGTTTCGATCTACAAGTTTGTTTTACAACAGAGACCTTGTTTAGTACAGAATCCATTTTGGAATAAAACCAATTGAAGTGTTTCCATTTTTGTGCATTATTTATGGTGATCATGGTTGAGCTTTGGCAAGAGGAAGAACATGTTCATATCAGAGCGAAAAGTTGCTGGGGGTAACCTTCAATAGATGAACTGGCAATCAAAAATACTTTAATGGCAGAAGCCCCAAAAAGTATAACATGTAATTCATCTGTTCCTGCTCGAGAAAGCATGTTTATCCATTCTTCCTAATTTCTTCTTCCCAAAGACAGATACAAATATGCCTTACAATCCAATAGGTTGCTTCTGCTTTCAAGGAGAAGCCAAAATCTTCTTCCAAAGAAAGAACCCTAAAAAAGTAACCTTGGAAGTCATTTGAAGAAATATGGATAGAAGGAATTGACTTACCGAACAAGCATGCAAAATTCAAGCTAATCACTCATAGAATCTATTAAGAATCGGCCAAAATAATCTTCAAAGTAGTTTTCAGGTTCTGAAACAAAACATGATATGACATCTCTCAATGTAATAACCCCCAACAACTCATCTTGCTCATTGACTAGATAAATTCTGTGAATTTCCTTTTCTGCTAGAACTTCTATCAAGTCAGCAAGAGATGTGTCATATTTGCATGTAACAGGGGGCATCATGACACAGGACCCAGTTGTCGAAACAATTGTTCTCAGGAAGTCTAGAACAGTCAACTGCCTGTAAATCACCAAGCAGAGATATGTTTATAATGATATCAGCAGCAGAAACAAAATCCTTGCAAGGTACACATTTAATTCCTCTGTGATATTCATTTAGACGTACTGAAAAGATTGGTCATTACCTGAATTTGGGAAAAAGATCTTGTTTTAAAAGCAAGAACCGAATGTCCCTCATGCTTATATTTCCGATGATCTTATTTCTTTGACCTTCAACAACTGGAAGACCTCCTATCTTTTTTTCACGCATTAGTTTGAATGCTTCTAAAACCCGTTCATTACAATCAATGCTAATGGCCTGAAAATACAGTGAATATAATCTGAACTACACTTATGTAGGAAAATATATTGATGAGATGCATATTTAAGAAAACATGAATCATGATCAAGGTAAAAAATATACAACTGTCAGGCATACATGTTTGAAGTTGTTAACCTTTTATTAGCCAACAGGAGATAAAAGCAAGAAACAATATTTTTAATATAGGGAATGAAAACAAAGCCAAGAAAGACACAGAATAAAACAATAAATACCTCGTCTGGAGACATGAAAGGAAGCCCCACGTCAGATACAGATTTTACAGTAATGACATCAAACCAATCTCTACCCTTACATTGTAGCAATCCTCTTACCACTGCTGACTGGGTAATCAAATTTTCCACATACGGCTTATTCATTTCAATAACTGGCACACTTCTTAAATGATATTTCGAAAGCAGCAGCAACACAGTCAACATAGAATCATTTGGTTCCACAGGGAGGAATGGCATCCATCTAAAGGTTTTAATGATTGTTCCAACCTACAGAAACAAGCCAAAAATGTTCTTAGTGAATACATCTGTATTGAAAGTTTTGTCCCTAGATAAACCAGGTGAAAAGAGCTACTGCAAACCATATTTTGGAACCAGAAAGGCAAAACCTCACAAATCCGTAGTTGGTTTTGGTATTTAAAATAACTAAAATTCAAAGATTGTCGTAGCTGCAAACTCCTGGTTATAATAAACTTCTTATGTCAAGTCCCTGTCCCTTGACGAGAAGCTTCCCACAATTTCAGCCTTAACCTCCTACTCTTACAAATAGCACACCAAAAAGGCAAAAAATCACAAATCCTTGGTTGGGGAATGACCAGCATAGATCCATAGATCCATCTTAAACCCGGATCTATCAAGCACCGAGAGGGATCCTTTTAAGGTGTAAATTTTTTTATCTTAAATTTTTACACATAATTTTTTTACACATCAAGATATTTTATTTGGTGCTTGATATGCTGAAATCAATATAATTTAATATTTTATGATTAAGACGACATCATTTATATTTTTTTTGTTTTAGGGAATGGCATGTTACATAACGTTACAAAACGTTATGCATGACAACATCTCCCCCATAGTTGTAGATGTTGTAAATGTAACTTCAGAAGATATTTTTCATTTTGTTGTATTATTATTTTATTGTTATTGTACATCCTCCGTAGATGTTTTTCCTCCGTTCGAAGAAGTTATTATTATACTTGGTCATGTAAGAATATCGAGGTAAAACCTTCGTTGTAAGTCAGGGCAATAGTACCCAAACGAATAAGTGTAAAATGTACTTTTGAGTTTCCCTAGGAGAAGTCAGCCCAGTTAGGTTTTTAGGTCACCCACATGAACTATATAAATAGGGAGGCACCCTCCCTCATTTGGACACACAACAAGTACAAGCAAGTTCGCTCCAAGGAAGAGAAAGACAAGTTCGCTAGGAAGAAGAAGAAAAGTTGCAGAAGTTATCTTATCTCTTGGGTTTTCTATCTTTCTTTGCAATTGTACTAAGAGACGAATCTATACTGAAGAAGTTGTTGTGTTTTTCCTGAGAGAGAGTTTTCCCATGATAAAATCCTTGTCTCTTTTGTGTTGTGCTTGTCTATCTTTCAGTGATCCTATTCCATTAGATTATAGATCTAACATATTTGAATTAAAGTGCAAACTCTAACATAGTATCAGAGCCCTAAAAGAAGGCACTTTGTAGCTGCGGAAACTAGGGCTTCCAAGTTCTAGCACTCTTCTCCACAAAATTTCCAAAAAAGAAGGCCAAGCCAGCTCGCCTCAAGGAGGCGCATATTTTTGTGGAGATAGATTTCAGTTTGGAGAAGTTTCAATTTTTCACTACGGGAAGGAATTAGGGCATCAAGTTTTTGGAGCTTCCCTCCACAAAATTTGGAAAATGACACCACTAGACAACTTGCCTTGAGGAGGCACATCTCTTTCTATTCAAGAAGTTGAAGATTCTCACTTTGAAAAATTAGGGTTTCTCTGTCAAACCCTAGGTCAACTAGTTCAAGAAGCAGTTTGGGCATCTCAATTTGGTAAGATCTATTTCTATACTATTTACATTTGAAGTTCTCACATCAAAATGATGAATCACACCAAGCTTGCGGATAAGCTTGAAACCATTCAGTCTTATTTTACAAGTGTTTCTCAAATCGAGGAATAACTTGAAGCCATTGAACAAAATGTCGAAGAAGGAGAGATCGAGATGACTACCTTGAATGGTCTCCCAAGATCATGGGACTCATTTATCCAAGGGATATGCGCTAGGAAGAAGCTACTTAAGTTCAGCAGATTATGGGAGGGGTGTACCCAAGAAGAAACCTGATTAGTGTCAAGAGAAGAGAAGATGGGCGCAGAAGATGATCAAGCCCTAACAACTCATGCAAAGAAGGATAGAAGTAAGAGGGTGGATCACCCCCACAGAAGGCCCAAAGGATTCCAAAAGAATCATAGATCTCAAAGGGACTATTCCAATCTTAGATGTTTCACATGTGATGAGAAAGGCCACTTTGCAAAGGACTGCCCCAAAAACAAAGAAGGATAGAAGTAAGAGGGAGGATCACCCTCACAGAAGGCCCAAAGGACTCCAAAAGGATCATAGATCTCAAAGGGATTATTCCAATCTTAAGATGTTTCACATGTGATGAGAAACGCCACTTTGCAAAGGACTGCCCCAGAAACAAAGGATCCACTAAGGCAAACAAGAAGAAGAGGCATCATGCACATACTGCTGAAGATGATGAACCAACAAGCAAAAGAACAAGAGAAGATTCTTCAAGTGATGAAGAATATGTCTTGATCTCGGCTCTCATAGGTGACCCATGGAAGCTATGGTTGGCTTGTGGATAATGGAGCTTCCAAACACATGACAGGGTACAAAGAATATTTTATCAACTTATTAGAACATGAGTCACCCCATAAGGTTAAACTTGGAGATGACTACCAGTATCCCATAAAAATGAGTGGAGAAGCTTTCTACAAGTTGGATTCAGGCAAATCAATGAAGATGAAGGATGTTCTCTACGTCCTAGGTTTGAAGAAAGATATCCTCCATCTCAGCTTTAGATGCTAAAGGAATTCGTGTTGCATTTGTTAATGGCCAAGTACTCATGTGGCCAAGAGGCAGGATAAATTACAATAGATGACACAACAATAATTGGGGAGCAAGAGGGAGGCTTGTACAAGTTGAAGGGACAACCAGAACAAGCATTGGTTCATGACTCTATGGAACCAAGCGAACTATGGCACCAAAGGCTTGCACATGTACACTATTGAGCACAACCAATTGCAAGCAAAGCAGTAACATGTCTACCCGAAATTCAAGCAAAGCATGAAGGCATTTGCAAGGGATGTGCAGAAGGGAAGAACGTGAAGAAACCATTCCCTAGCAGTGACAGCAAAATAAAAGAGATCTTGGAGATAATCCACTCAGATGTATGTGGCCCCATGTCATCCAACTCCTTAAGCAGGTATGCATACTATGTCTCTTTCATATATGATTATTCTTGTAAAACATGGATTTTTTTCTTGAAAAGCAAAGATGAAGTTTTCAATAAGTTCAAGGAATTTCAAAGCCTTGATAGAGAATCACACTGAAAAGAAGATCAAGACTTTACGATCAAACAATGGCAGTGAGCTCACTTCAAAAGAGTTCAAAGACCTATGTAGAGAATCTGGAATTAAAAGGGAGACGAGCACTCCCTACAATCCTCAACAAAATGGCGTTGCAAAAAGGAAGAACAAAATGATAATGAACGCAACGAAGGCGATGCTTCATGACCAAGATCTTCCAATGCACTTATTAGCAGAAGCAACAAGAACAATCGTGCATGTACAAAACAAAACACCCCATGGTGTCTTGGATAACAAGACTCTAGAAGAAGCTTTCTCAAGAGAGAAACTAGAAGTCAGCCATCTCAGAATATTTGGTTTCCATGTGTACATACATGTGCCAAAAGAAAAGCGAACAAAACTAGATTCCTCAGAAAAGAAGGGCATATTCGCTGGATACAGTGTAACATCAAAAGCATACAAAATATACTTTCTAGGATTCAAGAAGATCGAGATCAGCAAGGAAGTAACTTTTGATGAAGACTCAGCTTACAACAGATCAAGACAATACCACACCAAAGAAATTGAAAAACCCTAAGTTCCCAAAACGAATGATACAGTTATGGAATAGATAATCCAAGAAGACCATGAAGACCATGACATGACAAAACCTCAGAGACTTGTAGATCCACCTTGTGAGAAGAAATCCTACAAGAGAAGACCAGCATGGGACTTCCAAAGAAAGAAAGAGACCGAGACCATACTCCAACTATGTAGCACTACTTTGCGACATCATTGATGAAGAACCTTCCAACTATGAGGAAGCAGCGGAAAAGAAAGCATGGAAGGACGCCATGATTGAAGAGTATTAGTCAATCATGAAGAATGATGTCTGGGAGGTGGTCCCAAGACCTGAAGGGAAGTCTGTAGTGTCTTCCAAATGGATCTACAAGATCAAGCATGCAGCAGACGGAAGCATCGAAAAAAACAAGGCAAGATTTGTAGCGCGTGGATTCTCCCAGAAAGAAGGCATAGATTACGAAGAGACATTTACACTTGTAGCAAAATACACCTCCATTAGGTATGTACTTGCCTTAGCCGCAGTAATGAAAGGAAGATACATTAGATGGACGTCAAGGCAACTTTCTTGAATGGTGTAGTTAAAGAGGAAATGTATGTGGAGCAACCACTAGGATTTGAGACACATGATAGACAGACGCATGTGTGCAAGCTAAAGAAGGCCTTGGACGGTTTGAAGCAGGCACCCAGGACCTGGTATGGCACAATGGATAAATTTCTGATGAACTTAGGATTTACTAGGAGTAAAGCAGATTCCAACCTCTACTTTCAAAGTCGAGGGTGGAAAACCAGTGATACTACTACTGTACCTAGATGGCATGTTCCTAACAGGTGAAGATGAGCTCATTGTAGAAACGAAGAGGCGGCTTGTCATAGAGTCCAAGATGAAGGACCTAGGGATGATGCACTACTTCTTAGGTCTGGAGGTGTGGCATAATTCAAAGTATGCAATAGAGATTCTGAAGAGGTTTGGAATGATGGAATACAAGGCCATTGTTGCACCCATGGCATCAAATTTGAAGCTACTATGCGATGCTTCTTCAAAGACAGTTGATGCCACGACGTAGAGTCAGATGATTGGTCCGTTGATGTACTTAACGAACGCGAGGCTAGACATATGCTTTACTGTGAACACACTAAGCCAGTTTCTGACAAACCCAAGACGTGTTCACTTGGTTGTTGCAAAGCACGTATTGAGGTACCTGAAGGGTACAATTAAGTATGGGCTCAAGTATGCAACGAATCAGAAGATTAACTTGCACGGTTATGTTGATTCGGATAGTAGTGCCACAGATAGGAAAAGCACTTCAGGATGTTGCTTCAGTTTGGGATCAGGTATGACCTCTTGGTTACCAGGAAGCAGTCAAGTGTGGCACTGAGTACAACTGAGGTAGAGTACTGTTGCCGCCTTTCACACACCTGGGGGGGACATGGCAGAAATATTCAAGCCACTCGATGTGTCCTTGGGGGAAAGTCTCGAGTCAAGGTTGTCACCTTGTTCTTGACTCCTCCATTTAGGCCAACTCCTAACGAAGCCAAGGGGTGTAGACTCTATTAATTGTTAAGGTTGTTAAGGATTTAGTGTTTTATGGTGATGAATGAGTTACTTAGGAGTTTTGATAAACAAATTTAACACAAGATACTTGCAATATTGATTAAACCACAACAACATAAAGATTAATACATGATAAGCATAGCATGCGGAAACATATGATGATATCAAAAAAAGAGACCAGTGCCAATAATGGAGTCCACAAATGAAATTGTTGTTGTATTGCAGAAAGAAATGTTGCAAGTGCTCTTGGTCAAATTTTAAGTTAATATGGGATGAGTTGATTAAACTTGGGGGGAAGGGGACTCCCAATATACCCGAGGGTATGGGGAGTATGTCCAAAACCATTAACCGATACGGCTACCCGCAAGGAATATTTAGGCTAGTTGGAGTCTCTGAGACGGTGATCAACACTACATTGCAAGGGTGTAGCCTAATTGTGTCTCGAGGTCACTGACCAGTTGTTCCTACTTCCTTTGGGTAATTTGCCACCGCAACGGCTTAATTCGAGGCGTTGGATCTTCGCTTGGGGAGGTTTATTGAAATGTAAAAACTAATTATTCTAGCCACCCACGTTGCTTTTGATGCAGTCGACTGATTGGACGAACCACAGCTAGTGCAGAGCATACACAACAGAGCCTTGGTAATTTTTAAGGATTTTAGCTGTGTTCTTTGTTAAAAAAAACCCTCCAGGAATCTCTTTCGGTCCAAATGGACTTCAATCGAGAAAGCGAGGAGGGTTGATTTTAAATAAATAAAAAAGAAAAAAGAAAAAACTCCACAAAATATCTAATTAGTCCTACCACGCATCTCTTTCCCTTGCGGGTCACTTGGGAAGTCGTGGGGTAAGTAGTATTGTTACTTTGAATTAACGAGTATGGAATGCTTGTAATGACGATTCAAAGTAGAGCTGTAAAGAAAAAGTACACTAACAAAAGCAAAACCATGAAAAAAGTGCACCGACGCAAATCCCCCTAGGGGGATGGGGAGTGGGCTCCCTCTGAAGGAGCCTACTCCAAAAAGATTTATTATGGTATTTACAACGCTTGACATGGATGCCGATGGTCCTTACAGATCTGGATCCAAAGGCTTACAGGTTTTTAAAAAAAAGACAAGAACAAGAATGGTGCTCCGGGAGGTCTTTGAACAACGCAGATCCTTGGTTTCCCGACAACACTTCTCCTTGTCCTGGTGATAAAAATGAAAAACCGGCCACTTCTAATGCATCAAATGTGCCAAATAAAGCATTATGACATAATTATTTAAGTACTTAAATGATAAACAATAAGCCTAAGTACTTAATCAATCTAGATCTACTTAGAATAAAGCTTTAAGATTAGGATCTAGCAATGTACTTAAATAAATCAACCTTTTAATAATCTTTTAAAAGAAACTAATTTACTTAAGCATTTTACAAAGTAACAAGAACCAAAGATAAAGTTTGATTTAAATTGAAGGAGAGAGAGAGAGAGAGCGAATGCTGGAAGCCTGGGAGTATTTGGGCCGTGGAATCTGCAAGTGGAAAGCGGAGGGACTTTGCTCTTCAACATTTGCTAAAAAGATGGAGGAGTCAACCTAGATCAACCATCCCTTCAAGCTAGATACCTGCATCAACTTAAAAATCTTTGCACAAGAAAGGTTACAAGCAAAGGTGTTGCCGGAAGTAGAAACTTGGAAAGCATGCAATTAAACAAAATGTACATGCGAGCTAAGACATCTACAACCATCAAACAATAAGAGCATGAATCAAACTACAACAATCTCTTATCCTATCGGGAGATAGCTCCCCTTGTAGACCCACAGCGAAAAGAAGCTAATACTGGTTACCTCATAAACCATGCAATACTCATCCACACAATGATGCTCAACACAAGAGGTTTACCTCCAAACCTTTCTTTTATTCCATTAAATACTACGATATTACAAGTACACAGCTCAACAACATTTCGGTCCTCTGTGACCATGCCAAAATAAGGAAAGGAGCCTTGCTTAAATAGCAAAAATGAGACCCAGGGGGATGCTACCAACACTGAAGATAATCCCGGAGTTAACTGAGTTGAACAGAGCAATCGGTGTGGTGACTTCTAAGTTAAGCTGAAGTGATGGTATGGAAGAGGTGCCACACCAGATGTGGTAGGCAACCTCACTCACCAACCAAGCCACCTCACAAACTCCAACTCGCACTCTTCACTCCTTCACGCAATTGTACGGACCAAAGTGACCTGAGCTCAAAAAAAAGGTACATAGTATATGGTAGATCCACTTTGGAATATAACCAAGGTTATAATTTAATACATATCGTGAAGACGGGTCCACATCCAAAGCTAGCGCAACCCCTACATATGCTAGCGTGAACCTTGGAGAAGTTGACGTCATCTTGAATTAAACTCCTTCACTACCCAATCCTTGAATGATATATCATTGATTTATCCAAAGTTTGAAACTCTTCATATGGGGAGGGGTCCACCCCCCATACCACTCGCTAGCCATCACATATAGTGGCGCATTCACCATTGCTTAAGTTGACATCACTTTAAAATATAACTCAAAACTTTACAAAATACCCAAATTTTAAAAAGCCTTCACATGGAAAAGGGTCGCATTATTAATGGTGACATCATGCCATGTCATTCAAACTAATTTTTTAAATGAATTTTAACTTTTTTCAACTTTGTCCTTTATGCCAAAATGTCTTTTTTTTGTTAGCAAGCATAGAACTTTGTATTACTGATGGTACAAAAAGTTACAAAAAAGTTACAGTCAGGTTCGGCCAGCGATGGGGCTGCTAGTCCGAGCGAAGCTTTAACACAGAGAGTCTTCCCATAAAATCTGAAGCTTCACTCTCTTCACTTCCGGAGAGAAGGAGAACCTAGAAACTACATTCCCCTCTATACATAATTTAAAACCTATAGAACTTGAGCGTAAAAGTAAAGCTCATGAGAACTTATACCGAATAGAACTAACACAGATATGCAGGGTATGTACATCACAACCATCAGGACTGAGAGAAAGCCCGGGTTCGCAAAAAGTAACTAAACATGGCAAAGTCCATTCCTGGACTAGAAATGATCTTGACAATCAAGCAAAAACCATCCAGATGGGGCCGCCCAGCCTTACTGTGGCGCTGGGTTCGCTGGTGATGGAGGAGGCGCAGCGGGGTGTTCTCCAAGTCGACATTGCAATTCACTAGCAATTGAATCCAGCATTCGGAAGCCAGCGGTTGATTCTTGCTAGTTGTTTCTGATAATCGCCAACGCTTCTCCGAGTCCCATCGTCGTCTGGAGGTTTGCTTGAATTTCCCTTGCCAACAAGATACGACCCGTCCAGAACGGGCTTGCAATGAGCGGTCTACCCTGGTGATTTTCGTACTCGCCAACCAACTCCGCCTCCTTGATAGCTATCACCGCTTCCACCCTTGCCGAGGTTTTAGCCATATGTTGGGCTTCCCAATTGAACAGCAATGGGGATGGGCCTTTTTCGACCGAGGAATTAGAGTTGGCAGAACCAGCCATCAAGGAAGTACTTACACTTTGGTCACTCCTCCTCCTCCCCTGATGAGGCATGCTAAAACACGACACACAGACCCAATTGACCTCAAGATGAAAGACATATACCAGATAGATCCGGGCTTTGGTGGTCCTCTTCCCTTCCTCATGCCTATAAATAGCTGAACTATTGCGCTGGGCAATGAAGCGTTTGATTCTCTGCTTCCTCCTTTGTTTCCAAATCGGGCCTTGGGAAACATCCATCTTACGACGCTTAATTTTCCTATGCCTGATCCAATCCCCTACTACGTGCGAGAGATTGGCCATTGAATCCTCAATTAATGGCCTTTTGGTGCTCAACCAGATTTGAAAATCAGTTGCAGTACCCATACTTGAAATCTCACCACCAGCTAACTAGCAGGTACCTTCCTTTGGAGTTTCACACATCACGCGAGCCTGAACCAAATCAAAATTTAAAGGCATGAGCCTGAGCCCGGATCTGCCAGCTCTTCGATCTCTGGCCTGCCACCTTCGTCTGCTCGATCTTTCCCATGCTCACCATCTGTACTTGCGCCTTCATCCAATCTCAAGTGATTAATGCCAAGTGGAGGATCCGTCACCTCAACATCCCTCTGACCTGACCATGAAGAATGAATGTCAGCTTCTGCATGTCTCGTCACGTGGCTTTCCGACGGGGATCCCGAGCTAATGGGTAAGCCATGTGCTAAGGGGAGGTTTGAATGCGATGACGTGGGTGATCTAATGATCGCACACCTGTCTTGTCTCGAGGGACGATCATGGTTGGCCCCACCATCTTCGCCAGCTGCTACCTCCTCGCACTTCTCCCACAACCTCCTGTTCATCTTGTTAATGTGGTTTTCTACATGGAACGAGCTTGCCTTGCCCACCCCTTCGTTCGCCAAAATGTCAGCCACCTTATTCCCTAACCTCTTAATGTGTGAAAATCCCAACGCAGGGGTGCTCCTCAATCTTTCTCCGAGTGTCGAGAGCCGTCCTTCCCACCTCCAGTTACGTGATACCTGGTTAATGGTCGTGCCATGCATTATTCATTTAGCGAGGTTGATTATCACCATGGAGTCCCCCTCGACTATCAACGGTGTTCTCTGGTTCTAAATCACCCAAGTAACACCAATAATCAGTCCATCCAACTCCGCCAAGTTATTGGTGCCTGAACCCAGGCTTTCCCAGTAAAGACTTAGTATTCTGCCATGGGAGTCCCTAATTACTCCACCAAAGCCTGCAGGGTCAGGGTTTCCCTTGACGGCCCCATCAAAATTCAATTTGAAAGCACCAGTCGGAGGTTTTTGCCAGAATTCCACGCTGATCATTTGCGGAATTGATTTGCAGAGGCGCACATTATCCAGAGGTAATTGATTTATTCCTCGGTCTTTTAGAATTTGTTTTTCCGTTGCATCTGCTTCAAGGTCTTCTATCGACCAAGATGTGAGAGTTATGGTTTCTTTTATATGAGCATCCAGGGTTGCCCATAATACTTCCACCCTGCGATTCCTGTTTTCAAATATTTTTAGGTTACGGGTCTTCCATATCTCCCAAACCACGAATCTTGGGTATAAGTCCCATATTCCGTTCAAAATCTTATTTTTGAATTTGTTTTTGGGCCATTCAGCTATAGTAAGATCAGGTCTGCCTGAGTGCCTGGAATTGAGTTTGAACAATCTGCTTCCTTTGTCCCAAATCCCAGAAGCAACTAGACATTCATCGAGCAGGTGATTGATAGTTTCATTACTTTTTTCACAGAAGTTGCATCTCGAAGGACCTACTAAACCACGTCTTTGAATGTTATCCCAAGTTAGGATCCTTCTTTTGAGAACAAGCCAACAGAAGGATGCTATTTTGGACCACCAATTCCCTCCCCATATTTTCATCCACTTGGCTTCTTTTTCCTGTCTGTATGTTTCATTCATAACCCCAATAGCCTCTTTAATGTTGAACCTTCCTAGATTGGAATACCCCCACTTGATTTTATCCTGCCCCTCGGGCCATGGGATCCTTCTGGAGCAGAGTACTATGTAAAAGTTTTCAATATCCTCCATTGGTGTCAGACTTTGCCACCATTCTTTACTTTTCCACGTCTTGAAAACCTTGTCAGAGGATTCAAGTTCCCAAAATTCCTTTACCAACTGAAGCTAGTGGAGTTGGGGGTGCGCTTTCAGAATTGGGATATCCTCCCAATTTTCTATGCTCTGCTCTTGGTTCCATGCTTCACTGACGAATCTAGCCGAATTACCATCTCTAACCTCCCAAAAACTATGTCTTTGAATGAGATTTCGGTTTTCCTGGGTCGCTTTCCTTATACTGGACCCTGGTAGGTTCTCGCCAAATATTATTAGCATTTATTTTGGCCACTAATGGGCATTTTTGGCGTGTCAGAGCTTCGCCCATGGTTTATCCTCATATGTTATCCACTTCCACCAAATTTTCGCTCCCATGGCTTTGTTGGAGTCTAATGGGTCACACAGGCCCATACCTCCCACGTTTTTGGGTTTGCAAACCGTTTTCCAGTCGATTAAGGCCCACTTTCTGTGACAGTCATCCCCCCCAGAGAAAGTTCCTTCGTAAATTCCTTATTTGCTTAATCACCGATTTTGGAGCTGCCATAACCGAGAACAAGTACAGTGGTATCGCCTGTAGGACAGACTTCACCAAAATGAGTCTACTTGGGAAATTTAGGTCTCGGAAAGTCCATAGGCTGAGTCTGTTTGAGCTTGTCCAAAAGGTCCTTCCACGAGACCTGTCTGATGGTCGATTTTGCCAGCAGAGCTCCTAAGCATTTGGAAGATAGCCCGCCCTCTGAGAAGCCTAGAATTCTCAAAATATTCCTTCTCATTATTTTTGGAGTATTAAAGTACACTTGAGATTTGGTCTTATTGATTTCCAGTCCACTAGCCTCCAAAAAGGTGTCCAACCCCTCCTTGATTCTGCGAGCCTCTTTAACTGTTGATGGCCCCATGAGCATGGTGTCATTGACAAACTGTTGATATGTTTGCGGCTCCAGATCCTCTGTGATTGTCAGACCTTTAATCTTGTTTTCCGTTCGGAGGTTCTTGAGCATTTTGCCTAGACCTTCCGCAGCTATAATGAACAAAAAAGGGGATAAAGGGTCTCCTTGTCTGATACCTCAAGAACTTTGGAAGGGCACAGCAAGCGATTCATTAACCAAAATAGAGAAGAAGGCTGAGGATACAAAGTTCATGACCCATCTGGTCCATTGATCTGAGAATCCGAACGCCCTGAGCATACCTGCTAAGAATTCCCAATTTAGTTTGTCATAAGCTTTAGACAAGTCTAATTTAAGGAGCATACCTGGAATTTTCCCGATTTTGACCGAATGAATTGTTTCGTGGATAAGGATGATACCATCCAAAATTTGTCTTCCTTCCACAAACCTCGCTTGCTCTAGAGAGATAATGAGGGGCAGCAAAGGGCGAAGCCTATTAGCAATGGTTTTAGTAATAATTTTGTAGATGGCATTGCATAGAGCTATCGGTCTTAACTTCCCTGGGTCCTCAGTTCCTGACTCTTTGGGTATAAGGGTCAGGAAAGTCACATTTAGTGCTTTCAAGATATTACCCGATTTTTTGGAGTCCTCCACAAGTGCCCATACCTCCTCTTTCAGCTAGTCCCATCCTGCGTGGAAAAAATTCGTAGTAAATCCATTCGGTCCAGGGGCTTTATCTTTCGCCATCTGCTTGACCGCTTCCTCGACTTCCTTCATCTCTATAGGTTTCAATAGGAGAAGATTGTGTTCATCCATAATAACATGTGGAATATGCCTCAGGACTTCTCTCTAAGAGGCTTCTCGGTCTTCGTCCGGTTCCTCCAGGAGCTTAGAGAAAAGGGAATTTACAGTTCGCTCCAGATCTTCCTGGGATTCAGTAATATTGCCTTCTTCAATTTGCAGTCTTGTCAATCAGTTGCTTTGCCTATGATTTATAGCCGATTTATGAAAGAAACTTGTGTTTCTTTCTCCTTCCTGAAGCCATTTAACTCTGGCTTTCTGGCTACAGTATATATCCTCCTGTTGTTCGCGTTGGCTGAATTCCTAGAGCAACAAGCGTTCCTTCTCTCTGATCTCTGGCGAGAAACTAGACTGCATGCCCTGATTTTGAACTTCTTTGATTTTACAATCAAGCTCCACTTTCGCCAGGAAAATATTACCAAACGATTCTTTATTCCACTTTTTAATGCTTGTTTTAAGGATTTTTAACTTTTGTTGGAACTGGTACATCTTGGTTCCTCTAATGATTGAGATTCCTTCCCACCATTCTTTTAATTTTTTTTGAAAGTCCGGCTAAAGCAACCAGAACTTTTCGAAACAGAAGGGTCTGCGAAGATTAGGGCCCACATTTTTCCATTCCAGCTTGATGGGCCAGTGGTTTGAGCCAACTGAAGGAAGGACGGACGCTTTCAATTCTCCCCCATTCATTATTACTGACTTCGTAACTAAAAAGCGATCGAGCCTGCATGTTATGCCTCTGTCCCCTGTTCTTTTATTGTTCCAAGTAAAATTGTCGTTATTAGTTCTGACATCAACCAGGTTCAGAGTATCAATCACTTCATTGAAAGTTTCAGTTCTAGGGTTTAGCTGATGGATCCCCCCTTTTTTTTCCTCAAGACTCCTGATCAAGTTGAAGTCTCCTCCTATAATCCAGGGTTTTCCTTTCGTCGATGTGTTTATCATCCTTAGAGAGTCTAGAAAATGCACTTTCTGCTCCACCCAGGGAGGACTGTACACATTGGTCAGAAAACCCCTAATGTCTGTCCCTATGATGTGAAAAGCAGCAAATAGGGAGTACTGAGTTGCCGAGAAGTTGTAGAGGAGTACCTCCTTTGGGTTCCATAATATGCCTATACCTCCAGCCGCTTTAATAGCATCAACTACTACTATCTCACATCCTTTCCAAGCTTTTCCCCCTATACTTTTTAAGTCTGTCTCTAAGCATTTTGTTTCCTGCAGAAACACCACTCTTGGCTTCTCCAGTTCTATCTTTCTCCTTAGAAGACGAGTCTTCAAGGTACTTCTACAACCTCTAATATTCCAGGATGTGATCAACATTGGAAACCTATTTATTTGTGGGGGATAGGGCTGCATCTATGGTTGGATACTGCCCTGAAGCCACAAGTTGGGCTCCAATCATTTGGATTCTTTGAACATTGCTATACCTGCCACGGGTTTCTTTCTATGCTTTTTTCTTCCCCTCTGGGTCCTTTAGTGATTTAGCCGAGACCCCTAGAGACTTCATTGCTTTGGCTTTAATTATCGCTTTTTCCAACAATGTGACTTGTTGCGGAACAATCCTCTTAGGGGCCATATCAGAGCAAGTTGTCTCTATCCCTACCAGATCTAAATCTCCTATCTCCATTTCTTCCTCTCCAATCTCCTGAGTATTGCTGGTGTCTTCCTTTAATGCCTGATTTTCTTCTTGGATCTGGAGTTTGGGGTTAGGATCTTTTTCTTGGGATAGCTTGGGAGTATCATTCATATCACTAACCTTAGGTGCATCCGCTTCTTTTGGCTTCTCAGACTGAGACTGGCTATTGGTCAAATTGACAGGATTAATTACTTCTTGAGGTTCTTGGAGAACTTCATACCTGTTTTGAGTTTGGACCTTCTTGAAGGTTTCAGGTCCATAGGATTTCTTGGCTGCTCTTTTCTTGTTTTGGACCCTTGTGAATCCCCCCGCTTCTTGATTTTCTTGCTCTTTCGTTCCCCCTGGTTTCTTGTTCTGTGGACAGTCTCTAAATAGATGTCCATGTTCATGGCATCTTCTAGACCTTCTTGAAGGTTTCAGGTTCATAGGATTTCTTGGCTGCTCTTTTCTTGTTTTGGACCCTTGTGAATCCCCCCGCTTCTTGATTTTCTTGCTCTTTCGTTCCCCCTGGTTTCTTGTTCTGTGGATAGTCTCTAAATAGATGTCCATGTTCATGGCATCTTCTACATCTGAACAGAAGTTGTTCATAGTCTATTGCTTGGAACCAATCTTCGTCTTCCCATGTTAGATCGATACCATCCGGGAGATCTTTTGAGATATCAAGATACATACAGATCCTTGTGTAGGAAGTGTATCTTCTTTGTCTAGTATGTTCTGATACTTTTACAAAATTCCCTAGCAGATTCCCAATCTCGGTTAGGATGTCTTCTGCCCAGTATTCTATAGGGAGGGAATACATTCTCATCCAGACCGGTGCAATTGCGAGGTTCTTGTTGTCTGGGTTGAATCTTTCTTTCCATGGTCTCAAGAACAGACCTGCTGAATTGTAGAGATATGGTCCACTTTCAAAGATTCTAGTTCTATCCTCATTAAAGAAGATTACAATGAAGAATCCTTTTGCTCCGAGTTGAAGGTCATAGTGGCCTTGAGGTTTCCATGTGGTATTAATCCACCATGTGAGGGTCTTCTCCGAGGGCCAGATCCCTACGAACTTCCCTATGAGAGCTCGCTCCTTCATGTAATTGATATCTTCTCTGATTCTGGTCGATTTGATTTGTAACTTGGGAATAGTCTTCGATTTAGGCAGACATTGCCCCATTCTTCGGTTTCCTTCCTTTGGCAAGCTTTCTTTAACTGTTCCACTTGTGCCTTCTCCCAATTTCCCTAATTGGGAGTCAGAGATTGGCATTTTACCCTTGTCCTTCTCGATTTCCATATCCACGCTTTGAACAGAGGTAAGAGTCCCCCCGTCCGCGGGATCTTCCATCCCAGGACCAGAGCTGCCTGTCTTTAGGCCAGGCCAACGCCTCTGTCCCTGCTTACTGAGTACCTCCGATTGAAATCACCGTCAATTCCTTCCCCCTTACAGATCGTCGTTCTGCCAAAATGTCTTAACTTAGCATTAAAATGCCCTTTTGATGCATTTTTAGCTGAATAATGCTCCACGGAGTGTTCTGACTGCCTAAATGATGTGGAAAGCTAAGTCACTTGGTTTGAGTTCGTGTTCGAATTCGGAGACATTAAAATTCGACAAAAAATCGACAAAGAAAAATTAGCCGATAAAATTCAGCATTAAGTTCGAGTAACTACAAATTTTAGAAATTAAAAAATATTTCATTTTATATATAAATAGTTAATATAATAATGATATATTGAATTATTTACCTGCTATATAATTTATTTTCTTTTATACAAATATTATATAATTTATTTTCATTTATATAATCAATAAAATGTGGTTTATATAAAAAATACAAAGTTTCACATTTGAAACAAAAACTATTAAATTTTTAAATATCCTGGCTCTTCCTTCTTTGGCTAGGTTCCATTCTCGTTAACCTTCTTTTGCATCTTGAAACACTTTTAAGTAAGACGGCAGTAAGGAAGAACGAATATGGAAAGCTGGTAATCAATCTGTATGTCATTAATGACTGACGAAACGACTTGATGGATTTCGAATCAGATATTGGATATCGGTTCGGAATCCGACAGTTCAAAGGCAGGCATCCAACTTCAGGCACCTAGGCTTCACACACATAGCACACATAGTAAGACCAATTCTTCAACTATACTCATGAATACGACCATCGAGAATCAGCCGCTCCAGTAGACGGAGGTTTTGCGCACAAACGTAGTGTCGGTAGGGAGAGTAGGTTTTACCCGCGGGCCCAAAAAAAGAGGGAAAAAACGATTTTTGAAGGTTTTTTTTGCCATTGTATAAAAAAATCGCCGAATTTAACCGATTTAATTCGCTTGTCTCATAAAATCGCTGAATTTCGATTTTTGAGGCAAAACAACGCCAAACCCGATTACTTTGGTTGAAAGTGGTCCATGGGGTAAAGTGGACGCTCTAGGTGTGAAAACGAGTGTCCTCACGTCAGAAACGGACTCTGTATCTAAATTTTATTACATTTTGAAAAAAATTAATTAAACCATTAAAAAATAGCTTAAAAACGGAATATATATATATATATCTCGGAAATTGACGAAACTCTAGGGGGGCCTAGCACATGTCCATACAACTCAATATCAATGCCTAGCATGTTGAAAAACACTGACACGAATGCTCTAATAATCTCCTATGGCCGAAACACCAAGACGACTACCCCAACTTTGGAGGTGTGAGTGAAAAACTCAGAAATTATTAGTTGTTTGTTCAACAACCAATAATAAACAAGGGAAAAACCACTCTAGGCTAGTCGGTTTGATGCTTAAGTCTGAGAAGCCGAGCCTTTTATAAAAAATTAAATGCGAGGCCATTTTTTACAATTTCGCCAAGGGGGTATGAACATGTGTTACAAAAAATTTCAAACAGACTCCAAGAAAAAGCCTAGCAGACTTCTGAACTCTGATCATGAACAAGTGTACTTGTTCTACTTCGCGGGCTCGCTTGAAAAGACCACCCAAGTACAACTTAGGTGGTAACAAGTACATTGCATCTTGTTCGGCCATTTGTGAGGCAGAATGGCTCCGAAAGCTATTGTCAGATTTGTTTGATCTCGAGTTGGAGGCAACTTGTATCTTCTGTGACAACCATAGTTGTGTGAAGTTGTTAGAGAACCCAGTGTTCCATGACAAGTTGAAGCATATCGAGATCAAGTATCACTATATCCGGGATATGTGTTAGGTATAACTCTCGATTGATTATTATTCCAATGCAAATGCCTATATTTATACAAATCATATGACGGTTGGGTTTCACCTTCCGCCCAGCCCTTTCGGCTTCCTACTATTTATTTATTTATTTACAATAATCCCTACGGATTATATTCTAACAATCCCCCTCTTAATCCGAAGGGGTGTTCGTAAGTCCGAGCATGTTTCTGAATCTTTCAAACTTTTCTCGTCCAAGCGCTTTGGTGAAGATGTCTGCAATTTGATCATTTGTGGAACGATGTCGAAGGTGGACTGTCTTGGCCTCTACATGATGCCGAATCAAATGATACTTTGTGTTGATGTGTTTGGTTCGATCATGGAATCTAGGATTCTTAGCCAGCTTGATTGCAGAACTATTGTCGATCAATAATGGTGTGGAGTCCTCTTGTTTTTCTTGCAAATCTTCAAGTATCTTCCTGAGCCATACTATTTCTTTCGTTGCTTCAGCTGCAGCCACATATTATGCTTCTGTTGTTGAATCTGTCGGAACTGACTGTTTGCGTGATCTCCATGAGACAGCTGCTGATCCAAGACTCATAGTGTATCCAGAAGTTAATACTCCTGTCTCCTTATCGCCATCAAAATCAGAGTCTGAGTACCCAATAAGTTTGAAGTCATCCGCTTTAGAGTACTTGAGTCCAACGTCTTGAGTCCCCTTCAAGTATCTTAGAACTCTTTTTGCAGCTGACCAGT